>JARHVA010000612.1:2200000-2230000 GCA_037957365.1 Torreya grandis | reverse complement strand
TACACTTACTGGAACAAACATGATGCATCAAAGGGAGCTAGCCCTTATCTAGAGACTCTCCCCTCTAGCTTTTCCAGTCCCATAGGTGAGAGGGGAGTTTCCATATTTGCGAAGAGAAGGCAGGATCTCAGCCTCCTACCAAGGGTGCAATCTCTTGTGTCAACAAAAGCCTTACATAATGTGAAAAATTATATAAACCTAATTATCGTCACTTTCTATAAGTTTTAGACCTATACCTATTTTCCATCTTCTTAGACACTTGCATCCCAGTTAGATGCAACCATCTTACCTTTTAGAAAATTGATTTAAATACATGCTTTATTTTGAAGCCTTGGAGCTGAGATTAAGATAATTTTGAAACCTGCAAGTGTATATATGTATATATATACATATATGTATATGCATATATATACATACATATATATATATGTATATATATATACATATATGTATATATGTATATATATATATATATACATATATGTATATATACATATATGTATACATATATGTATATATGTATATATATATATATATACATATATGTATATATACATATATGTATATATACATATATATATATATACATATATATATATACACATATATGTATATATATATATACATATATGTATATATACATATATATATACATACATATATGTATATATATATACATATATGTGTATTTATATATATATATGTATGTATATATATATATATATACATATGTATATATGTATATATATACATATATACATATGTATATATACATATATATGTATATATATACATATGTATATATGTATATATATATATATACATATATATATGTATATATATATATATATATATATATATATATATATATATATATATACATATATGTATATATATATATATACATATATATATGTATATATATATATATATATATATACATATACATATATGTATATATATATATATACATATACATATATACATACATATATATATACGTATATATATATACATATATATATATATATATGTATATATATATATATACATATTCATATATGTATATATACACACACACACATACATACATACATACATACATACATACATACATATATATAAACACACACACACACACACACATATATGCTATGCAAAGAACACCTTAAATTACAAAATCAAATCAACTTTCAAAATTTAAATATTACTATGGAATTTTATCATACCTAGGATGGGCTTCTATGGACTTTATTGAGCCAATATACTATAGTAGTTGGTTTACCTTTTATCAAGGTTGAGGTGACTAAATCATTCAATCTTACTAAGTTTATAAGTTAGACTTGATTGAATCATCTAGCTTCACTAGATATACAATGTGATTTGATTGGATCACTCACACTTTCTAGGTTATAAATATGATTGGGTTTCATGATTGAGATATGCTCAATGGCTATGTGGTAATTCAAATTTTTACCAATGTTGGAGGATATATATATATATATATATATATATATATATATATATATAACTTTCTAGGTTATAAATATGATTGGGTTTCATGATTGAGATATGCTCAATGGCTATGTGGTAATTCAAATTTTTACCAATGTTGGAGGATATATATATATATATATATATATATATATATATATATATATATATATATATATATGTTATGCAAAGAACACCTTAAATTAAAAAATCAAATCAACTTTCAAAATTTAAATATTACTATGGAATTTTATCATACCTAGGATGGACTTCTATGGATTTTATTGAGCCAATATACTATAGTAGTTGGTTTACCTTTTATCAAGGTTGAGGTGATTGAATCATTCAATCTTACTAAGTTTATAAGTTAGACTTGATTGAATCATCTAGCTTCACTAGATATACAATGTGATTTGATTGGATTACTCACACTTTCTAGGTTATAAATATGATTGGGTTTCATGATTGAGATATGCTCAATGGCTATGTGGCAATTCAAATTTTTACCAATGTTGGAGGATATGTGTGTGTGTGTGTGTGTGTGTGTGTGTGTGTGTGTGTATGTCTGTATATATATATATATGTATGTATATATATATCTTTGTATATATACATATATATATATACATACACATATATACATATATATATATATACATATATACACACACACATATATACATATATATATATATATATACATACATACATATATGTATATATATGTATACATACATATATATATATATATACCTACATGCATATATATATATATATACATACATATATATATATACATCTATATATACATACACACACACACGTGTGTGTGTGTGTATATGTATGCATATATATATGTATACATACATACATATATATATATATATATATATATATATATATATATATATATATATATATATATACATATATATATATATATACATATACATATGTATGTATATATGTATATGTGTGTGTGTGTGTGTGTGTGTGTGTGTGTGTATACTTGTAGGTTTCAAAATTATCTCAATCTCAACTCCAAGGATTCAAAATAAAACATGTATTTAAATCAATTTTCTAAAAGGTAAGGTGGTTGCATCGCTATACATGTTTACTCTAACCTTTCTCTCTTTACTCTCAATAATTTAAAATTGTTTTAATTATAGATTATATACATTGATTATATACTATAACATGCTCTTGGTTTCAGGTTAGTCACCAATAAAACACTCAAGTTGGATTCACACAAATCCAAGGTGTATTATACACATCTAAGTATGCATTTCTTTCCTTCAAACTAAAAATTTAATTACCATATTAAAAGTGAGAGGGAAATGTAGACACTAAATCTAAATTATATATCACCTAAATATTATACACTTATAAAATACCTATCATAGTTGTACCCTTCAATTCTAAGACCTTCCCACTACCAAAAGGCTCACACTCATTATCTCTTTGCGCCAAATTGCTTATCTCTTAGTCTAACCACTATTATTCTAATGACCAAGCCTTACATAATGTGAAAAATTATATAAACCTAATTATTGTCATTTTCTATAAGTTTTAGACCTATACCTATTTTCCATCTTCTTAGACACTTGCATCCCAGTTAGATGCCTGCATCAATACTAATGTCCCTTTTCAAACTAAGTGTTCAGTGCCTAAAAATCATCCAATTTAAAAATTAAATGTATCTTAAAGGTTGGCCTAAGTTATTTAGTGTGAGATGTTTTCAAAATGGATTGATATATATACAAGATCAACCCTCATGCATTCCTCACCTAGAAAATGTTGGGAACTCACAAGGCAACTTATCAAAAGCACTTAATAAAGCATTCAAGTGAGAAAAATTGACATATTCATCCCTAATTACATATCAGACATATGATAAATATCCACACATGTCTAAAATAATGAAATAACATCCCATGATTCATATTTACCAAGTTACAAGCTAGGTCATTCTATTTACCTATTTATCACACATTGAATTATTATGCACACACAAGGAACATGTATGTGAGAAATACATAAGTTTGAGGCCCCATTCAAAGTATTGGATATTCAGGTAGTACCCATTGACAAAGGGGTCCTTAGGGTAGTTTGACACCATGTGCCCACTAAATCATTTTTTCATAGCCACTCCAAGGGTGAGGAAGCTAGGGTTGATCATTTGATAAAGAGTGAAAACCTATGAATGTGATATATATACATTAGAGGAAAGGTGATATAAAACCCAAAAGGATCTAGGTGGTCACATCTAAATCTAATCATTATTTTGTACTAGACACTTATGTCTAAGTTAGACACTAACATTGATGTAATTATCTAGATTTGATGCAAGTGTATGAAGCCACAGAGTGTAAAATTATATAATATGATGATTATGCTAGAATATTGATCTAGTCCACTTCCAACTCACTTCAACCCATATTTGTATATGCATAATAAAAATAGCTAAGTATTATTGTTTCTAATTTATTGAAATATCAATCAATAATTGTACTTTCTATTTTTAACATATCTTAGTATTATAAATTCATAATATTATTTATTTGACTTTGAAATTTAATTACCCTACTATAGACCTATTTAAAACCCTTATGCTTATTCATTTCTATATTCTTAACCCTATGGTACTTATATGCACCCAAATTTTACAAGGTGTGACATTCCTGATACAAATCTAATGATAATATAATTATCTCTTGATTTATGCTCTATAGGTAACTTTATAACTCTTCTCCATATTTTTACTTCTATAATCCTCCCTTGACCCCATTTAGTCCCCTTTATTTTTAATTATGCATCTCTTATCAACTTATTTCAAAAACTTCCCATGCAGGATGAAACCATCATTTTAGGTGATAAATAGTCTCTTTTCATTACAAAACCTCCCCTCCAATTACACAACCACCATGATGGTTTTGAAATATAGGTGATGATTTTCTCTCAAAAGGGTGGTCTTACAAATTAGGGTGGTGGTTATATCACCCAGAGTGGTAGTTTCATAAACACCCTTGCATAAAGCAATAGTTTCATAACTTCTCCTGCATAAATCAATGGTTCTATTCCCTTATAATCATGTTCCCAAATTAGATCTTGATAATAATTATTTGGTGAATTTTACATGCTTTTTGTCATGTTTATTTTTAACTCCATCCCAATTTTTCCTCTAATCAATCCCAACTCACTCCGTCTATTTTCAATCATGTTTAGTTCCTCTCAAGTTCAGGTTCCAATTGGGCTTAGTTGAACTCCCCCATGTAGAATCCTAACTAATTATAAAAATCGCAGTTTGTATCCTAATTTTAGATCCAAAAACTACCATTAGAAGTTATTATTTTAAATATTTTGTAACCACAGTCTTACTACAATTTCATGAAGGTCTAGCCCCTATAGTTTTCATATCGATTACATTGCCATAGGTGAATAAGTATTATTGGTTTAACAACTCAATATTTATAAACCAAAGCATTAGTCAGCCTCAATTTATATGATCTCCATTTGTGGTTGTGTCTCCTTACCATCTTAATTTATTTTAGAGCTTGGTCATCCTATAGCTATAGAGTTTCAAGAATTCACACAATGATAAAAAGATCTAGCATATTGATGATTATTTTATCAACATCTTATAGACACTCCTTTTTGACTACATTCATATCTAAATATATTTTAGAATGGTTTTTACCAATCTATGAAAATTGAGATTAAGAATCATTTAACATCTCAAATTCATCTGCACGTTAGATGTAAGTGCCAAAAATTGCATCAAAACATCCTTATTTGGGGTATTAACCTATACATAATGATAACTTCCCATAGATTCATCCCTAATCAAGTTGTGGCTTAGAATTATGATATTTTAAACCAATTTAGTGGGTCTATTTATTAAATTATTAAAATGACCAAAAGCCTAAGAAGAATTAATTAACCAAGTAAATCATATTAAATGCTTAGTTAAATAATAATGTTGAATTAGTGAATTTATAATTTCCCAAAATCAAAATTTAAAAAATATATGAAAGGAAAATGAGGTCATGATGATATAATCATCCTCAAATCTAAGAATTATATAATATCAACCTAAATTCTTTACAAATCAGAAATGTTGAGCCATGCCTCCATAAATGTATAATTAAGGACATTATGTATTGAATTTGGGATTCTAAGTCTAACCCAGGGTTAGCTTAAACCTAATCAAACCTAGGTTGGGGTTAGTTTGAAACCTATAAATACAAGGTCTCACACTTATTAGATATTTTTCAATTATTTCATGGAGGTATCCAAGTGAGTAGATAAATTGTCTTGATATCCTAAATAATAATGACAAAGTGTGTAATGTGTTTATCTAGTGTGCTTAGTTTATCTTTAGAGTTTGAGTATTTAGAGTTGATTAGGGATGAATCTGAAGTGTTGAACATGTGTAAGGGCTCTTATAAAATTTACATGGTGGATAGAGTGATTCTGTGCATGAGTGTTATTCATATAGTTCTTCATTGTGGCCATCTTGGTAAGATTGGTCTAGTGGCAAAACATTTGAGTAGGCAGTTTGCTGACATCATAATTACCACATGTGAATGAGTCAGGAGGAGTTGATCATATGGTTGTGATAAAATTAGTCCTTAGTTTTTATACACTAGATATAAATTCATGTGATGAGGTGAAGTCAAAGACATGAGGGTGAAAAATTGGCTTCTAAGATAGAATTAACTATTTTTCCATACTTAGCCAAATTTGAATGTGGCCATAAAGAGCTAGGTAAGTATGTGTTTCCTACTATTTATTACTCTATTTCTAACTTTTGAGAAAAAAAGATAAAAAATAAATGAGGGATCTTTACTTGGTTAAAATTTGCCCTCATTGATGATCAGATGAAGTGGGAGATCCTTTTTGGCGAGGAAGGACTACCTACAATAAGACCGTAATAAACCAACTTATTTATTAGATGACTATAAAGGGTGGAATGCCTAGAAATATGATATATCTAAGAAGTAAAATCTCCCTTGGATGGTTGTCAATCCACACCGCTAATGATAAAAATGTTTTGACAATAGAAATGAAAATGATAAACTGATAAGAACATAAATGCTTATGCAAGAAATAAATAACGTACCTGTTTAATAGAAAATATAGCATGACAGGTCAATACCATGAACAAGTGTATCAAATTTAGGTTCAAAGGATATAATCAAGGTCTATAACTAGTTTAGAAGCCAAAATAAGGTCTAGTGGGGTGTGAGAAGGTCTAAAATAACAAATTATTATTTTACCTGACAAGTGACCATCGACGGTCAGGGTGACTGATGATGGTTGGTTTGATCATCGATGGTTAGGTGATCGATGATGGTTGCTATGACCATAAAAAATTATGATAATTTGCTATGATTACTTATGGGAATTAGGTAAGATGTTAAAATGAAGTTGAGGGAATGTGGCTGATGGGTAGAGGGTGAAGTATGGGTTCTGAAGGTAAGGAATAATGTGCAAGTGAACTGATCAAAATATAAAAACTTGATGAAGAAAGAAAACACTAAAAACAAAAGAAGGGTACTTGTGTGATGCCATGTAGGTGATAGTTGAAAACTTGAAGGAAGTTGGGCAGCATAATAGTACTCTAGCCTTCAAAAGTCACATGGATAGAGTTTTAGTGTCTTAGATGCCTACAAAAAAAACAAGAGAGCTTGAATGCAAATTTTTATGGATCCTCATCTCCTCCAAGAGACTTACATTTATAGCATAAAACTACTAAATAATGAAAGAGAAAGGTACTAAGTTGGGTTAGGATAGAGATGCTAATTAGAAGGGAAGGAACGCTGTAAGGTGTGCATGGGAAAGTTTCTATTTTTCTCATACATGATTGGCTTACAATTGGATGTTTTTTGTGTTACAAGTTTGGATACCTAACCATTGATAGTCAGGCTAACTATTGATATTTAGGTTGAGCGTCGATGGTTGACCCTTAAGTATAAAAAGGTTTAAAATGGGTCTAAGTTAATTTTTTAAAATATTTAGCAAAAGATGCCTAGGTGCATTAACAAGCATAAAAGTTATTTTTAAGGTGAGTTAACTAAGGTCAAGGATAGGTCCAAGGTGATGTGACATCAAAAATTGGTTGAGGGGATGTTTTTGAATGTCTACATTTTGCCCCTTTTTATTGTGCAATTTTAGGTCAATTAAGCCATATAATAAAAATGAAGTACTAATTGGCCAAGGTTTGGTTGCCTTGATTATAGGAGGAGGTTATTACCCCTCAAATTGAGATTTGATGAGATAACACTAAAATTGGGTCATGGTTTAATAAAAGGTAAAATGAAGGTCATGAGGTGGGTGACTAAAAAGGTGTGGGCATTAGAAATGGAAAGATATGCACAAAATATGATTAAGTGTGAGAGCCAAAATCATGTAAAGACTAAAGTTTCCAATGTTGATAATAAGTTAAGGTTCTAGGATAAGGGATAAGGTAATCAGTCCCAAACATTGGTCATAGTTGATTGGGTCACGCATATCAAGTCTCCTAGAGAAGGTCAATGTTTTACTTAGGCAGCTAGGGTAGGAAGTGCTCCCAAGAAAAACACAAATGGTTGGGTCACACATAAGGTGGTGCATAATGTAAAAGTTCAACATGGTAAAATTGATCAAGGCGATCATCACGACCAAATCAAGGCCATCACAAAGCATGAAAATATGTTGGTTTTTTTAGGTGCTAACATCAAGGTAGATGTGGACAAATGGGTTGGGTGGTTGGTTAGGTAAGGCATGGTCAAGTTGACTCTTGATGTATTAAGCATAAGGATGTTTCCTACATAGTCTCATAGACAGTGGATCTAATATAAACTTTAGGCCTAATGTAGTTCTTGATAGTTGGGGGAGATGGTGACTCCTATATATTTCAAGGTGTGGCAAGAAATGGGTTGCCCCATTTAGATGTGCTACATGACTTAGTTTAGGTAGAAAAGGATGAAAAAGGTGGAATAAACAAAGTAGAGCCCTAACCATCAATATTTAGGGCTAACCAATGATGGTTAGGTAAATATCGATGGTTAGGGTTAACTATCGAGGTGTATGTAATTATTGATGGTTAGGGTCAACCATCAGTGGTTTAGGCAATCGATGATGGTTGGGTAAAGACCTTAAAACTATGATAAAAAGGTAAATGGTCAAATATTTGTCCTCATTTACAAATTTGGTGATTTTTGGTTTTGTCCTATTTGATCATTATGTATGAAAGTGTATGTGAGTGCTAGAAAGTGCATTAAGGTATTGAAACAAGATTTGTGCTTATGAGTGTTTGAGTGGGGTCGAGATGGACATTGGAGTGATCATGGTCAAGTGGCTAGGCATGAATTGGGATGTCACCACCAATCATGAAATGAAGTATGCTCTAATTTTAAATTGATATGGATAGTAAATTATACAAATAAGATAGAGAAAATGGATGTAAATGTATGCTAGTGGTAGATTGTGCTAGTAGAATATGCCCCAAGGTTTAGTTTTGAAAGGGTTTTGAGGGTGTATGAGAATGTGGGTAGGAGTAAAGAGTGGTAAGGGGTATATAAGGGTTTAGAGGGAGTTTAAAAGTGGTGGGAAGGGAACTGGAAGGTAGCTAAGGTTTTTGTAGAGGAGGTTGGGGGTTGAGGATCACCACTGATGATCACTAATAGTGACCATCAATGATTGACCTGATCAGTGACGATAGACTGTAGGGGTAAAAATTTCCCCAAGGAGACCATTGACGGTTTAGATATCCATTGATGGTCAAGGAAGAAGGCTTTATTAGGTGAAAATTGGAAGGAGGGTTAGGGGTGAGTGTTGTTTGATTAAATGATTATTATAAATAATATAGTTGTATAGATGGCTTTTAATGTTAGGTATATTATGTTTGTTTTTATAGTTGTTATTGTGTTTCTTTTAGAGATAATATGTAGGTAATTTAGGCATTGATATATGATTATTATAGAGGTAAAAAATAGACTAGGAGAAAAAATATGGTTGGGTATAGGTGAAGATAGAAGAAGAATGTGTAGCTAGAGATGAGAGGTATGTGGGTGTGTAAATAACCATTTCTAGAAAGAGAGGATGAGTAATTAGGATCTAATAGGTGAGATGTGTGAAACCCATGAAGGGTTGAAATTTTTGTTTGTAATTGAGGAAAGATGGGATATTGTGAGTAGGTATACTAGTGATTAATAATCATCATGTGAATAAGGAGAGGGAGTGATTAATTTATGGTATGATTATGTTGTAGGCTTGAGAGTAGATCCAGCTATGGGATCGAGTGCTTAAGATCTTTGTAGAGGTGTGAGATGCTATGTTAGTAGAGGATTGGGGACACATGAAGGCAATTAGTTTTAGAGTGATGCACTACTACCAATACCTTCTTAGAGATGTCATGATAATAATCACCCTCATTAAGAGATGGGACCCGAGGACTAACACATTCTAGCCACTGAGAGGGGAGATGAGCATCCTATTAGAGGATGTACACTAGATCATGTTCTTATCTATCCATAGAGACCTTATCTACCACATAGAGAGTGAGGAGACTAATGTGTGCATGGAGTACTTGTATGGGGATTGTTGATGCTGGAGATTGTACCCAGGGCAAGGAGGCCTAGCTCTTGCCTTCTCCTTGCAACATGGAAAATCTCCTCTCACCTATGGGACTGGCGAATCTGGAGGAGAGAGTCTCTAGATAAGGGCTAGCTCCCTTTGATGCATTGTGTTTTTTCCAACAAGTGCAAAACACATATATACATATATAATAAAAAGGGGGGATGAAAAGGGAGAGAGATGCAAGAAAAAACAAACTTACTCTAAAATAGGTGATGCACCAAAATAAGTCAACCTTCACACATCCACTCTTAGAACCAGACAAATGCACACATACTCTACACATTTGGCAAAAGGACCAGGCTCGAAGGACTGGCAGGGAGGCTTTCATGAAAACACAGGAAACAAAAAATCACTGAGGTGTTGTGAAATGCACACTATAGAACTTCCTCTATTTTGGTCTTCTAAAATGTCTGCTCTTCTCCTTTTAGTGGTAGAAATGGTGCCTTGTAGATAACAGGTCTGTTAGTGTTGAACCTGTGAGAGCATCAAGAAGCAATGACTATACACAGACAAAATACTTGAGGCACACTCAGCAATATCTATCGAAATGGAGGTAAAATTAAATTTTATTTGATTCAGGTGAAATTTTGTGAGGACTACACCTTAAAAATGTGGAAGAACCAATCCTTCTCAAAAATGAGAAGTTATAATATATAGAAGAAAGGAGAAAGAAACTTGGCGTTTCTTTGACAAGTCGGCTTGTCGCATCCCATTAGAAAGAGGAAAACACTATTGTGTTGTCATCATTCTAGAAGAAGCCTACTGGAACCATGATGTATAATCACCAAATTTGACTTTGGTTTTTGAGATTTAATGTGGAAGCATGGATCGTGCCTCTTTTCTGCTAACGGATGGAATTTGTCCCCTTTTAAAAATGTACTGTCTACACTATTTGCTGTTTGCACCATTTGGGGACTGTCAGGCAATAAATTGCCTGCACTTTGCCACTTGGACTACCTTGTCACTTTTGCACCATGTCATTTCTCCTTGTCTATCACTTTGTCATTATCTTCTTCTGCATCTTTGTCTTTTTTGGCCATTTGGCCCTTTAGGCGAACTCCTTGGCAGGTCGCTACATTCTGGCTCCTTCTCTTTTTCCATGTTAACACTTTTCCAGATGTAAAAGGGAATGGCTATTTCACTTCATTAATTTTGATGACCACCCAGGCTTTAAGCTTTGAAAACCAATGGATATACCATTCTGCTAATATTGACAGCCTCTGGAATGTTGAACCAAAATTTGGTTCAACAGTTCAAGATTCAACCTTTTGCGCACCAATGGGGAATGAACCAAAATCCGATGAACCTTTTCCTTGAAATCCCTCGTTGAACCTGAATTGTTGAACCAAGCCATTGAACTTCTACCTTTGGACCAATTAAACCCAGCTATGAACTGAATTCATTGAACCTACTAAACTTGAAATGAATTGGCCTGAACTAAGCATGAACTTGAAGATGGACTTGCAACCCGAAATTGACTGGCTTTGAAAAGCCAGGGAAGAAGTTGACCACAATTTTTCCAAGGGCAAAAATTTGTCAACAGATGGTGACTCACAGGGGAATCATGCCTGCCATGCTTAGAACTCAATTGCCTTAAAATCCATTGGGCATGGAGTCAGGTGTAGCCATGAAAGAATTAACAATAGCCTGAAAGATCAAGAATCAAATATGAAGCTTTTACCCCCAAGAAAAGGGAAACACACAAGGCTAAAAATACTACCTATGCAAATTTCACTTAAGGAAAGTGGGAAAGAAACTAAAAACAAACTATTATGTATAGTTAACTAGGAAAATTTGCCTCCCTCCTGGATCAAAGGGAAAATTTCTTAAGTCCCCTTCTTGGCAAGAAGACTTATGGTGGCAGGCAAGTAGCTAAATTAAGAAGAGAGTTGGTGACTTGCTCTTCTTGCCTGTCACCTACATTGGCTAGAATCTGAGTGGATCAGATTCAAACATGCTTCTGACATATATATACTTTGTTTGTCCATGGAAGCTTATTAAATGTTGGTCCTTCATATTGGTGCTCTTCACCAAGAAATCAATGGCTATTGGCTCATCACCGTTAGCCATTTGGTCTACACATTCCCTCTGTAATGTATCATGGTCTGACCCATTTCCTTTTTCTTCATTTCAGGCTCTGTCAGACTCATCCTCTGCTTCCTTTTGGCTTTCTTGAGGAACAGCACAGCCTATCTCCATGACTTCAAGCATGTCATTCAAAGCATGAACAAGAGATTGTCCATGATCCTCTATGTCACTTAAAGTGATCTCCTCCTCATCCATACTCATGAAGTCTCCCTGGAGAACTACAGATTGGATCTTCTACTCCTCACTCACCTCCTATAGAATAGTTTCCTCCTTAAGAAGGGGTGAAGTGTGAAAACCATGTGGAAGAGGAGGCAGTCTTTGAGCTAGAATCGAATGATTCTCCTCCTTCCATTTGGTTAGCACTTCATCAATATTAGGTGTGGCCTGATATGTCTCTTGGAGGTGTGTGGACGGGCTGGGTTCAGACAGGTCCACCACACATTGGCTAAGGAATCTTTCTTTAGATTCAAACTCTACAATTCTTCTGGCTATATCCTCTTAGAAGAGCCTTTCCTAGAGGTTGTTAGCATTATCATGAGTAGGAGCAGCTTTAGCTTCTTCAAAGTTTTGAGAAAAACCTTACTTCTCCTCCTTCCTACCCCATGATTCTACTATTTCCTTCCAAGTTAGGAATGTAACATCAGGGCAAAAAATCTCAAGATTGGAAGTTTCCCTTCTAGTTGAAGGGTGACTAGGAGGGCTACTTGGGGAGATGCCATAAAAAGACTGAGCCTGATCAAAATTATAGGAAGGACAACAAGGTCCATGATTTTGTGTAAAGTGATTATACATACAAAAAGTGATTTCTGATGGCACCAGGCTACTTAACCAGTAGATTCAACTTGGAGTCGCCATTGGTGTTTGATGCAAAGCCTCCAAAGGCTAGTCGGTTAAAGAACACACCAAAAATTATTCAACTCTTTGGACAAAACCTGTCCTAGTTGGTCCCACTGGGCGTGCTAGAACTATTGATGTTGGAGATTGCACCCGGGGCAAGGAGGCTTAGCTCCTACCTTCTCCTCGTAACATGGAAAATCTCCTCTCACCTGTGGGACCGGTGAAGCTGGAGGAGAGAGTCTCTAGATAAGGGCTAGCTCCCTTTGATGTATCGTGTTTTTTCCAACAAGTGCAAAACACATATATACATATATAATAAAAAGGGGGGGATGAAAAGGGAGAGAGATGCAGGAAAAAACAAACCTACTCTAAAAGAGGTGATGCACCAAAATAAGTCAACCTTCACACATCCACTCTTAGAACCAGACAAATGCACACATACTCTACACATTTGGCAAAAGGACCAGGCTACAAAGACTGCCAGGGAGGCTTTCATGAAAACATAGGAAACAAAAAAAATCACTAAGACACTGTGAAATGCACACTATAGTAACTTCCTCTATTCTAGTCTTCTAAAATTTCCACTCTTCTCCTTTTAGTGGCAAAAATGGTGCCTTGTAGATAATAGGTCTACTGGTGTTGAACCTGTGAGAGCATCAAGAAGCAATGACTAGACACAGACAAAACACTCGAGGCACACTCAGTAATATTTATCCAAATGGAGGTAAAACTGCATTTTATTTGATTCAAATGAAATTTTTTTAGGACTACACCTTAAAAATATGGAAGAATTGATCCTTCTCAAAAATGAGAAGTTACAATATATAGAAGAAAGGAGAAAGAAACTTGTCGCTTCTTTGACAAGTCAGCTTGTCACGTCCCATTGGAAAGAGGAAAACACTATTGTGTTATCATCATTCTAGAGGAAGCCTACTAGAACCATGTTGTATAATCACCAAATTTGACTTTGGCATTTGAGCTTTAATGTGGAAGCATGGATCGTGCATCTTTTCTGCCAACAGATGGAATTTGTCCCCTTTTAAAAAAGCACGGTCTACACTGTTTGCTGTTTACACCATTTGGGGACTGTCAGGAAATAAATCACCTACACTTTTCCACTTGGACCACCTTGTCACTTCTACGCCATGTCATTTCTCCTTGTCTGTCACTTTGTCATTGTCTTCTTTTACATCTTTATCTTTTCTGGCCGTTTGGCCCTTTAGGCGAACTCCTTGGCGGGTCGCTACATTTTGGCTCCTTCTCTTTTTCCATGTTAGCACTCTTCCAGATTTAAAAGGGAATGGCTATTTCACTTTGTTAATTTTGATGGCCACCTGGCCATCAAGCTTTGAAAACCAATGGATATACCGTTCTGCTAATATTGATAGCCTCTGGGATGTTGAACCAAAATTTGGTTCAATGGTATAAGATTCAACCTTTTGCGCACCGATGGGGAGTGAACCAAAAGTCAATGAACCTTTTCCTTGAACTCCCTCATTAAACCTGAACTGTTGAACCAAGCCATTAAACTTTTGCCTTTGGACCAATTGAACCCGACTATGAACTAAATTCATTGAACCTACTGAACCTGAAATGAATTGGCCTGAACTGAGCATGAACTTGAAGATGGACTTGCAACCCAAAATTGACTGGCTTCAAAAATCCAGGGAAGAAGTTGACCATAATTTTGCTAAGGGAAAAAATTGGGCAACAGGGATGATAGAGTAGATGCATGGTGTCATATAGGTGGATTCAACATTAGGCTATTATACCAATGGGCCCTAGGAGAGAGACACCTATTGTTGATGATGTAGCTAGCGGTGACTTGTTATGCTTTGCCAAATTTAGTTGGAGTGAAGTTTCCTTATGTTTTGTAGGGGTACTTGTGGAGTTGGTACATGGGAGGATGATCTTTAGATGGGCCCATGTTCTAATAGTATAGATCTATAGAGAGCTATGGGGTTTCAGAACACCTAGGAATTATGGTATAAGTGTGGGGTTTGTACTCTATTACTGGGTGTAAAAGCACATATGGGTGTTGAGACCATTAGTCTTGCCTATAGAGGGTTACTTGATGATGAATTATAGAGTCAAATTTTATTAGTGAAGGAGGGAGGGCGCGATGACAAAGGTTGGTGGTGGTGTGAGGGACATTGATTGGTTTCGAGATGCCTTAGAGGGATTATCACCTAGAGATATAGTGTGGAGGCCAAACATGACTTGGCCTATGTGGGTTGGGTTAGGTACCATACATACTCAGTGTAGAGTTAGAGATGGGTATATGGCAGATAGGATGGTGAGACAGAGTGCATCCCATTTGAGAGAGTATAAAGATAGTTTAGACTCGTACATGGTATTCCTCTTGATTTTGTATTGTATAAGAGGGAGGATAAAAAAAATTTATTACCAAAGACACAACTATAGGAGGAGGAGTTAGTTAATGAGGAGCTTCCTAATAGAGTGAGAGATGATGTAGGCATCATAGTTGATTATCCTACATTGTTCCAAATAGATATGCAATAGTTAATTTTGGTTGGGGTGATGGGGGTCAGAGACCCATGGATATTGATCTTGCACAAGGGCTTGCATAGGGTGATCTAAAGGTGGATATGGCATTAGCTTTATCCTAGACCTAGATTGCAACATTATAGGGGTAGGTGGCCATGTTGTAGGGCTAGATTATGGCTCTATACGGATAGGTGGGGGCTATGATGATGGAGAGGGACCAAGCACAGGCCTAGATCATTAATTTATAGGGATAGGTATCTAGTCTATAGGTCTAGATAGGCACATTACAGGGGTAGATTGGTGTGGGTGTGGTATTAGAAGTAGTAGGAGGGCCAGTAGATTTAGTGCCATAGGCACATTATTTAGCCACTATATAAGATATTCATTATTACAAGGTGATGGTATTTGATTAGTTTCTCCATGTTATGAGATTTATTGATTTTAAAGCTAACATGGTGGTGGGGCCGTGCTTAGTATCCCAGGTCAGTGGGTAGTAACAATGGGTTAGATAAGGGTTTCTTAGGGAGACCACCACTAGGTATAGGTATAGATGGGGCCAGTGGTAGTGGTACTCCAGGTGTAGGCCCATGATGAGATTGGATATCTTTGATAGGTACATATGTATTTTGATATCAGCCTATGTGTTGTTGATGTGAGATGTACATGAGTGAGAGATATATACATGTATTGATGTGTATGATTTAGATGAAATGATTTAAATGTTTTATGGTGATTATGCTTTTATTTTTTATGAGATGTATGCTTATGTTGTGGTGATTAGGATTGATGTTGATGAGTGTCTTAAATGTTTTTGATGATTTTTAATTAGGATTGATGTTGTAGATGAGGTTTGGTTATGATTATGATGATTATTTAAATTTGTGTTCTTAGTATAGGTATGTGATGATATATGGTTTGATGAGGATGTGATTTGGATTATATGGATAGAATCTAATGTGTGGTTAATGCTTATGATGTGCATGCTTTGATATTTTAATAATATGTGAATGTGATGTAACTAATGAAAGAAAATGGTTGGTATGATGTGTTTATTTTGATTCTGTGGTTCATGAGATATTGTTCATTATGGATTATGTTCTATTTTAATATTATCATGAAGAGTATAGATAAGATTTAATGTTTGAATGAAAATACATAAATTAAATGTAGGTAATAAACTAAATATGGGAAAAAGAATGATGGAAAGCAACTTCCTCATGAACCAATATAAGAGAGATTAAGAAAAAAACATGTTGGGTTCATTAGCTTGGACCTTGGTAAACCTAAGGTGGATTGATATTAATGAAAATAAATCTTTCATATGCTTCACATTAGCATGATTTTTAGTGAAAAGGTGTCATCATAAACATAGGATGCCAAGTGAGCTCATAGTCTTTTGATTTATAGAGGGTATACAAAAAAAGGGGATAATAGGAAAATGGAGAGAAAAGAGATGGTGTAGGCACCTAATGTGGATTTACTTACCCATTTGATAGGCGACCTAAAAAATAGAATAGACAAGTCCATGTCTTTACAGGGTGTAGACTGATTGATGTCGCAAGCCTACAAATATAATTTTTTATGAGAGAGTTGATTGTGGCCCTTTTGTGGGATAAATTTCTTTCAATGGGGGTCATTTATTACTTGATTTTATGAAAAGAGTGAAGCCGATCAATGCAAAAAGCTTTGAGTGCTTTGATTGATTTGATTGTAGCATGTATGAATAGATTATTTTTTACATTTTGGCTTAGCCATCCTTTAAGGGAGTGGTCTGAGTATGAATAAGTGTTTGATAGTTATCATTCAAGGGATTAGTCCATCTATTTTGACTTTTTATCAACCATCCTTCAAGGGAGCAGCCTATACTTGAGAAAATGGACCCAAATAATATTTCATATCCCATAGAGAATATTTGAATGTTGTTTTAGACATGGACCCATCAAGTCAAGCTTATAGGTTGACCTTTATAGGGGTAATATTTTTACCACAAAAGGTGGTTACAAGGTTAGGAAAGTGGTTTTGGGAAACAAGTGACCATGGTATTTCATCTAAGTTAAAGATGAAAAGTATCCATGAGAATCATGCCATGGATAGAGCCATGGTATCCATGTTTAAGATTAGGCCAAAACTATGATGGATAATCACATGAGTCTATTGTAATCATAAGTCCCCAATAGGAATAGGGTAATAATGTAAGGGGGTGAGAATTTTATAAACCAAGGGACGAGCTTAATTTAGACAATAATGTTTATCAAATCTTACTTAATAGTAGAAAGGGTACAAATGTGAAGCATTGAGAGGCTTAGGTTCTAGTTTGCCTTCAAGAGAGGACAAATGATAAGCTCCTGATCCATACTTATGGGTAATGATATAGGGTCCAAGCCAATTTAAATCAAAGTTACTCTTTTTGATTTTCTCCATATTTGTTACATGTTGGTTTTCTTTAAGGATGAGGTCTCAAATATTAAACTCCCATTCTTTCAGATGTTTACTATAAGCACAGGTGATACACTCTTGGTAGACATGAAGATGGTTAATGGTAGCAAGGTGCTGCTCATTGAGCAACTCAAGGCATGCAAGGTGTTATTGATAATAATCATCATAAAAAATGATGTCTTGTAAGGACATGTAAAGAGAAGGGATCTAGACTTTGAGAGGTAATATGACATCTGCACCAAAGACTAGGTAAAAAGGTGTAGCACTTGTGGAGGTTTGAATGTTAGTGTGATAAGCCTATAAAGTGAATGGGATGTGTAGGTGCCAATCCTAGCCTAAAGCACTTACAAATTTGGTTAGCATTTTAATGAGGGTTTTGTTAGAGGCTTACACCTATCTATTTGCCTATGGATGATAAGGTGAGGAATATTTGAGTTTGATGCCAAAAGCGTCATAGAGGGCTTTAAATTTCTTGTTTTTGAAGGATTTATTATTATCAATGATGATTTTATGAGGGACACCAAAATGAAAAATGAGGTGGTGATTGATGAAATCAATAATTTTTTGGCTTTGATTGAGATAAGGGGAATGGCTTCCACCCATATAGTGAAATATTTGGTAGCGGTGATGATAAATTGGTGTCATTGAGATGAGTGAGGATTGATTTCTCTAATGAGATCAAGCCCGCACTATGAGAAGGACCAATAATCCTTGGATACTTGAAGTTTGTGAGTAGGCACATGATGTAAGTTAACAAGTTATTGGCATTTGAAACACTTATTTACATAATCACACTAGTCTTGATTGAGGGTAGGCCAATAGTAGTCAAGATGTAGGATTCTTTTAGCGATAGTGAGGCCACTTAAGTGTCCCCATAGAATCCTCATGAGTTTCCTTGATAGCATGGGAAATCTCATGACTTTGTAAACAATGGAGAAGAATGATGTCAAAGACACATTTATAAAGGATTCCTCTTAGTATATTATAATGAGAGGTACCCTAAATGAAGGTCTTCTGGGTATTATTTGAGAGGTCAAGTGGAATGATGCCAAGGTTAAGGTAGTTAAAATTCTGGTCATACCAGACATCTAAAGGAGATGCCTCCACACTAAAAATGGTAATAAGGTTTGAGCTAATATATAAAAGCCTAATGAAGTGATGGATGGTGATAAATAACTTAGATTCAGTGAGTTGAGAGGGAATTTGAGAGGCAAGGGAGGCCATTGTATCCATAAATTTGCTAGTAGATCAGGGTACTAACTAGATTTGGTAACATTTAAAATATGTTAAGAGTTTTTGAATGAGAAGCTTATACTTTTTCAAAATATCATTTTTACATTGATAAGATCCATTGACTTAGTTGATCATGAGTTAGGAATCACTAGAGATAGAAATGGTTTTAATTCCCAAGGTGAGAGTGATTTGGAGGCTAACGACTAAAGCTTCATATTATACTATGTTGTTAGTACATTCAAAGTCAAGTTTAAAGAAAAGTGGAAGAGGTTATTCATGAAGGAGAATGAGAATTATGCCTGCACCCCACCATGTTGGCATTTAGAGCCATCAAAAAACATGGTCATTTGGTAAGGGGTTCTTCTTGAGAAAGAGTCATAATAGAATCATCTAAAAAGGTCAATGGAATGGGTTGGTTATCTAGGATGGGAGATTAAACCAATTGGTAAATGATGACCTACCCTTTAATGGATTTTTGTTGAAGAAACTCAACTAGAAGCATGAGCCACTTAGCTATATGTTAATTTTGGTATGGCTTGGAGTGCATATACTTAAGTGGGTTAGTGTTGGTGATAACATATGTTTTGTGATTGAGAAGGTAATGCTAGAGTTTAGAGGTAATAAAAATGAGAGCAAGACAAAGTTTGTTAGGATGGGTATATCATGTCTCATACTCTAGAAGCATGTGACTAATATAATAGATGGCTTGCTCTTTTTTTTTGTTCATCTCGATGAGCCAACATTGCTCCTAAAGAGTGATCAGTGGAAAATATGTAAAGGTAGAAAGGTTGGTCATCCCTAGGGGGGATAAGAACTAATGGAGAAAGAAGGTACTCCTTAAGTGAATCAAAGTCTTCTTGACAATAATTGGTCCATTTAAAGGAAGTGTTTTTCTTCAGGAGATGGTGAAAGGGTTGGCATCTATGTAATAGCTAGGAGATGAAGTAATAGATAGATTAGATTTTTCCTTGTAGACTACAAAGTTGTTTAAGGTTTGTTGGGGGAGGCATTTCCAAGATGGCCTTGAATTTAGCAAGATCAATTTCAATTCCATGAAGGGAAATGATAAAGCCTAGTAGCTTCCCAGAGAGAACCCCAAAAATGCATTTCTTGGGATTAATACATACATGAAATTAGATTAGTCGATCGAAGATTATGGCAAGAATAGCTAGATGGTCCTTGTAGTGTTTGGATTTCCCAAGGAGATCATCTACATATTCTTCTAAAATATTATGGATAAAATCATGGAAGATATAGGTCATTGCTCATTGATAAGTCACTCTTGAATTTTTTAAATTGAAAGGCATGACTTGATAAAAGAAGGTTACCTAAGGAGTAATGAAGGTGGTTTTATGTTGATCTGAGGGGGTGATCAGGATCTGATTATATCCTAAAAATTTATCCATAAGAGATAACATCTCATGGCCCACAGTAAGATAAACTAGTTGGTCAATGTTGGGTAAAGGAAAGTCATCTTTGGGGAATGCAAGGTTAAGGTCACACAAATCCACATAATGACGGAGTCTCGCACTGGGTTTGGTAATGGGGACAATATTAGAGATCCATTGTGGATAGTGAATGGATTGAATGAAGTTGATAGATAGAAGGTATTGAAGCTCTTCTTTGATGAGAAGAGTTATGCAAGGGTGCATTTTTCAAATATTTTTCTATACTATCTTAGCCTCAAGATGGGTAATGATATTATGGAGAGCGATGAAGGGGTCAATCCCAAGCATATCCTGATAAGACCATGTGAATGTGATGCTACGATCTTGAAGGAAGGTGGAATAATCTTTTTGCTCATCTGAGATTAGTGATTGTCCAAGTTTAATGATATGAGGATCTACTTGGGTCCCCAAGTTAATGTTTATAGTTGATTCATTGAGTATGGTTTGGTTTTCAGGAGGTGAGGATGGAAGAATCACCTTGGTGTTGGATGGTATGAATGGTGAGTGAATTATGATTGATCATATCAAGATGGATGAGGGGGAAGGTTTTATCTTGGCCACCTTGTTGATAGGTTAGTGGACCTATACTAATGGTATTGATAAATTTTTTTGGATGGAATGATGTCAGAGTCTTTAGATTGGGAAGATGAACTAGGTGAGGATGTAAATTCTTCCATGGGGTTAATAATAGGTTTTGGTGAGGTGGGCTCTTCTGGTGGTTCAAACCTAAGCCCAAAGAACTCACAATGTTTTTGAGTCTTGATAATGGGTAATTCATGAGGTCCTTATTCATAAAGGCCCATACCAAATCCTTTCTAAGCACATCGATGAAGATAGGTTTTGGTAAAGGATGGATTTATTAAATAGGAGAAATAAGAAGTGAAAGGTTGAATATATGGAGTGGTGATAGGAGTGAGGGGTGGTTTATCAAATCCCCCATATATAAAATATGTGTGATTGTTAGGAATTCCAAAGGGGATGATGGTTCATATGTTGGGGTCATAAGAAGGGTCATTTTGGAGGTTTTCATATTCATGCAGAGTGGGAAAAGCATCTAAGGCTAAAATTCAATATTCCCCAAGGAAGAGACATTGGAAAATTTGTGCCAAGGAATCCTCAATGGAAATATAGGAAGAAGGGATAGATATACTAGTTGAGGCTTCATCATTATTGATGGTAGAAGCACTGCAGGTGGCAGTTGATGGTACAATTATGTTAATGGGGTTGGTTGATTGTGAGGGAGATGAATGTGGAATAAGGGCATCATTAGGCCTATAGGTTAGGTTTTAAGATGTAAAATGACTAGGATCATCCTTGATGGTTATAACCTACCCTTCATGTTCAAATTTGACACAACAGTGTAAGGTAGAGGGGATACAACTCATAGATCAGATCTAGGGGCATCCAAGTAGAATGTTATTTTGGAATTCACCCTCGAAAACATAAAATAGCTCAAGAGTGGTATGAGGTCCCAAGCATATTTGAAGGATAATGGTACCTAGGGTAGTGGCCACTATGTGGTTGAAGGAACAAAGAACCACTATGCTTTTGGCCATGATGTTCTTTGGTAAATGTAGCTAATCAAAAGCATAGGAGGAGATTATGTTGATGTTAACTCCTCCATAAATCATCACCATTTTGACATGGATGTGATTAATTTATGTGGTGACAAAGAGAGGTGGGTCAAACTCCTTAAAATAGGCTAAAGGTATCTCAAAATCTTGGAAGGTGATGAAGGTACAATGTTAGAAGGTTCCAATGAAGAATGAAAGAGGTTAAGGGTCATATGATTGAACCTTAATGGATTGTAGAGAATCTATTAGTAATTAATGATGATGTGGTGAGGTGTTGATTAAGTCATAGAGGCTCATCTTCATCGATGTTTGTTGAAGTTGATTCAACATAGTTTGTTGAATAGATTCAGAAGAATTGGTGGGAGGTACACCTAAGATAGATACTCTAAGTCTAGGTGAGGGAATAGGTGGTGGTGTTGGTGTTTGGGCTTGGTTGAAAGGCTAAGAGTTTGAATGATATGTCCATGGAATGGATGCATGGGATTTTCTCTTACCCCATTGTTATGCTTGAGATTAGGTAATCATATGAATGGTGTGGATGATAGGATCAATTATCCTAGGTAATTTCTTCGATTCCTCCCCCTTAATTTAAGATGATATTCAAAGAGCAAGTATAGGTAGCATGAGTGGTTGATTAGGTTGGCTAGGCTGGTAGTGGAATTAATTGGGCCAATAGTTGGATTGGTTGGGCTAGTAGTTGGATTGGTTCATCCAACAACAAATCATCCTCATCACAAAGGCTATGGATAAGGTCTTGGAGAGATTTTTAGTTCTCTATATCATATCCTGGTGTTTTATGATATGAAAAAATCAAAGTATCATCAAACTAAGAGGGTTTTATATTAGAATGGGTGAATGACTTGATGGTTGATAACTTGATGGAAGATGTTTGTAACAACCTCTATAAACTAGTGGCATAGGATTAATTTAGAGGTGTTGGGGGTGTTTCAATGCTCATCAAACAAATAGGAACCTTCTTAGGCATGGACTTGACCTTATAAGGGGTAGGTGGTTGACTAACTTTGGTAGATGGTTTGGGTTGGGTTAGTTTAACCATGATTGGGTTATTGGTGGATGGTTTCAAAGTAGAGGATGAGGGATTGATAATAGGTAGGAGAGTAGAAGGGGATAAACTAGCTAATAATGGTGAAGAAGTTGATGGCTTGGGTGATGGATGGGTAGGCATAGAATAGGGCATTGGTTTAATTAGTAGAATAGGTGACTGGGATGGTATAAGGGTGAGGTCCAAAAATAGATTTTAAATAAGGAGATGGCATAGGTGAAGCTCAAGGATGAGGTTTAGGTAATTGAACCCTTTGGTCCATCTTGGTTGGTGGTTTGTTAGGTGGTTTAGAGGGGGTTAGGTCTAATTTGATGGGAAGATGGGTGATTTTAGGTGTGGGAAGGATACCCATATTCTTGGTTGGTCTAGTGAGAAAATTATGAGATGATATGGGTGGAGGTGGGTGATCTTGGTTGCCATTATCCCCTTCATTTAATCAACTTTCTATTGATGTCATATTTAACCAAGGTTGTGTCTGAAGCTGTATGCAACAAGAGGAATCATAATGATTTAGTAATTAAATGGGGGTATTTGTATATTTTTCTTGTTTTGGGGGGTTTTTAATGTCTTAAGGATTTCTTGGTTAAAACCTTTTTGAAATCAAACTATGCAAATCTATTGGAAATAAACACACATTGTAGGAATGAAATTGATTGATGAAAATAAACACATGTTGTAGGAATGAAATTGATTGCCGAAAATAAACACATGTTGCAGGAATGAAATTGATTGCTGGAAATAAAGACACATTGTAGGAATGAAATTTATTGCTAGAAACAAACATATGTTGTAGGAATGAAATTGATTACTGGAAACAAACATATGTTACATAAGTGAAAATTTAATCTAAAATGCTTGCAGGAAGAAATTTACAACAAATCTTAATTTTAAAGAGTTGGAAGCATTTATAAATTTAACAGAGTTACCTATTTACTTTTGCTAATAGAAATATAAATATCGACAAAAATGAAGATCCTGGTCCTTTGGAGGAGTGGGCCCTTGCTCCGCCTAGAACAAGATTTGAACAATTCAATTTGCTTTCAAAATAGGAATGGCTATTTCATTGATAAAAATGTTAGGTATAACAAATATACTAAGCTATCCTTTTTTCTCTATATTCTTTTACTATCTTCTCTATTTTCTTCCTTTATATATCTATATCAGGTCTATATATATAGATGCTTTGATGGCTGTAACTATTTCATAGATACGATAGAACTGAATTGTGCCCAGAATAGATGCTGAATCAAGATGTGGTTGGATGTCCAGCTGTGTGATAATTATCTTGATTCTACCAATTCAAAAAATCAAGAATCTATTCCTAATTTAATGGGATCATTGATCTTTAATAGATCGACGACCATTTGGAATAGATCCTCATTAGTTCCATATCTAGCCACAAAAGTTTTGGAAATTATTTGAAGGAGTACCAGATCTAAATATAGAGTTTTAGAGCTCAGTCCAAAAATGTGACAACTTGAAATAGTATGGTGAAGTTCTGAAACTAACTGTGATGGTTCTAAAATAGATTCTGTAGGTTTCAAAACTAACTGTGATGGTTCTGGAATAGATTCTGCAAGTTCTAGAACTAATCTGAATTGAGTCTAATGCTTCCAAAAAACATGTAATCCACTTCATATTTATTCTTTAGCCTGATGATGACCTATTTTATTGCAAAACTAGAATTTTCCAACACACTTGTTAGGATTTACAGGTCTTTTAAAATGTTAGAATCACAATCAACAAAAGATGGATAATCACATCCTAACTCATCTTAGATCAAAATAAAAGTTACAAAATGCAATCAAACTTAATAAAAAGAGAGAGTAAGATGAGATCATTTATTATACATTTATTGGGCATATCCTAGCCTCATCAGTGATATGGTTCTCTCATGGCTTTAGAGAAAGAAATGTTTGATGATGGGGTGATAATAGGTTTGATGGTGGATGCCAATGAGATCTAGGGTTCAACTCTATTTTGGTATGGGAGCCAAAAATGGTGAAAAAGGTGAATCCATCTAGGTTAGGTTGTGAGGCAAATTCTAGACTTTATACTAATTGAGAGAAGGGCTTGTAAATGGGTTTGGTTCCTTGACTAGTTGTTTTGAATATTAAACCCTTAAGTAAAGAATAAGGTATGGTTCCTTCATATGTACTTGAGCTAGAAGGTTTTAGAATCCATAGTTTGGTAAATGAGGTAATGGTTGCTTATGGGGTCATTAGGGGAGGAAATGATTCTTTGATCAGGGGTATATGTATGGTCCTAGTTTCCTCCTTCGCTAGGGTATGCAAAGGAAAAGAAGAGGGTTTTGTCATTCCATTTGGTGGGGTAAAAGAAGAGATGGTTAAATTGATGACTGCTTCTTTAAAAGGAGAGGCAGGTAGAGGTATGGTTTGATCAAGTGAAGACATGAGGGCTATAGATTCTTCTATTTGGGTCTTCAAAGGGATAAGAGGTGAACTTACTTCTTCTATAGGTAAGGTTGGTTTAAGAGCATTAAAAGTGTGGGGATCATCCCCCATGGGATCATTTATGATAATGTTAATTGTGTGTGTCTCATGGGATGATGATGGTTCAAATTGGTTGTTATGGGGTTGGGTGGATGGAGTATGATTAGGAAAATATTTGTGAAAGATATCAAGAGAATGATTAAGAGGTGCATTGAGGTTTTCAAATGATAATTCACCATTATCAATCAAGTTTTGGACAAGGATTTTAAAAGTGTTATACTAATTTATGTCATGTCCAATGACTCGATGGAAAGCACAATAGTCATTTTTGTTATACCACCCAGGCAAAGGCTGAGAGGGATCAAATTGTTGAGGTGGATTGATGGGAGGAAGTTGGATGACATTATATTTTATCAATTTATCCAACACAAGCATAATATTTCCCTATTTGTGTGAAATATTTAGGCAAAACCTATTTTTGGTTTTGATTTGGTGGGTAAGAAGGGTTGGAAGGCATGGTTTGACATGGTTAGTTAATAGATGGAGGAGAGGCAAATTTCAACACAACTAAGTTTTTAGAATCTTTGGATTTAAGATGGGTTGGTTGGTTGTCTTGGTGGCAGAGGGATCACTGGGTTTGAAAGTGGAATTCTTATTTCACAGTTTTAGTTTGGCCTTGTCTATGGCATGGTTTTCAAGTTTGTACGCCATTGTAAATGCTTCATCAAGGGTTCTAAATGTTTTCACTTGAAGGGTGGGAGAAATGTGCTTTGCACATCCCCTAGAGAAAATATTAATGAGTTCTATTTGGGGTAGTGAGAAGGATAGTTGATTGATGAGGCCTCACCATCATGTGATGAAGTCAATGATTGACTCATCATCAAATTGCCTGATAGAATATATGTCAATGATAGAGACCTCTTAGATATGTTCACCAAAAAATGTTCTAAAAAGATTTGGGTGAGTTGGGAGAACAAAAAGATAGAGTGCCTAACAAGGGCACTATACCAATCCAAGTTGGTCCCTAATAAAGACATAGGGAAGGTTTAGAGAAGGAAGGAATAATAATATGTGATAAAGTAACAAAAATGGTAAAATTACCTCAAATGTTATCGAGGATCCTCCTTACCCTAAAACTAAGAGAATTTAGGGAGCTCTCATTGAGGATGATAAACATGAATTAGGGTAGATGGGTTGATAGGTTCATTACAGATTTGGTCATATGACAAGAGGCTATAGGACCCAAAGATAGATGATTTGAGTTGGGTCATCTTATCCATGAGCATCCTAATTAGGTCAGGTTAGGGTTGGGTAGATGCATAATTCAATGGTAAGTTCTATTGAGGTTGGGTTCCAGCTATGAATTGGTATGTGATAGGAGGTATGAAGGCAAGGACATATTGGTATATGGTGACCTAAGGTTGGGATTGTGCCCTAGAAAGACTGATATGCATTAAATGTTGAGTGAAAGGTGTAATATATCCTTATGGGTTGGGAATACATTAATAAGGTGCTATAGAGACTTGCAGGGGAATTGATAATGAGTGGTTTAGGGGTACATTTGGGTTGGTTGATGGAGGCACAAAGTTTGGGTTGTTAATGCAAAAGTACCAGTGAGTTATTGATGGGTAATCACCCTAGTGATAATGAGGGGAATTTTTTTTGGTATGGATAGCACCAAGTTCTAAAAGAAGGTTGAGGTTGGTATATTAGTCAAGATGGAGGGAATGGTAGACATGGGTGTGGAAGATATCATACTGATAAAAGGGGTATAAGTGGTAAAGCTGAGCCAACATGAGAGGTATTACTTGGGATAACATGTGTTTGGGTGGTGGTAGTAGATGAAAAAATAGTATAAGATGAAACTTGGCTAACATAAGGCTGGGTTGATGTAACACCAATCATGAGGTGATGTGGCATACCATAGGGTGGATCTATGGGAGGAACTGAAGTCATCAAAGTATGCTAGTCTAAAGTATTAAGATAGTGTTTCAAAGCCACCAGATTGTTAATAAGAAAGGTGGAAAAATCTAGATCACCCTCAAGAATCATTGGAGGCATGGTAGGTGGGGGAGAATGGTGAGGCAAAACATGGGGTGATATATCAATATCTAAGGTGTATTACATGGATGAGGATGAAGAGGAAGATGGTGGTTGTTTTGATTTCTCACTTTTTGTCTAGTTAAGACCATATGAGAAATTATAAATGGATAATGAACATTTCACCTTAAACAATGAGCAAACAAAGAAAAGCCCAAAGTAAACAAAGTGCACATGAAAAATGCAACTAATCCTAGGATTCATTTTAAATCAATTTTGGATTATGCCTTAAAGAGTGTGAAAGGGGAAATTATCTTGTAAATTAGGTACTTGAAGAGCCATCTAAGGATGGTTTTGGGTTAAATTTTAGTGCTCAAAGAATTTGCACTAGACTAGGTACATGGTCTGGTATTGGGGGCTTGCTCCCCACTCTTCATGAACCCAAAGCTGAGTCAGGCCGATTAGCCAAGAGTAAATATTTGTCTAGAGTTTATACTCCACCAGAGAATAGAGTGTGTCCTCCCCTTGGTGATGAAATCCAAGTGAGATAACTGGGTATGGTAAGGTGATCCAAAGGGTGATAAAATCCCAATGGGCCTTGTCTCAAGTAAGTTTTGATGTTTATTTTGTGCAAGTGGTTTGTTAGTGTAACATAAGTGTGATACACTTAATTCATAATGTGTTTGATTAATCTAGGTGAGCTAAGCATTAAGTAGACAAGGCAATGAATGTGCTCAATTTTATCCCAAAATAATTTTTTTGATGTCTTTCCATACAAATAAAGGAACAACTAAAAATGCAATGAATGCAGGATGAAAATGAAATCTATCCCTAAGATGAAAACTTTTTTATTTTTAGAAAAGAAGAGAATACATATTTTTTATCTTTTAGAATTTAAAAATAATAGAAATGTAAGAACATGAATTTTCACTAATGCAACTATATGCCTAAAAAAACCCTATAAACCCAAAAGGTGTCCCACCGGGCATGCCAAAATGTTTCCTACTATTTCTTACTATATTTCTAACTTTTGGAAAAAAGGAAAGAAACAACGGATGATGGGTGTGTACCTAGTTAAACATCACACTCATTGATGACCATACAAAGTGGGAGCTACTTTTTGTTGAGGAAGGACTACCTACAATAAGACCGTACTAAACTAACTTGTTTATCAGATGAGTATGAAGGGTGGACTACCTAACAACACACTAGATCCAAGAAACAAAAGCTCCCTTGGATGGATATCAATCCACTCCCCTAATGATAAAAATATTTTGAAAATATAAATGAAAATGATAAACTAATAAGAACATAAATTCTTATGCAAGAAATAAACAATATACCTGTTTAACAAAAAATATAGCACAATGGGTCAATAACCTGTACAAGTGTATCAAGGTTAGGTTTAGAGGATCTATGCAGCATTTATATCTAGTTTAGAATACAAAATAATGTTTTTTTGGGTGTGAGAAGGTCTAAAATAACAAACTATTATTTTACTTGATAGGTGACCATCGATGATGAAGGTGACCCATGATGGTTAGATTGACCGTCGATGTTTAGGTGACTGGTGATGGTTGTTATAACCATTGACGATTATGGTAACTAACTAAATTTATCTATGAGAATTAGGTAAGATTTTAAAATGGAGTTAAAGGAATGTGGCTAATGGGTAGAGGGTAAAATATGGGTCCTAAAGGTAAGGAATGATGTGTAGGTGAACTGATCAAAATAGAAAAACCTAATGAAGATAGAAAATACTAAAAACAAAATAAGGGTAACTATGTGATGCCAAGTAGATGATAGTTAAAAAAATTGAAGGAATTTAGGTAGCATACCAATACTCCAGCCTTCAAAAGTCATGTGGATAGAGTTTTAGGGTCTTAGATGCTTGTCTAAGAAAACAAGAGAGCCTGGATGTAAATTTTTCTAGATCCTCATCTCCTCTAAGAGCCTTGCATTTATAGCACAAAAATACTAAGGAGAGATAAAGTTAATAATTTGGGTTAGGATAGAGTTACCAATTTGAAGGGAAGGAAATTTGTAAGGTGTGCATGGTAAAGTTTCAATTTTTCCTATACATGACTGGCTTACAGTTTGATGTTTTTTGTGTTGTGGGTTTGGATACCTGACTGTCAATGATTAGGCTAACCATCAATGATTTGGCTGACCATCAATGGATTGGCTGATCATTGATGGTTGAC
>JARHVA010000612.1:1830000-2195000 GCA_037957365.1 Torreya grandis | reverse complement strand
ATATAACTAACCATCCCCATACAGCTATCTAGTTGTATATAACCAACCATCCCCATATAGCTAACCAACTCCATATATTCAACCAACTCCATACACACAACCGATTCCACAAGATCATCTAGCTCCACAAAGGCAACCACTTCCATGTATGCAAACATTGTTGCCTCCTCCATTGCAAGAACCTCCTCCAAGAATAAAACCTAAGGATAAAGTATTTAGTGATCTTGGAGAACTAATTGAGTCAATATTATGAAAATTAACCACTACTAATATGAATAGTTGGCCCATGACAAATTCATTCCATGAAGGTGTTCCTTTCCTTGATTGGTACAAATAACATGAATTCTATGACTATCACTGAGTTAAAAGCCATTTTATATGTCTATATGTGTAATTAAAGAACCTTATTCAAAAACATGTTGGAAAATGGAGAGATAAAATTAGATAATAGGGATTTTATTTATAATTAAAACCTAGTTATTTATCATGACCCTTTCCACAACATAATCCTACCAATTAGAATCATCAATAACGAAGGCCACCTCAACAAAAAAAACAAGAACAATAATAAAAACAATAACAATAAAGATAATAACAACACAATGGTCAGAACCAAGGTCAAAACAACCCATCTAATTAAGAGACCTATCATACTATCACATATGACTACAATAAAGTTGTAGGTTCTATTGTAGGTGATCATATAGTGACCATCACAATCAACCTTAGACCAAATGCCAATCAACCAAAACCATTTCCTAACAATGCCTATCAACCTTCCTATTCCAATAACATTGCTTTGACTTATGACCATATCCAAGCATAATAACAATCAAATATTAACATCTTAGGCCCTTCTCCTTATTCCTATCATTATAATGGCCCTTTACCCAATTTAGATTGTGCAATTACAACTCGATAGACTAAAATCACCATTCTAAGACCATAACCACCTTCTAAAAATGATCCTATTCAATCCACCATACCATCTAAGAGTAAGCCAATTAATTAACAATATTAAGGAGAAAACATATGACACTATAGATCAATTGTAAAATATGCCCACACAAATTTCTATTTTAGATTTGTTACATATATATACCATCCAAAAAAATATCCTTAGAGAAATTTTGAGCCAATCCCAAGTACCAAATGACATCACACTAGACAAATTCCAAGCTTTGGTTCGATACCTAGCTCTTGGCTAGAAATTGACCTTTGACCAAAGTGAAATGTCATCCCTAGTCCCTATCCATAATAAACCATTATATATCAAAGTTATCATAGAATACCACAAAGTTAAGCACATCCTCATAGATAATGGATCAAGCCTTAATATTGTATCTCTATGCTTGGTCAAACATTTGGGATACACAAAAAATGATCTTCATTTAAAGATAATTATCATTAAGGCCTATGCCAATAAAGAACGAGAATCACAAGGAACAATTTGTTTATAAGTTATCATTGGGCCCTTAACCCATGACACACTTTGACATGTGTTAGACTTTAATCTATCAAACATCTTGCTTTTGCACTAATTATGGATACATAAAATTTAGGAAATACCTTTGATATTACAATAGTGTATCAAGTTCCCCCATTATGGTATAGACACCAAAATTATGTCACACACACATGCATAACTCCATGTGTTGAAAACCTCCTTAAATCCATTTTTATAATAAAAATTAATCTCCCTAACCCATAATTTTACCCCTCACACATTCAATTAATTTAAAATACTTAATTAAGTTAATTAAAAACTCCTATTTCCACCTTGCATGGCCACCTCACCCTATTACTAATTCTCCCCTAATGAGTCATCTCAAGACCTAGTCCCCTCATCCTAACTACCAAAGACTTATTCCCACTTCCAAACTAAATTCCTAATCAACTACCTCCTTCCTAACCCCTTATTTTTACCATTTTATAATGGGTGTCACACTTGGCACAAATAACAATAGAAAATAGGCCAAAAATAGAAAGGTTTACCTATTATAGGGCTATTGACATTGGTCAACCCATAGTTGACATTGGTGAGATATTCGATGTCGACAATATAAGCCAAGCCCAAACTTGAAGTTCAGGTCAGCAAAAATTAAGAAAATCTATTCTTACTCTTATTCAAGTTCTCTGCATTCTATTTTTCAACATCCAAGCTTACAATCAACCTACATAAATCAATCACAATCAATAATTGAGCTCTTGAGGACCAACAACACTTGCTTGTTCTCTTTGTTCAAGCATTTAGGTTCAGACTCCCTAATAGGGACCATCAACCTGGCACTTATCATTCAATGACCACCATAGCTAAGTATATCACTAATACTGTAGGTCATTTAAATATTTATTCTACTATTTATTTATATATACTCTACATTACTTTATGAACTTCTAATTTTACCCCCGTGAGGGAGTTACAAAGATTCCTTTCTTTTTTCCCCTTAACTTGACATACCAAACCTCTGACTAGACTTAACCAAGATATAATCTCCCTATCATAACTCTCCCAACCTCTCTGACCTGATCCAAACCATTTCCTAGACTCAAGAAAGCCTTTTGCAAGCTCTTAGATAATTATTGCTCCTACCAACATCGATAGCCTAACTGACATTGATCACCTCACTACTGATCTTAGTAGTATAACTGATATTGGTCACACTCCTACTCATGTTGGTGACTATAAATTCCCTAACCTCTTCAAAACCTACCTAGACAACTTCTAAAACACAAACATAGTACCTCACCTGCACCCTGTCACTCTCTACTGCATATAGGTTGTTAATAATGGTAATATTTTCTCTATTTCACTCTCTCTTTACCTCTCTCTCTCAGTTATTTATTAATCTTTTGCCTCTCAAAAGTGGACTATCATCTCTAGGGAAGTTTCACACTTCCTAGAACAAGCACGTAGCTTTGCAGCCCACTCATTTATCTGCTAACAAACATTTTGTGCTAGTGTTTTCTTACTTGAAAGTAGTCCTCCCCAGCTAAAGAGGAGTGCTCACAACATCTAGATATGGTGCACAAACCAAATCTGAGTTAATTCTAATCACTTATCCCCATCCTTCTTTCTATTTTACTTTAGACTTAAAATAGACAAAATTTAGTGAAACATTTCTAACATGTCTCGTGGGACCCTAGAGTTTTCCTTGGGTTCATTTATTATTGTAAACATTCATATAGGTACATTATAGTGAAATTTTCATTTATTGCACTACCTCATTCTCTTTTCTGTTAAAAATGAAAAATTCAATATCTTATTCTCTGCTTAAAAGGTATTAAAACTAAAATTTTCTTTCTTTTCTCCTTGCTTCTAAAAGTAATTTGTCATTTTGTTTATAAAAAAAAGGAGAATCCTTTCTTTACTTCCTCTTGCATGCACATTAGGATAGTGAAATTCATACTCTATTTTGATTTCCTCTCTATTTTCATTTAAATCTAAACATTTTAGATTTGGGTTTAAAACTTACTACATTTCATAGTTCACTTATTGCATATTAACTCACCTAGTTAATTACAAGCATTTTGAATAAATTGTAGTACACCTATGTTACACAACCAAATCACATTCACATAAACAAGCATCTAAACTCACCTAAGAAAAAGCCCATCAGGATTTGATCACCTGGTTGACCACCTTACCCTACGTAGCTATCCTACTTGGATTTCACCACCAAGGGGAGAACCCACTCCATTCTCTAGCAGAGTATAATCTCTAGATATAAGGTATATTTTGGCTAAGCGACCTGCCGCAGCTCCAAGTTTGTGAAGTTTGGAGAGAAAGATCCTATAACAAGCCACGTACCTAGTCTAACATATATTTCCTCTTGAGCACCAAAACTAATTTGAAAATAGCTCTAGATTGCTTTCTGGTACCTTAAATAACCAAATTCTCTTCTCACTATCTGATTAAGCCATAAGCCAACATGAGACTAAAAAAATTAATCTCTAGGACTTAATAGTTGCTAGCTGAATGTTCTTTTTCTGCTTTTCACTTGCATTCTATATTTTTGAGTTGGTAAGGATGCTTTTCTATTGATTCACAAAATACATACCATTTTTAAAGCTTATATTATATAACCTATTATCTCAAGTTTTTTTAGTGTTATTCCTTCTTACACAGACCTTCTACATCCACTATTTTAACTAGTTTCAACCTTTAATTTCTTACAACATCAGATTTTCTATCTCCCAAGATTTCATAGTGACTGACATCGATTAACCCTACCAGTATCAATAGAATTTACCTAATGACATCAGTTATTCCATCGATGTCAGCTTCTCCTACCAATATTGGTCACTTCCTTACCGACGTCAATGACTATGTAGTTTCATCTGCTAAAAAAACAAGCTAAAATAACCCATTTATCTATAGTCAAACCTAATTTTTCTTTATTTTATTTCAAATAAAGGGTAACAAGACTATTTAAACCTCATCTTATATGGTATTGACACGAGCTCGAGCCAAAATTCTTGCCAATTACGTAATCCACCAACCACGTCCACCTTCCCCTTTCACTTTTGATTCTATCATGGAGCATACTTTAGATATAGAGCATACTCCCAGCCCTAACCAAATTCCCATTATACCTAAGGGAGATCAAGATTTTGTTAAATTTCTTGATCATAATGTGGTAGCCCTTCAGCATTACCTTGTTATGAGCCAAACCCACAATTATTTGGGTGACCTAATCTATGGTATGCCAACCTCTTTAATGGAGAAAACCTTAGTTTTAGTTACATCCACTATTTTTCCATGGTTACCCAAACCACCACTTTGATGAGTAACCCAACTATAAACAATGTTTAATATATGGTATCTCCAATTTCCCAATCCCACTTAAAACCTGGTGTAACTTCCCTACTTTCATAACCACAACCTTTTTAGATAAGTCACACCTAATTATAGAATTTAGTGGTACCTATTCCATCCACCCTCATGCCTATAATTACTCGAGTTATGACTCACCCTTCATCTATTCTAACCATGCCAATAATCCAACTTGCAATAACAACAACCAACCAAGGCATAGTCTCCAACCCAATGGGACAAGTCCCTTTTCTTTTTGCACCTTAGCCTATAACTCATTATCCTTATGTTTCCCCAACACAACCTTAACAAGCTATGCCATATGCTCCCTCTACTTCCTATTAGCTTCCCTATAACTTAGGAGGTATCTCCCAAACTAATCCCCCTCTAGACCTCATTAAGATGCTAATGGACAAGATGTCTAATCTAGAGACATCTATTTCTAGTTCAAAGAATGTATTATCTTATGATCAGATATGCAATGAACCAATCCATCCTTCTATGCCTATTTGCACTTATCCAAGTCAATGATAACTCTCTAAATTTACTCATTTCTAGAGTAAAGATGACCCACAAAAACACTTGTGAGAATTTAGACATGCTTGTTATTTAATAAGACATGATGATGCATTACTAATTCACACTTTTTTAATGTATATTTTAGGTGTTGCCTTGGATTGGTATAGATCTATACTTCAACACTCTCTTTTCTCATTTACCCAACTTGCACAAATATTCCTAGACCATTTATATATTAACATTTCTAAACTGGTTTCTATAACAGACCTTTATTCTATCAAAGAATTTGATGATGAGTCTATTTCGCATTTTATCACTCATTGGAGAAGCTTGATCAATCAACTCTCCTTCTCCTTAACCCAACTTGAGCTTATTGATATTTTTTTAAGTGCATGTGATAAGCACATCTCATCCACACTCTAGGTACAAACCTTCCACACATTTGATGAATCTTTTACAATGGCACATAAACTTGAGGTTCATGTTATAGATGAAGGCAAAGTCAAGTTAAATAGTAAGAATCCCAATACCAAATCAAATGACTCCTATAAAACTTATCCCTCTAACCAAAAGGCTAAAGCCTCCACCAACATGATGGTCATTAAGTCAGCCTCTTCCACAACCACAAACCAATCAAATTCTTTGACTTCTCAATATTTGACCAAGTAATTCAAACAACAATATGAATAAAGACAATACACTCCCATTAGGGAATCATATACATACATATTGGAGAAACTATTGTAACAAGGTGTCATAACTCTTCCTTAGATTAAACCTCTTATATAGTTCCACCTTTCCTATCCTATCCCAACCTGGTATAGGGAAGATGAGTTTCATGCTCCTTTCTTGAGCATGTGAAGAGCTCCTCACCTTAGAGTGGTAGCTGTATAATTGTATACACATCTTCTTACATCACTATAAAATCTATAATCAGTATATGGAAAGTGTTTGTGGTATGATCCCACCTCTTAATCAATGTTATCATCATAGAGACATGACAATATCATCACACTCCTCCTAAACCCACAGCCACCATATGCTCCCACTCATTTGGAGTAACATCTTTCCTCATGCATGTCAATAGCCTTGATAGATTATCTCATAGTGTAAGATCCATCCTCACCTACATCCATACACATAAACAACTCAGGTCACATACATTTTAATCTACTCTACCACCACCTTTTTCTAATCCCATTGGGCATGCACAAAATGTTTCACTAAACTTTGTATATTTTAAGTCTAAAGGAAAATAAAATAAGGATGGGGATAAGTGATTAAAATGAACCCAAATTTGGTTTGCACACCATATCTAGATGTTGTGAGCACTACTCTTTGGCTGGCGAGGACTACCTGAAAGTAATAAAACACTACCACATGATGTTTATTATCAGATAAATGAGTGAGATGCCAAACAATGTGCTTGTTATAAGAAGTGTAAAACTTCCCTAGAGATGAAAATCCACTTTTGAGAGGAAAAAGAATAATAAATAACTAAAAGAGAGGTAAAGAGAGAGTGAATGAGAGATAAGATTACCATTATTAACAACCTGTACATAGTATAGAGTGACAGGGTGCATGTGAGGTACTCTATTTGTGTTTTAGAAGTTTTTTGGGTAGGTTTTGAAGAGGCTAGGGAATTCACAGTCACTGACATTGGTAGGAGTGTGACCAATATCAGTTATACTATTGAGGTCGATAGTGAGGTGATTGATGTCAGTTAGGCTGCCAAGGTCAGTAGGGGTAATAATTATCTGGGAGCTTACAAAAGTTTTTCCTAGGTCTGGTCAATGGTTTGGATCAGGTCAAAGAGATTGGGAGAGTTATGAGAGGGAGATTATGGCTTGGTTAAGTGTGGTCAGAGGTTTGGCATGTCAGGTTAAGGTGAAACAAGCAAGGAAGCTTTGTAACTCCCTCATGGGGGTACGGTTAGAAGTGCTTAAAGTAATGTAAAGTAGATATAAAGAAATATTAGAATAAATATTTAAATGACCTATAGTATCAATGATGTACTTAGTTGTGGTGGTCATTGAATCATAAGTGTCAGGTTGATGGTCCCTATCAGGGAGTTCAAACCTAAATGCCTAAATAGAGAGAACAAGTGAGTGTTGTTGGTCCTCAAGAGCTCAATTGTTGATTGTGATTGACTTACACAGGGTGATTGTAAGCTTGGATGTCAAAAAATAGAATGCTGAGAACTTGAATGAGAGTAAGAATTAATTTTCTTAATTACTACTGACCTAAACTTTAGGTTGGAGATTGGATTATATTACCAATTTTAGTGATCCCATTAACGTCAATCATGGGTTGACTAACATCGATGACCCTAGAATAGGTAAACCTTATTATTTTTGGATTGTTTTCTATTGTTGTTCATGCCAAGTGTGACAAATATTATAAAAAGGTAAAAATAAGAGGTTAAGAAGGAAGTATTTCTTTAGGATTTTAGTTTGGAAGTGGTAATAAGTCTTAGGTAGTTAGGATGAGGGGACCAGGTCTTGAGGTGACTCATCAGGTGAGAATTAATCATAGGGCAAGGTGGCTAGGTAAGGTTTCAATAAGAGTTTTTAATTAACTTAATTATTTTAAATTAATTAAATGTGTGAGGGGTAAAAGTATGGGTTAGGGAGATTAATTATTATTATTTAAAAGGGCTTAAGTGGGTTTTAACACAAGTAGTTTTGCACGTGTGTGTGACATAATTTTGGTGTCTACATTTGCCCCTTTTGTCTTGTAATTTGTACTAATATGTTGCAAGACAAAAACATGAGTTATATGCTCCAAGTATTGGATGAGGTATCATTATCTCCCCTTAAAATGAGAATTGATGGAGGAGAAACCAAAATCGGTTACTAGTTTGATAAAAAGGTAATTGGGTGACTAGTGGAGAATTGAGTATCACTTCATATGTGTAGGCCATAATGAGCTATATTCAACAAAGTTAAAGAAGACCCAAATAGAAGTAACCAAAGCATATCTTGTAAGTGATAGTTATTAGGTCAAATAAATCAAAGTTGTAGCTCCAATGGTCAATGTGTCCTAGGTATCCAAGGTAGGAAGTTCCCCTAGGAAACACAAAAGGATTAAAGGTGACATCATGAGCTTGGTTTCCATCCACAACACCTAAAATACATGCATGTGCATATCAACCAACTATAGTAGAATAACTTAAGTGGTTAGGATAAGCAATGTAAGGGTGGTGTAAAAGGGTCAATGAGTGAGGAAATATTCATGATCTCTAAGCAAAGTCATTGAGGGTGTAGATTTAAGTGATCTTCAATGTCATTTTGTCATGGTTGGGGGAGATATATATGATCTCCAACTTCCCCAATGTATGGGTAAAGTTTAAAAAGTTGGGGGTGGTTGGTTGGTAAAAACATTATAGAAATGGTGCCAATGTCAATTATAATTATCGATATTAGTAACATAAAGTGCCAACGTCGATAAACTTGTGGAAATGTTGTTGATGTCGGTATACATAAGTACTGATGTTGGTAGGTTAGGTTAAGAATGCCGACATCAATGATCGACCAAACCTAATAAAAAAGGGTTTGGTGACCAATCAAACTCATTTATAACTTTGTGATTGGAGAGAAGAAATAGAGATTGAGAGCAATTTGAGATGGTAGCTCAAAGAGGTTACCCAGGTGATTTTCAATGTGGTAACCCTTCAGCATTACCTTGCTATGAGCTAAACCTATAATTCTTTGGGTGACCCAATCTAGGGTATGTTAACCTCTTTAATAGAGACAACCTCAATTTTATTTACCTCCACTATTTTCCCCATGGTTACCCAAACCACCACTTGAATGAGTAACCCAACTATAAATAATGTTCAAAATATGGCATCTCCAACTGTCCAATCCCACCTAAACCCTGGTATAACTTCCTTATTTTCACAACCATAACTAGTTCAGTCAAGTCACACCCCATACTAAAATTTAGTGGTACATATTCCATCCACACTCATGCTTATAATTAACTAAGTTATGACTCACCCTTCATCTAGTCTGACCATGCCAATTATCCAACCTGTAGTAACAACAACCAACCAAGGCATAGTCTCCAACCCAATGGGATAAGTCCCTTTTCTTTCTACACCTCAGCCTATGACTCATTATCCTTATGTTACCCCAACGCAACCTAAACAAACTATGTCATACAATCCCTCTATTTCCTATCAACTTCCCTATAACTTAAGAGGTATCCCCCAAACTAATCCTCCTCTAGACCTCATTAAGATGCTAATAGAAAAGATGTCTAATCTAGAGACATCTATTTTTGGTTTAAATAATATATTATCTTATGATTAGATATGAAATGAACCAATCCATCATTTTGTGTCTATTCACCCTTATCTAAGTCAATGGGAACTCCCTAAATTTACTCATTTTCAGAGTAAAGAGGACCCATAATAGCACTTGCAATCATTTATACATGCTTGTTATTTAATATGACATGATGATGCATTACTACTTTGCACTTTCCCTATGTCTCTTTTAGGTGATACCTTGTATTGGCATTACTCTATACCTCAACACTCCCTTTTCTCATTTACCCAACTTACACAAATATTCCTAGACCATTTCTCTATTAACATTTCTAAAAAGGTTTCTATAACAAACCTTTATTCTATTAGACAATGTGATGATGAGTCTATCACATATTTCATCGCTCATTGGAGAAGCTTGATCAATCAACTCTCCTTCTCCTTACCATAACCTGAGCTTATTGATCTTTTCTCAAGGGCATATGCTAAGCACATCTCATCCACACTCTGAGTACAAACTTTCCTCACATTTGATGAAGCTTTTACAATGGCATGAAAACTTGAGGTTCATGTTATAGATGAAGGCAAAGTCAATTTGTGTAGTAAGAATCCAAATACCAAGTAAAATGACTCCTCCTCTAAAAATTATCCCTCTAACCAAAAGTCTAAAGGCTCTACCAACATGGTGGTCATTAAGTTAGCCTCTTCCACAACCACAAACCAATCAAATTCTTTAACTTCTCAAAATATGACCAAGCAATTCCAACAATGGTATGAACAAAGACAATATGCTCCCATTGGGTAATCATATACATCCATCTTGGAGAAAATATTGTAACAAGGTGTCATAACCCTTCCTCAGATTAAACCTCTTATATAGTTTAACCCTTCCCATCCTATCCCAACCTGGTACAAAGAAGATGAGTTTTGTGATTACCATCAAGTTAAAGGACATAAGTATAATAATTACAAGACACTCAAGAACATTTTTCAAGATATGCTTGATAGAGGTGATCTCATCTTGGATAATCCTAATGTACCTCTTAATCAAAGTATGAATGTGTTCAAACATCCTTTTCCTAACCATTCACTAAATCAAAATATTGTCTAGTCCACTACTAACTCAGGCAATCATAATATCCATACGATTAATATGTTCTTTCCTTTACCTTCAGTTCAACCTTCCTCTTAATAGGAGACATCTATACTATCGACCCCTCCCCCATATTCTATGGCATCTATTTTTCCCATTCTTCCTCCTCAAGTAGAAGAGCCTATTTCACTCATTCCACTCCCTTGAGAGGAATATCATCCTTTACCACTCCTTTTTCCACTTGAGGAGCTTGTAATGCTAATTTTGTTTGTACCCATATTACCTATAATCTTACTTATTGAAGACCACACCCTACCTATTCCACAACCACATGTTGAAGGGAACATCATTACTACATAATACCCTCTTAAGGAACCTTCTTCCCCTACTTCTCCTCCACCTATAGATATTAGTACCCCACCCACTTCACCTTTACACCTAGAAGAGTCCATATCATCTACTCCCATAATAGATGAAAGACCTATTGTGCCTACTCCAATTGCACCACTCTTACCCCTTCTTTTACCTATGGAGGATCATACTTTACCCATTCCTCACCCACATGTTAAGGGAGCCATAATACCTATACTTTACCCTCTTGAGGAACCCACTTCACCTACCTCCCCTCCACCCATGCAGACCAAGTCTCTTCTCCCATCTCTATCAAAGAGGACCCCATTGAGGTTCTTTCTCATCTTTGGCCCAAAGTAGTAGAGACCAACAATTTCCCTCTTTCCAAAATACCACATCCTTCTAAAAACACAACTATAAGACCTACATCAACTTCATCAAAACCTTTTTCATGTTTGGTGAAGAGTCCAAAATTTATTGACTCCAAAAAGCTTGACCATGCAACATTTTGGGACCAACTTAAAGCTCTATATCCAACATAATGCACATTGACCTTTATCGCCAATCCCCTTACTACCCTTTACCCTAAGGTCTTTGATAAATCTAGAGCATCTTCACCAAAAGCACCTAGAGTCTAGCTATCTATGTCAAAACCCTCACGCTCATAAGAATTTGTTACATTAAAGTAGATCAGGCCCTTAGGTGTATGACTCATTTCTAATTTAATTCATCCATAGGTAAAATTAGATTTAACTCTATAACCATAAGCTAGATTTTCTTGCCCTAAAATATAGAAGAATGGTAAGCTTCCTAGATCTCACTGATCCCTTCTTTAACCCTCAAATTTACCTTTTATTTTGGGCCTACACCCTTCTACTTTAGTTGGAATATCATCTAACCATGCCAAATAAAAGGTTAAGCTACCTCTACTCCTGCCTTTGCCATCTGGTAGGCCTCTCACATCCAACACTAAGAAAGTGATGGAAAAACACGTAACTCTACCATCACTAAATAAGGCACCATGTAAATTTACCTTTCCAACATCAATATAAAAGAAGGTGTCCACTCCTATTAACACAACAAGCGTGAGCCCACTTGTAGGCTCTTAAAGCTTTTTCTTACGTTATTTATTGCAATATTTGATAATAAATATTACTCAAATTAAGCCTTATAATCCTCTTAGAATGAAGCCATCTTGGTTTGATGATAACAAGTGTGTTTATATCATCATTTACCTAAACACGATATTGAGAATTATAAAGCCCTCACATCAGTTATTCAGGTACACTTCGATGTCATCACTCTCTTTGATGACACTACCATTAACCTTCCTATTATTCCACATTTAGCATCTATAGTGCTTCCTACTATTCCACCTAAACTCAAACCTAAAGATGTCATCGTAACCCCTTTACCACCTCCTTCACCAAATTTTCAAATCAACACAATTAATGTGGCCACACAATCACAAAACCAAAAAGATAAAGCTAAGGAAAAGGTCACTACTCCTTAGACCCATCCCTTCACAAAATACACTCCCCCTACTAATCCTAAAATTTCCATCTTGGGTGTTCCTAAAACAACATATTCAGATGTTATTCAAAGCTCAATGGTGAAACAACTTCACCAAACTCTTATGAAAATGTCTGTATATGAGCTAATCTAAAACTCATCCCAACACTGCCAAGCTTTGATTAGTGCTTTGCAAGCAATTGAGGTATAATCAGATGATCTCCAACCTCTTGTAGCTTTGTTTGAATCCCTTAATTATGTCTCCTTGATTTCTTTCAGTGATTCAGAAATTCCACTTCAACACCATGAAGATCAGGATTTTGTCCTTTTTATTACCACATATATTGATCAAACTCATATCAAGAGAGTTATGATCAATGGGGGAGCTATTATTAATATTATTTCTACCCATGCCTATAAAAAAATATCCCTTCCCAATAATTGCATGTCTTAAACTAATGTGGTACTCTATTCCTTTAAAAATACTATAGCTAGTACAATGAGCACTATTGTTTTACATATTCATGTAGGTCCTCGTATAATTCTTGAGATATTATATGTTGTGGAAAGAGAGTTCTAATATAACATACTAGTTGGATGACCTTGGATATGTGTTATGGCATGTGTACCCTCAGCTTTTCACTATTGTGTCAAGTTTGAACATGTGGACAAGTACATGTTATACCTGCTGACCCACCTCTATTTAAACCATGTAATATGACCTATAGTCCCAATGATTTTCCCATCCCATTGAAAACATCATCTTCCTCGCATGATGCTTTTGAATCTTCCACAAGCTCCACTTCCATGGTTATATAGATATCGATAACACAAATTCCTGACAAAGATCCCATGGAGGGGACCTTTCAACATTTGTCACTTGGAGATTATTGTTTGTTGATGCTTGACATATTGTATACTCCATAAGAGTATGGAAGGCTTCACATACACCCAAATTATGATCCCTATATTTGGATGGTCATCCCTTATGGACCCTCTAACCTTCAAACCAATTACACATATGGGGGAATTGATCAAACTCTCACTGTCAGTAATCTATCTTCTTTGCCACAACCATTTACTTGTGAATTCTCTTTCCTAAGTAACCTTAGATTCACTCACACCTATCTCTATAGGTGTGCCTAGAAAATATTTAGTTTGGGTCATTATGAATAAGGTTTCCATATGCCTATTGACTATCCTACTAATAACACCATTGAAAATGCCAAAAAGAGGCATGGGGTGGGATATGATGAACCAAATAAACTCACTAAAACCTCCCATGAACCAATTGTCAAAGAACCAGTCTCTCCTTCTCCACCTTCTTCTCCACCATCACCTACCAAATCAGAGGTATCTATACCTCCTAATTTTTTAAATAAATGCCATCCATTTGGGGTCTCTCACCTGTTGTCAGGGTAAGGAAACAAGGTCCCTTCCTCTCATTCATCCTAAAATAATTGATGAAGATTCTCCCACCATTAACACTATCCAACGTTAAGATGATGACACAATTTTCACCTACATGAGTGTGGATGATTCCTATATCCAATGATTTCTCCCATTGAAAATACAAGCTATGTTAAATGAATCAACCATTGACATCAACTTGCCCTCCCATGAGAACCCCTCGTGTCCTCAAGATTGGCCAATATTTAGATTCCTCTGAGTAAGCTAATTATGATATATTTCTTAATAACCATAGGAAATCCTTTTCTTGTTATTATAATGACATGCCTGGTATTGACCCTTCTATTATCACCCATAACATTGTCTCCACTTGAGATTCTAAACTTGTTAAGTAGAAGCTTCACAAAATGAATCTTTGTATTACTCTCTTTGTTAAAGAAGAGATCAAATGCCTCCTTTCTATTGACTTTATCTAACCCATTAACTACCCATAATAGATTTCCATTATTATTCCTATCACAAAAGTGACTGGGGGAATCTGTATTTATACCAACTATCCTAATTTAAATCTCACCTATCTAAAGATGATTTCCCATTGCCTAGTATCAACCAACTTGTTGATATAATGGTCGGCCATGAGATGCTATCACTTATGGATGGATTTTTTGGATATAATTAAATCTTGGTCTCTCCTAAGGATCAACACAAGATAACCTTTATTACCCCATGGGGGACTTTCTATTATCGGGTCATGCCTTTTGGCCTAAAAAATTTGGTGCAACTTACCAACGTGCCATGACCTACATTTTATATTATCTCCTAAACAAAATTATGGAAATTATGTGGATGACTTACTCAGCAAGTCTAAACTTTGTCAATAACACTTGACAATTCTCAAAACCATATTCACTCATCTCCTCCAATATAATGTTTGACTAAACCTAAAGAAATGTGTCTTTGGTATTATGTTTGATAAACTCTTAGGTTTTATCATTTCTCTCCTTGGTATCAAGGTCAATCCTACTAAGGTTAGAGCAATCCTAGAAATGCCTCCACTTATTAATATCAAACAACTCCACAGCCTACAAGGCAAACTTTAGTCAATTCAATGCTTCATTTCCCAGTTGTCAAATCACTGCCAACCCTTTCACCATCTCCTAAAAAATGATGTCTCCTTCCAATATATTAAAAATTTCCACGAAGACTTTGACACACTTAAATAATACCTCTTTTCCCCATTGATTCTTATTACACCTAAGAAAAATCATCCTTTCTACCTATACATCTCCACAATAGACCATTCTTTAAGTGTTATGATTACACATCGAGATGACCAAAATCAAGAGCAGGTGGTTTATTACATAAGCTACACACTTATTTATTATGAGACTTGATATACCCATACTAGAAAACTTTGCCTTGCATTGGTCTTTTCCACCTCTAAGATTCACCATTATCTCCTAAATCACAAAACCTATGTGGTCACCCATATTGATCCTCTCAAATACATGCATTCCAAACCATATCATAACCAATGTGTAGCTCAATGGCTCACACTTCTTGCTAAAATTGACTTAAAGTTTATTCAACAAAAATCTATTAAATGGAAAATAATCACTAACTAGTTAGCTACTACCCCTTTACCTAATAATCAACCTTCAAACCTTGAATTCCTTAATGAATATATTACAACGCTCTCCACCGATGACATCTCCTATCAAATGATGATGTTCTTTGATGGATTTAAATGCCAACATGGTGAGGGTGTGGGGGTCATTCTTATTCCTTTAGATGATGATCCTATGCCTTTATCATTTAAAATAGATTTTGAATGCACTAACAATATGGCCAAATATGAAGCTTTGATTCTAGGACTTCAAACAACTCTCTTCTTGGGTATCAAATCCATAACCATTTTTGATGATTCTCAACTAGTAGTTAACTAAGTTAATGGTTCCTACCTATAAAAAAATTAAATTCTATAATGGTATAAACATCATGTAGATATGCTCTTGGGATCATTTGACTCTTATCTCTTGCAAATTGTTCCTTGATCTACAAACAAGTTTGTTAACATGATGGCTTAACTTGATTAACACATACCCTTTTCATCCCCCTATTCAAGAATCTATGTCATCATGCATCACTTAACATTACCCTCCTATATCTCAGCTAATATCATATTTATGAAAAATGTAACAACCAACCCATAAGACTTATGGTACAAATAACTCACAGACTATCTTTTCTTCTCTATTACCCCTCTTAATCTTTCTAATAATGGGAAATAGGCCTTCATAAAATGTGCCACTCATTACACTATACTAAGGGGACTTCTCTAAAATCAAAGTTTTGATGGTCTTCTCCTTAGATGCCTAACTAGTACTGAGACTCCCTTTGCTATTAATGAAGTCCATGATGAGATTTATGGTGGGGATTTCAATGGTCACACAATTGCTAAACGTATCTTTCAACTTGGCTATTATTGGCCCACACTTTATCAAGACTATGCTAATTAGATTTGGTGTTGTGTCAAGTGTCAATAACATGTTAACCTCCTTCACATTCCCAATCATGCATTTTACATTTCCATATACTTTTGTCCCTTCTCCCAATAGGGCCTAGATCTAATCAGAGAGATTAACCCTCATTCATCACTCTGTCATCATTATATCATTACTGCCACTAAATACTTCACCAAGTGGGTTGAGGCCATCCCTCTCATCTCTACTAAAGCTGATAATATTGTTGGCTTCATTAACCATCACATCATCTATCATTTTTGTGTACCTCATAATATTATAATAGATAATGGAAAGTTTTTCAAAAACAAGATTGTTCAAGGTCTTTGTGATGCATTTGGAATCAAACTAATCCTCTCATCACCATACTATCCCCATGCTAATGGATAGGTAGAAGATTTTAACAAAACATTGACCAAACTTCTCATGAAGGTAGTTAATGATATGGGTAAGGATTGACACACACACATTCCTTTTGCTTTATGGGCTTACCTCACTAGCATTCAAACCCCTATGGGTGCTACACATTTTTCATTAGTATATGGGATGGAGGTTGTTTTACCTCTTGAAGTCAAGATTCCTTCTCTTCACATTTATCTACATGACGTACTTAGTAACGATGACTTTTACCAAAAATGTTTGGCCTAAATTGAATTGCTTGATGAGTGCCATCTCATATCCCTCAATCACCTCCAAATATATCAAGAGCGTATCAAATGCACTTATAATAAAAACCTCAAAGCACAAGATTTCAATATAGGATATCTCATCTTAAGAGAAAATCAACATGTGACAAACATGGAGAAAAGCAAACAAGGTAAGTTTGATCCTAATTGGCTTGGACCTTATATCATAACTCACAAGTATGGTTCAGGAACATATTGCTTGTCTTCTCTTAAGGAAAGCTAGAACTTGAGCCTTTAAATGCCTTACACCTATGACCATTCTTTTGTTAAACTAGAGTCACTTTACTTTGTGTTTAACTTGAGCTCATCCCTTGAACATCCCTATTACATTCATTTCCCTTCCTCTTCACCCTTACTCCTATACACTTAGATAACTTACTCAGTGGTATGGTTTTATCCTCATAGTGGAAAACTCCTAAGCTCTATAGTCTTATCCATGACTAAAATTAAAAAAACAAAAAAAAATGGGATATTTGAAAAAGTTATAAAATCTTAGGTCATGCTTTTCAATGTAGACAGCTCCCTTGAAGGACAATTGTGTAACTTCCCTTTGCTACTATCAATAGACTGCTCCCTTAAAGGACAAATTTTTAAAATTAAAAACAAATGCCTAGACCACACCCTTGAAGGATGGCTAAGCCAAGATTTGTTCTCAAAGGGAAAAACAAATGCAAAGGGATCCTCACCTCTTTACATGACCTTACACTATACAAAATCCCATTGTAGGCTTCTCGCATTGATCAGATTACACAAAAAAAAAGCTTTAAGTCATGGACTTGCCTATACTAGCTCTCGGGTCACCCACAAAAGGGACATATCATTCCCACTTGGTAGGTTATGGTACCTAAACATTTTTCCTCATTCTACACTTTTTCCCCTCATATGTTTTCAAGGGAATGTGAAGCTCACTTAACATACGATAAACCTGATGCTTCTTTAACAAACACAATGGTTCAAAGATATAAGGCATGAAAGAGGCTCATTTTCCTGAGCCTATTTATGTTCTCAATTATGGTCTTTGCTAATACACGGGCATTCTACCTATTTATTTTCCCATCTACATCACATGTCGATATCTCTATTTTAGATGAAGAGACAATGTCATACCAACACTAACATAACCAATCTATTTATTTTATGCATACACCATCACAAATATAGAAAAATGCTAAAATAAATTAACATAACTAATCTATTCATTTTAAGAATATACCATCATAAATATGGAAAAATGCTAAGATGAAACTAACCAATCAACTATGCATATACCATCACATAAATGGAAAAGGCTAGTCTAACTCAAATAACGTGATCAACATTAACATCCAAATTAACATAGAATAAAATAAACATCATCCATATCATCATCATAATCATAAGAAAAGCATGTCAAATAAACACATGGAAATAAGTGAACATCTCATATATATAATATGTGATCAAAGTACATGTTCATCATCTACATCATCATATCATCATAAATCTCTCTCAAAATGTATATCTTGCATCTTCAACTCGTAGGCCAGTATACATGTAACATTTATAAACAAAAACTAAAAAACTCTGATACTCAGGGTCCAAGAGGCTCTCTGTGTGGTCATGAGGCATTATCATCACCACTCTCCATCCATCTACATCGACATGAGCTAGAATCCATCACACATGACATTAACCTCTCCTACTCTCTAAACTTTGAATATCTATGTATCTATGAGAACTCTCTAAGCACCCTCTCATAGTAAGCAATCTCACCTAGGGTAGTCAAATATCTCACCATAGATACAATACTTTGAGGACCCATAACACCTAATGTTGGTCCAACCTATACTAGTCCTTATGGTGGTGGAGGAGGAGGAGTAACCTAGCCTACCGATCTCAGACTATCTCTCTCTACTATCACTATATTCCCCTGACTCTATAAAATGATCACTTGGCCCTGTAGTGCTACAACCTAACCCTATAGAGCCCCAATCTGACCCTATAACATCACCACCTACCCATGTAAGGCTAAAACCTATGCTTGGGGTTGTCTCTTAAGCATACACTATTGAAACTCAAGCTTGTACTAATATATCTCAGGCATGTGGTGTTGCATCCCTCTCTTTGACTAACCCCTATAAATATGGTGGTGGCCTCCTAACCACCATCACTAGATGTAACCCTACCCACCAAGCTATATAGGCCACTATATACCCTGGGTCCCCAACACTTGGCCCTACTATAAATTCCTCAAATTTTGGTCCATCTATCTCCTAGAGCAATGGTAAGAGTGCCTCTATGTCATCCCTCCTGTATCAAGGGAAGGTAGGTAAAATATCTTGTAGTAGACTAAACTGCCTCATAACTTATGCCATGGGTACCATCTCCAACTCACCATCCTATCTCCCCCTAACCCATAGTGAGCTTTACAACCCAACAAGCTACTCTACATACCCTCTAAAAACTAGGTATGCTAGATATGGTCTCCATAAGATATTAGAAAGGATCAAGCCCTTAATCATGCACCTATAATAGGTAATGTCTTGCACCATGCTATCCACTCAATTCTGTGCCATCCCCTCTTTCCACCATCTAAAACCAATCCTAAAGCTAGCTAGGATAGTGGTAGGTAACCCTAGTGGTTGTGTCACCATGATGTGCTCATATGCCCAATAGTGCAGTAGATGACTGACACATAAATTATATCATTAATGTAGCCTCAAACCCCATAACTCTTTGTATAATTGTGCCAAAAATACTAGACCCCAAGAAAAAATGGTATGCTACTCAATCATCTATGTAATCACACCAATCAAAGAAATCAAAAATCTCCCTCCATCTACATTTGGTAATGCATACACCATGATCTTGATCATCATCAAGATGCTTAAATGATGTTGTTCCTCATCAGCCATATAGAGTGGCTCATATGCAAAACTCAAAAGTGGTAAGTCACCTCACTGACATGCTCTCCATATAAAGTAACCATGTGTATATGATGATAATCTTTAGATCATGTAAAGATCTCCTCACCTTGCAATGGTAGACATATAATCTTATACACATCCTCCTACGTCACTATCAACTCTCTAGTCAGTAGATGGAAAGTGTTGGTGGTATGATCCCACCTCTCAATCAATGCTATCATAAGAGACACATCTCACATGACTCAATAGTATCACCACATTCCTCCTAATCTCATGGACACCATATGCTCCCACTCATCTAGATTGACTTCCCTCCTCATACGTGTTAGTAGCCTCGACAAATGATCTCGTAGTGTCAGCTCCATACTTGCTTGTATCCATACATAAACAACTTAGGTAAAATACCTTTTAATCTACTCTATTAACACCTTTTTCCCTTCCCACTGGGAGAACTACATTTTTTTGAGGCCCTACGCCAAGATATATTGGTAACACTCAGTTGACATGGGGTCTTCTAAGGTTATCTCATCCATATACCCACTTTACTAACCACCCTAGGCTTCACTACCTCTCACTCTCTACCCTAGGATTCACTACCTCTATCTCTCTCTACCCTAGGCTTCAATATCTCTCTCTACCCTAGGCCTACCTACTTGTTGACGTAGTGGATTGCACTCGGGATATGACACCTAGATCTCGCCCTTCCACACGCAACAATGGAAACTCCCCTCTCACCTATGGGACCAACAAAGCTGGAGGGGAGAGTTTCTAGATAAGGTCTAGCTCCCTCTAATGTATCTTTTATGCACTAGTTTGTCCTACTGCTAACAAATAAAATGAAAAAAGGGGGGATGAAAAGGGAGAGAGAGATGCTAAAAACATAACCTAAGCCCAAAAAAGGAAAAGGTGATACACCAGAAAATGTGACCCACCCAGCCCGAATATACACTTTTCACCAAAAAGAAGCACCCATACACTTCATCTGAAGTAGGAAATTCTTCTGTGATAGTCAACTAGAGGTCTATGGAAATACAGGGAGGAAGAAAACACCAGAGGTGTCCTCAGACACACTTATGGCAGCCATTTCATAGGCACCTACATTCCCCTGTAGACACTTCTGGCAGACCTATAGAAAGAAGACTTCACAATGCACTGGACATGATTTGATCGATCTGTGAAAGCATGAAAGACAATGACTTAACACAAAGGATAAAACAAACATATACTTTAAAGTGCATGTCTAGATAGAGGTAAAAATGCTAAGTCTTGATTCAAGGTAAAATATGGCAGAGCTCTGCCTTACAAGCTTGAGAGATTTTTGGGCAAATTTTTGCCTTAAGGCTAAGAGAGTGGATGCTTTTCAAATGAGAATTTTTACAATATATAAGAAGAGGAAGAGAACTTGGTGCTTTTTGGGAAAGTTTTTGGCACTCTTTTTGCAAGTTGGCCCATGTGCGCTCTGAGCCTTGGGAAGAGGAAGTCACCTGAAGATAATGTTGTGTCAGCTCCTATCAGGGTTCAAAATTATGAGCCACACCATTTACCTACTCATCAATGCATATTGAAGAAAAACAGGTCACATTGTTCACTATTTTTGCCTCTTGATGATCGCATGGTAGGTACTATGTCAACCACTAGAATAACTCCTTGAATTAACACTTTCCTATGCCACTTGGATCACTTCATCTATTTTTGCATTTGGCCATTTTGTCTCCTCTATCTCCTTCATCCATTGGGCTATCTTTTGCTACTCTTTTGGCTCTTTGGCTGAGAGCGCATCTGCTTCTAACACGTGTCACAATCTACTACTTTGAAACTTAGGAGACACTTTGAAATGTGGACATTGACACATGGCGTCTTTCATCGAGCTGATAATGGGACATGGTAGCATCTACTTTAACTTAGAGGGTCCTTCAAGATTTAGGTAAAAGTTGACATGTGGTCGCTTCTACTTACTCTTTCCACTTAACTTAGAGGCTTTGGAAGTATTTTTGAGATTTCTACAGAAGGTGACATGTGGCCACTTCCACAGAACCTTTAGCTACCTGAGAAAACTTTTAGGACCCCTTTTAGTTCTTGAAAATGCTGAAACTTGGCATCTTCCACTACACTTTGAGAGGGGCTTATCTTTGAAGCTTAGAAGAAACTCAAAGCCTCAGATGTAGACACTTGTCACACTCTACTGAGATGGGCAAGGACACGTGGTAGCATCTGCTTAACGTAGAGGGTCCTTCAAGAGTTAGGCAAAAGTTGACACATGGCTACTTTCACTTACTCTTTTCCTTTAATGATTCCTCTACTATAAAATTTGATGTTCATAGGCCCGTCACAACTTGAAAACTAATGGCTAGTATATCTTCTTAAATTTGATAGCTTCTGGGACGTCACCATCCTTGGCAAATTCCTTCAGCTTTCTCTACAAGGTTTCTTCTTTGCACCTTCCCAAAGGGAAGGTGTCCCTTCAAACTTTGGCGAGTTCCTCCTTTAGATTATTTTCCCTGGGTTTTTATGGAATTTTTTCTATAGACATTTTCCCATAGACTTTTGTCCGTAGAAAATTTCCCACAGACTTTTATCTGCAAGCGTCGCTCTTCGGCCACTTGCTCTCCAAATTCCTTTGAATAAAAAGTTTGAAAGAATTCACTACTTTAGTCTTTAGCTATAGCCTCCCCTGAATTCCTTCAAACTTTTTGTCTGAAGGAATTCCTTCAGACAAAAAGTTTGAAGGAATTTGGGCCTTTCCTTAACAAAATTTTGCAATTTCAAACCGCTTCTTTGAGGCCCCTTTAAAGTGCTCCATACCCTCTACAAGGGATTTTGAACTCAAAAATTCCCTCTGCAAGGGCACTTGCCCTTGGTCTTTGGGACACCCCCTTGAACCAAGCCGTTGAACCAACCCATTGAACCAAAAATGGTTCAACGGCTCAATGGTTCAATGGTTCAACACTGCGTGCTGAGCCTTTGTTGAACCAAACCCTTTGAACTAAGCTTGTTGAATCATCTGATGAATCAAGTGTTTGAACCAATCCATTGAACTGGTTCAACGGTTCAACACTGCGCATTGAGCCCTTTGAACCGAGCTTGTTGAACCTTCTGATGAACCAAGTGTTTGAACCAAATGATGAACCCGCCGATTGAACCAAGGCTGATTAAACTAAGCGATTGAACCAGGCATTGAACCAAGGCATTGAACTGGTTCAATGGCTTAAAGATGCCAACCTTGTGATTTTCTTAAGACAAGAGCCCAAAGAAGCCTTGTAAAGCCCAACACTCTATGAACTGATTCTTCATGTGCCAAAACACTAACCTACAGAATCCATAGAAAAACATCTTTGTAGAATCAATAGAAACCCAAGAAACTTGTAGATTCCATAGAGTTAGAACTGCAGAGTTCATAGATTTTCTTGGACTTGTGCAAAATCAAAAAGAAATGGCCTAGAACAATAGGGACAGAAGGGGACCAATTTTTGGCCTATTGGGCAAAAAATGGTCAACAAATTGGTGACTCTCAGGGGAAGCATGCCTGCTATGCTTAGAGACTAGTTGCCTTGTAGTCCATTAGGCACAGAGTTAAAATGTAGCTTTGAAGAAAGGTTAGCAATAGCCCCAAAGATCTAAGAATCAAACATGAAGCTTTTTACCCTAAACACAAGGGAAAGCACACACAAGACTAAAAACACTACTTTTGCAAATTACACTTAGGGAAAGCAGGAAAATAAACTAAAAGCAAACTACTATATACAACTAATCAGGTACCTCTGCTTCCCTCCTAGATCAAAATTAAAAATTCTTAAGTCCCCTTCCTAGCAAGAAGACTTATGGTGCCAGACAAGTGGCTGAAAGAAATGGAGATTTGGTGACCTGCTCCTCTTGCCTATCACCTTGGTTGGCTGATATTCGAGTGGATTAGATTCAAACATGCTTCCAACATACATGTATTCTACTTGTCCCTGGAAGCTTGTTGAATGCTAGTCCTTCATGTTAGTGCATATCACCAAGAAATCTATGTCTGTTGGCTCATCACCATAAGCCCTTTGATATGTATATCTCCCTTGCAGTGCATCATGGTCCAATCCATTTCCTTCTGCTTCCTTGAAGACTCTATTAGACTCACCTTATGCTTACTCTTGGCCTTCTTGAAGAAGGGTTACTATTGTGATTCCTAAAATGGAATCAAAAAATGATTGCTCATCCCATAGAACATCACCTCTTTGTTCAAAAAACTCTTCTTCAAGGCTTTCCTCAAGGGAGACCAGCCTCTCCTTTTCCTCCTCAAAGATCAAGATCTCTAGATGTTCAAAAATATTTTCTTGATCCTCCTCCAAATCAGGCTCCTTAGCATAGTCATCCTCCTCATTGAAATAGCAAGGAAGTTCATCAAACAGAGGGGAAGAGAGCTCACCATGCTTATGTTCCTCATATTACTAGAACATCCACATGTATGCATGCCCTGTGTCTTCTCCATTGCTAATGAGGTCTTCATAAGGAGCATTGATGATGATTTTTTATTCATTGTCACTCATGATAGCCTCTTGAAAAACTATAGATTGGATCTTCTGCTCCTCACTCACTTCTTGCAGAACAGGTTCCTCCTTGAGAAGGGATGAAGTGAAAAAAACATGTGGAAAAGGAGGCAGTCCTTGAGTTAGAATCAAATGATTCTCCTCCTTCCATCTAGCTAACACTTCATCAATATCAGGTGTGGCCTGATATCTCTCTTGGAAATGTGTAGATGGGGTGTGTTTAGACATAGAATGTGCCATTGGGTCTGAACCATCCATCAAACACTGGCTGAGGAATCTCTCTCTAGATTTCAACTCTACAATTCTTCTGGACATATCCTCTTGGAAGAGGCTTTCCTAGAGGTCACCAACATCATCATGAGTAGGAGCAGCCTCATCTTCTTCAAGGTTTTGAGAAAAACCTTTCTTCTCCTCCTTCCTACCCCATGATTCTACTATTTTCTTCCAGTTCAGGATCTTGGAATTGGAAATTTGCTCCTATGAACAAGTAGCAACTTTGTTTTCTCCAAGGTCCTAGGGCTCTTCCACAAGGTCTAGAAGTTCTATCTCTCTTTCACAAATTAGTCTCATCTTAGCCTCTAAATCTTTAATTTTCTTGGCTAGATTATCCTGAAAGAGTCTTTCTTGGAGGTCGTCAGCATCATCATGTTGAGTAGGAGCAGTTTTGAGAGAGATGTGTTGGTTCGAAAAGTTCCCCCCAAAGGAAGATTCACAATCTAAATAATTTAGAATGTTCATCTCCATGGGAGGTTGTTCTAGTTCCCTTTGATGTTTGAAGGCTAGGCGCACGGGGTCAAGAGCAGGGTTGATTGATGCATTAGATGAGCTGGAGTGAGAAAGTGCCATCTGATAGAAAGGATTTGGTGTACAAGATGGGGCTTTCTTTAGGATAGGAGGGGGTGTATAAGGCTTATTTCCTTGAATGAATGGATTTCTCCATTTTGCTACCTCTTCCTCCATGGATTACAAGGCCTGAGCTTTCCTGAACAAAAATGCCTCTTTGTACATCAGGTCCTGTTGATAACCATACTGCTCATCCAGTCTATCTATTTCCATTACCTGCTTCTCAAACTCTAGCACCACCTCCCTTATCATTGAAGGGAAACTAGGAGAGCTGATTGGGGAGATGCCATAAAAATCCTGAGTCTGATCGAAGTCATATGAAGGAATACAAGGTCCATGATTTTGTGTAAAAGAAATATACATACAAAAATGTGATTTTTGATGGCACCAAGTTGCTTAACCAGCTAATTCAACTCAGAGTCACCATTGGTGTTGATGCAAAAGCCTCCAAAGGCTAGTCAGTTGAAGAACAAACCAAAAGTTCTTTAACTCTTTGGACACAACTTGTCTTAGTAAAGTCCCACCAGGCATGCCAAAAATTGTTGATGTGGTGGATTGCACCCGATGCAGGATGCCTATCTCCCACCCTTTCACATGCAACAATGGAAACTCCCCTCTCACTTGTGGGACCACTGAAGCTAGAGGGGAGAGTCTCTAGATAAGGGCTAGCTCCCTCTGATGTATCTTTTAGGCCCTAGTTTCTCCTACTACTAACAAATAAAATGAAAAAAGGGGGGGATGAAAAGGGAGAGAGAGATGATGAAAACATAACCTAAGCCTAAAAAAGGAAAAGGTGATACACCAAAAAATGTGACCCACCCAGCCTAAATATACACTTTTCACCAAAAATAAGTGCCCATACACTTCATCTGAAGTAGGAAGCTCTTCTGCGACAGTCAGCTAGGGGTTTGTGGAAATACAAGGAGGAATAAAACACCAGAGGCATCTTCAGATACACTTATGGCAGCCATTTCATAGGCACCTACATTCCCATGTAGACACTTCTGGCAGACCTACAGAAAGGAGACTTCACAATGCACTGGACATGCTGTGATCAATCTATGAAAGCATGAAAGACAATGACTTAACACAAAGGAGAAAATAGACATATACTTTAAAGTGCAAGTCCAAATTGAGGTAAAAATGCTAAGTCCTAATTCAAGGTAAAATCTAGTAGAGCTCTGCCTTATAAGCCCGAGAGATTTTTGGGCAGAGTTTTGCCTTAAGGCTAAGAGAGTGGATACTTTTAAAATGAGAATTTTTAAAATATATAGGAAGAGGAAGAGAACTTGGTGCTTCTTGGGAAACATTTTGGCACTCTTTTTGCAAGCTGGCCCATGTGCGCTCTGAGCCTTGGGAAGAGGAAGCTGCCTAAAGATAATGCTATGTCAGTTCCTATCAAGATTTAAAATTATGAGCCACACCATTTGCCTGCTCATCAATTCATATTGAAGAAAAATAGGTCACATCATTCACTATTTATGCCTCTTGATGATCGCATGGTAGGTACTATGTCAACCACTAGAATAACTCCTTGAATCGACACTTTCCTATGCCACTTGGATCAATTCATTTGTTTCTACATTTGGCCATTTAGTCTCCTCTATCTCCTTCATCCCTTGGGCTATCTTTTTCTACTCCTTTGGCTCTTTGGCTGAGAGTGCATCCACTTTTGACACATGTCACAGTCTGCTACTTTGAAACATAGGAGACACTTTGAAATGCGGATGTTGACACATGGTATCTTTTGTCAAGCTGATAATGGGACGTGGAATCATCCACTTTAACTTAGAGGGTCCTTCAGGAGTCAGGTAGAAGTTGACATGTGGCCACTTCCACTTACTCTTTCCACTTAACTTAGAGGCTTTAGAAGTATTTTTGATATTTCTACAGAAGGTGAGACATGGCCACTTCTGCAAACCCTTTATCTACCTGAGAAAACTTTTGGGACCCATTTTGGTTCTTGTAGACACTAACACTTGGCATCTTCCACTACACTTTGAGAGGGGCTTATCTTTGAAGCTTAGAAGAAACTCGAATCCTTGGATGTAGACACTTGTTGTACTCCATTGAGACAGGTGAGGACACGTGGCAGCATCTGCTTAACCTAGAGGGTCCTTTGAGAGTTAGGTGGAAGTTGACACTTGGCCACTTTTGCTTACTATTTTCCTTTGATGATTCCTCTACTATGAAATTTGATGTTCATGGGCCCGTCATATCTTGAAAACCAATGGCTAGTCTATCTTCTTAAAGTTGATAGCTTCCAGGACGTCACCATCATTGGCAAATTCCTTCAGCTTTCTCTGTGGGGTTTCTTCTTTGCACCTTCCCAAAGGGAAGGTGCCCCTTCAGCCTTCGATGGGTTCCTCCTTCAAATTATTTTCCCTAGGTTTCTATGGACTTTTGTCTGCAAGAGTCGCTCTTCAGTCACTTGTTCTCTGAATTCCTTCAGACTTTTTGTTTGAAGGAATTCTTTTAGACAAAAAGTCTGAAAGAATTCACTACCTTGGTCTTTGGCTATAGCCTCCCTCAAATTCCTTCAAAATTTTTGTCTGAAGGAATTCCTTTGGACAAAAAGTTTGAAGGAATTTGGGGCTTTTCCTTAACAAAATTTTGAAAATTCAAACCACTTCTTTGTGGCCCCTTTAAAGTTCTCCATGCCCTCTACAAGGGCTTTTGAACTCAAAAATTCCCTCTGCAAGTGCACTTACCCTTGGTATTTGGGAGTCCCCCTTGAACCAAGCCATTGAACCAACCCATTAAACCAAAAATGGTTCAACGGCTTAATGGTTCAATGGTTTAACACTGTGTGCCGAGCCTTTGTTGAACCAAGCCCTTTGAACTGAGATCATTTAAGTGTTCGACGAACCAAGTGTTTGAACCAATCCATTAAACTGGTTCAACGGTTCAACACTACATGCTGAATCAACCTCATTAAACTGTCTAATGAATCAAGTGTTTGAACCAAATGATGAACCCACCGATTGAACCAAGGTTGATTAAACCAAGTGATTGAACCAAGCATTAAACCAAGGCATTGAACTAGTTCAATGTTTAAAGATGCCAACCTTGTGATTTTATTTAGACAAGAGCCCGAAGAAGCCTTGTAAAACCCAACACTCTCTAAACTGATTCTTCATGTGCCAAAATACTAACCTACAGAGTCTATAGAAAACTTCTTTATAGAATTAGTAGAAACCCAAGAAACCTATAGAGTCCGTAGATTTAGACCTATAGAGTCCATAGATTTTCTTGGACTTGTGAAAAATAAAAAAGAAATGGCCTAAAATAGCAAGGACTGAAGGGGACTGATTTTTGGCCTATTGGGAAAAAAATGTCAACACTACTTATCCCAAATCTAGGCCTTGTATCCTATATTATTGACTCTTGACACTATGACCTATCTTTTAAGCCCTAAACCTCTCCAACTATCTCAACTTACCTTTTTCCCTAAAACACACCTTTTTAGATCTTTTTCCTAGGTTCTAGAAGAACTACATTGGCCTGAGGCCCTACATCAGGATATGTAGGTAGCACTCAGATGATAAGGGGTCTTTTGAGGCTAGTTCAACCATTAGGCTAGTTGAATACTTCCATTGGAGCTCCAAAACTCACCCTTTTTCCTATTTTTCTACTTTTCTATAGTCACCAACATTGGAATTAATGCTAAAATCAACAAGAAACTACCAACCTTAGTGTCATGTCAGCTGATGTTAGTGGACCTCATCGACATTGATGACTAGTTCAATCCTAAGATCGAATAACCCAAACCCAACCTTTCCCATTTCCCCTAAAAACCTACACATAAAACCCCCTAACTTATCCTATACCTACCCTAACCTATTTTATACCCTTCCACTAACATTTTCTACACCACCACCTCTCATTTAACTTAAAAATAAAAAATACCAAATCACACTAGTATAGGTTCTTACCTCATCTCTCCGTCTCCTCCTAGATGGCACCACTAGTTCCTATGGTTGTGCACCTCCCACTGGGTTCCCTCCTTGAGATACCATCTCAAATCACTCTCAAAGCTCTATTTCTTCTCACCAATCACCAAGTTGAAAATGAGATGGGTCAGCCACCAAACCCCTTTTTGTCAGGTTTGGTTGGCCACTAACATTGGCATTTTTGACCTAACTTGTCGATGTTGGTGCTTATGCCTACTAACATCGGTAGCATTGCCCTAAGTTTATTGATGCTTGCACCATTCTAATACTATTTTCCCCAACAAAAAACCCCCATCTTTTTTAACTATACCCATACCCTAGGGCAACTAGAGACCACATATATCTTCCCTAACCATGACAGAAAGACATTGAAGATCACTTAAATCTTCACCCTCAATGACTTTGCTTGGAGATCACAAATATTTCTTCTCTCATTGATCCTTTTACACCACCCTTGTATTGCTTATCTTGACCTCTTAGGCTATTCTATTATAGTTAGTTGTTATGCAAATGCATGTATTTTAGATATTGTGGATGGAAACCAAGCCCATCCTATCACCTTTAACCCTTTTGTGTTTCCTAGGGGTACTTGTTACCTTGGATACCTGGGACACCCTGACCATTAGAGCTAAAACTTTGATTGTTTTGACTTATCAACTATCACTTACAAGCTTTGCTTTGGTTACTTCTATCTAAGTCTTCATTAACCTTACCTATTCTTGACTTTGATGACTATAGCTCATTTTTGTATATGCATATGAAGTGATGCTCAATTCTCCACCATTCACACAATTACATTTTTATTTATCAAACTGGTACCTGATTTTGATTTCTCCTCCATCAATTCTTATTTTGAAGGGGGATACCTCATCTAATATTTGGAGCATCTAATTCCTATTTTTGTCTTGAAATATGTTAATACAAATTACAAGATAAAAAGGGACAAATATAGACACTAAAATTATGTCACACACACATGCATAACTCCCTATGTTGAATCCTCCCTTGAACTCATTTTAATAATAACAATTAATCTCCCTAACCCATAATTTTACCCCTCACACATTTAATTAATTTAAAATACTTAATTAAGTTAATTAAAAAATCCTATTGCCACCTTACCTGGCCACCTCACCCTATGACTAATTCTCCATTGATGAGTCACCTTAATACCTAGTCCCCTCATCCTAACTACCCAAGACTCATTCCCACTTCCAAACTAAATTCCTAATCAACTACCTCCTTCCTAACCCCTTATTTTTACCATTTTATAATGGGTGTCACACTTGGCATGAACAACAATAAAAAATAGGCCAAAATTAGAAAGGTTTACCTATTCTAGGGCCATTGATGTTAGTGGGATCACTGACATTGATAATATAAGCCAAGCCCCAACCTAAAGTTTAGGTCAACAAAAATTAAGAAAATCAATTCTTACTCTCATTCAGGCTCTCAACATTCTATTTTTTTACATCTAGGCTTACAATCACCCTGTGTAAGTCAATCACAATCAGCAACTAAGCTCTTGAGGACCAACAACACCTACTTATTCTCTTTATTCAGGCATTTAGGTTCAAGCTCCCTGATAGGGACTATCAAATTGGCACTTATCATTTAGCAACCACCATAACTAAGTACATCATTGATACTATAGGTCATTTAAATATTTATTCTACTATTTATTTATATCTACTTTACATTGCTTTACACACTTCTAACCATACCCCCATGACGAAGTTATATAGCTTCCTTGATTGTTTCCCCTTAACTTGACATACTAAACCTCTGACCAGACTTAACCAAGCCATAATCTCCCTCTCATAACTCTCCCAACCTCTTTGACCTGATCCAAACCATTTCCCAAACCCAAGAAAGCCTTCTCTAAGCTCCTAAACAATTATTGCCCTTAGTGACCTCAGTATCCTAATTGACATCGATCACCTCACTATCAACCTCAAAAGTATAGCTGATATTGGTCACACTCCTGATGTCAGTCACTATGAATTCCCTAGTCTCTTCAAAACCTACCTAGACAACTTCTAAAACATAAACAAAGTACCTCACCTACACCCTATTACTCTTTACTATGTATAGGTTGTTAATAATGGTAATCTTATCTCTCTTTCACTCTCTTTACCTCTATTTTAGTTATTTATTATTCTTTTACCTCTCAAAAGTGGACTATCATCTCTAGGGAAGTTTCACACTTCTTAGAATAAGCGCGTAGTTTGGCAACCCACTCATTTATTTGCTAACAAACATCTTATGGTAGCATTTTATTACTTGTAGGTAGTCCTCCCCAGCCAAAGAGGAGTGCTTACAATGCCTGGATACGATGTACAAACTAAATCTAAGTTCATTCTAATCACTTATCCCCATCCTTCTTTCTATTTTCCTTTAGACTTAATATAGACAAAATTTAGTGAAACATCTGGGATGGAAATAACTATTCTTAAAGACCTATATCCATACCAATTATTCAAACATCTAGAGGTTGAGTATGAAATTTATAATTACCATTTCAGCCTAAACCTTAAGCCTAAGAAAGATAAAGGCCTATTTATTAAATTGTTGCGTTTTAATTATATAGACCCTGATAGCCTTGCCTCTACTTCTTATACACTCCCTCTTGAAATATAAAATTATTTTACCATCTCTAATAAAGGACCAAGATAATATCTCACATATAATGTATTACATGTATCTAACCTTCCAAAGGCCCCTAAGTCCTATGGAAGACCCAAAGCTAAGGTAATTTGCATGGAACAATAACAAATAGGCAAGTTTAAGGCCCTATAGTCTATTAGTTTCACACCAGCCACTAGCCAAGAAGAAGACCCACTTTACAAAGATGAAATCTAGCTTTATAATAATGACTTTTTTGAGTGATACCAAATTAAAAGGTATCCCATCCCTAATTGGATCATGGATAATCAAGCTTATGAAGCCAGAGGCCTAGGGTAATTTCAATAAGGTACTGTTTAGCCAATTTATATAACTAAGTATAAATGAACTCATGGTATTAGGTTTAAACCACCTAGAGGTGACCCTACATACTATATCCTTACTCCTACACTAATGACTAGCGATGATGATGCCAATGTGATGTAGAGTCTAATTACTATATATATATATGCTCAATACCCACCTATTTAACCCCTATGCCATATGTACAATCACACTTGTTATCCATCCTTCACTACTTTTACTTCATCATCCACTACTCATCGATAAGAACCAACAAAAATCCATAGTTTCATTTGATGAGTTCAAGAATGATGAGGTTATTTTCAACTTTTTAGGCCTAAGAGACCATATTATACATGGAGATCATAGAGAAGGTTTTTCTATCAGATTGGATCCTGATGCCTATTTCAAAAAGTAGGTAAAATTCCTTTGCCAAAAATAAAAATAAAATCAAACATTAAGGATCAAAAGTGAAAACCTCTTTGAGGTACTTTTGGACTGGGGTAAAAGTAAAGAAAAAGGCCAGTATTTTAGTGAAAGAATATTTTAGGTGCCATTAGATGGGGATGTTCACCCTTCTTCAAATGAAGCACATAATGCCACCAACACGACAATCATTTTGGGTCCATAATCAATGAAGAAAAACATCAAGCCTTTAAAAAAATATTCCAATAATGTCCCAAGGTATTTATCATATGGCCTTTGCACTGTTGAGTGATTTTGATCTATCCTATTGGGGCGAATTGGACAAACTAGTCTGACTAGATGACTTTGATATTGACAACTAGTTTACATATTTGATGACTCTCCCAAAAGATTGTTTTACACTCCTTATGGAGGACACTTTTGAGGTCAATATTTAAAAACTATTCAATCAAAAGTATATCAAACTATGAATGCCTCTAATTGAGGAGAAGCATGAAATATTTACAACTCTCTTTAGGGAGTTTGTTGAAATTTTTGCATGGGATTATTTTGACATGATAGGTTTGGAAACTACCTTAGTTGTACATCATCTTGTTATACATCCTAATGCCAAACTAGTCAAGCAAAAACTAAGGAAAATGTATCCTCACAATGCCATCTTGGTCAAGAAGGAACTGGGGAAACTCTTAGATGTATGATGCATTCCTCGTATTGATTACTCAAAATGGATCTCCAATATTATCCCTATCAAAAAACTCCATAAGGTATTAGATTGTGCTGTTTCTATACGATTTTGCTTTCTACATTCAAAGCGAGAAATAAGAAACTAAGAAAAATGGTCTGAGGCTTGTATGTACCTAGATGAAGTCGTGCACACCGTAATCCAGATGTCATGAGAACTCCTCTTTGGTTGTGGAGGATGACACCTGTAGAAGAAAGAGACTAAAACAAAGAAGGCATTAGATGAGGAGATGGTGGGCTGCCAAGCGAAAGCTTGATCCCAGAAGTTCAAAGACTTCTTTGAGGGATGTCAACCCACTGATTATTAAAAAGATGTCTAATAAATAGAAAAATGATAAAAGACTGAAATGATTAAAGACTGAAATAAAGCAAATGTGTACCTGAAGGCTGCTGGTGGTCTGGTCACAGTCGCTGACGTCAGTTAGTTTTCCAGCATCGATTGGTCAAGGTCTACTGACGTCAGTTAGTCTGCCGACGTCTGTGAAGGTAGTGGTCTCTGTGGTCATTATCGGTTGGTACAGTAGTCTCTAGACGAGGTCCGGTTAGGTCTGGTCGGGTTTCAGGGCTGTAGACGAGTCCGAGGAGTCTGGGTAGGGTCTTGATGGTCTGTGCAGGGTCTTTGTAGGGAGAAAGAATGGTTTGAATAGGGGACCAGATGGAAAGCAGAGGCAACAGGGAGATAAGGATTCAGGTCTAGCTGATAGTCTGGTCTGTGGGGGTGATATTACTTAAAAGCAATAACTGAGAACATGATAAAAACACAAACAAGATACTTACCTATGGCTTGTAGAAGGAGTGTTGATGGTGCTGTTGCTTATGCTATTGATGAAGGAAGAGTCCCTATTGTTGTTGTAGATGGTGTTTTCTATATGGAGGACATGTGAAAGAGAGTGAGAGGTCGGGTGGATACCTGCAATGAAAGGGTTAGCAGTCGGGTGCCGAGGAGATTAAAAGATTGAAGATTGAAGGATTGAATGAAAGAGGTCTAGATCCAAATTTACATTCGCAGGCAGATTAACGGATGCATAAAATGGTTAAGGGTAACTGATGCTGGTAGAACAGCCGATGTTGACTGCAGACTGACCGACGTCAGCAGTTGGAAGGTGGGCAAAAAGGCTAAAAATAGCCTTCAGTCTGTTTTCCCAACTATCGGGTCAGCAGGTGTTAGAAAATGGTTAAGAGGGGACTTAAATGGATGCGAGGATGAGGAATAGGTCATAAATGGGGTTTAGGTCATTAAGGGATGGGAGGAAGGGATCCAAGGAGAGGAACCCAAGGGTGGTGAGGTGGCATGGGGAAAGAGAGAGGGAAGGAGAGAGAGGGGAGAAATATTAATTTAAGATAGATAATTATTTAAAATTAATAAGACATAAGATAGGTTAGGGATGGAAGTGGAAAGGGACCAAAGGGGACCAAGGGGGGAGTCGACCTAGGGAGTAGACACGATTTCGGTGTCTACATTTGCCCCTTTTTGTCTTGTTGGTTATTCTAGACGAACTGCAAGACAAAAATAGGAGTTGGTTGCCCCAGGTATGGGATAAGGTTGATTTCATCTTGTTAGTTGTTCAAGTGAACTGCAAGACAAAAATAGGAGGGTTGGTTACCCTGATTATGGATGAGGTATTCCCCCTCAAAGCAAGAGTCGAGGAAAGGGAACCTGAAATTGGGTGCTGATTTGATTGAAAGTGGATGAGGAATGGTGAGTGTGAACGCTGCAATAGTTGTATGTGTGTGCATACTACTTCACGAGATGATCAGGTCAAATTATCATAGGTTAAGGGTCGAGGAGTGCCAAAATTGAAGTAATCGGGCCCCAGCATGTAGTCGTAGTTGATCGAGTTTTTCAATCTAAGCTGTAGCTCTAATGGTCATCATGTTCCAGGTATCTTGGGCTCAGGAAGTGCTCCTAGAAACACGAAAAGTCACAAGTAGTAGGGATCAATCGGCTTGCGATCCTATACTTGTGAGGGTCAAAAATATGGTTTACAGATAATTGTGCTAACCAGTCATGAGGTAGCATACACGCAAAAACAACCAAGGCAAAGTTTCTTGGAAGTGGTCGAGGTCAGAGGAGATAGGCATGATCTCCAATGGTCATTGGTCAATGTGGATGGATGGACGAGAGAAAGAGGCTAAGCTAACCTCAGAACACTGAGTTCTGCCTACATAGCTCTAGTCTTAAGGCCTCAGGCCAATGTAGTTCTCCCTAAAAGGGAGGAAGAGGGTCAAAGTGGTCGATGGTCTTGGTCGAGGTCAAGGTCATGGTCAAAGGATAGAATGGTTTGTCCATCAAGGAGATGAACAAATGAGGGTGGTCGGGCTAACCCCAGAAGATAGTCATGTCATCTGAGTGCTGCCTACATAGCCCCAGTCTTAGGGCCTCAGACCAATGTAGTTCAAATGAAGAGTCAAAGTGGTCGATGATTGGTCTTGGTCATGTGTTGAAATGATGAGAAGAAAAAGATGTTACAGCCTTTTCCAAATGGTGTATTTTGTAACATTGGTTGAGGGGTCTTTCATCCCTAGCAATTTTCCATATTCATGATGGATGTATGCTAAAAATGAATTGAGTTCTATTTATGCTTCAGCAAGTATTGGTTTATGATTAACATAAATTGTGTCTGGTCGATAGTTTCCATGTGTATTGGTGTCCATAGAAACTAGTGTGAATAGGCTAGGTCATGTCATTGGTTTGAAAATGTTTTGGTTTTGATGTGGGTTTGGTTGGATGCATGGCCAAGATGTGTCAAAAGTGAAAGGCGAATTGCTCTTTCATTGACAAGGACCAGAATGATGGCATGGACAGAGGGGTTGTTTAGAAACAAAAGACCCATTTATGCATTGTATCGTTGACCAGTGGTTGTGTTAGAGAAGCAATCGAATCACTTGATGTTAAGTGAGCTCGAAATCCATTGAGTATGTTGGGGTGATAGGATTGATTATGAGATGGAAGGGGGAACCCTTTTTGGCAGGAATAACTTTGCCCCTTTTATAGGTGACCCTGAGAACGACTATAGACAAGTCCATGACTTTAAAGTTTGTCAGTTGGTTTTTTTTTTGAAGGCAGACTGATCGATGTGGGAAGCCTGTGAGGGGATGTTGTCTTGCTTTGTGGTCATGTCATGAAGCTGATCGATGCGGGAAGCTTCAGAGATAGTGCTGTGTATGTAGCAAAATTTAGGAATAGCCATCCTTCGAGGGAGTGGTCTATATTCTGCTTTTTATGTTTTTGATATGACTTTGGTCTAGCTGTCCTTCAAGGGAGCAGTCTAGTAAATACAACAATGATGATGCAGCTATCTTTCGAGGGAGCAGTCTACATTTATAGTTTTATGACCTTGGAATATGCATCCCATTTATATATATATATATATATATATATATATATTTGTTGACTAGAATTTTGGTCATGGACTTGACTATAGAGGTTTAGAGGGTTTTCCTTTTATTAGGACGAAGCGTTCATGGTTGACAAAAGGGTTAGGATTGAGGATTGAAGGAGATAGGAATGACGGTGACAAGGACTGCTCAAGGGACTAGCTCAAGTTAAACATCAAGTGAATAATTACTTGACTAATAGTGGACTGGTTGAAGATGCAAGGCATAAAGGGGCTCAAATTTTGACAAAGTCCTGACCCATGATGGTGTTATGATGCAAGGTCTGAGTCAATTGGGAGCAAACTTGCCCCATTTGCTTCGTTCCAAATTAGTCACATATTGATTGCTGTTGAAGGAGTTGGTCAATGTTTGGTCAAATTTTGGGGTCGATGCTGAAGGATTTGGTTGATATTTGATCAAGGTTTGATTGAGATCAATTTGAACGTTTGGTCGAAGATAGGTTGAATGTTTGGTCGAGGTCGGGTTGATGATCTGGTTGAGGTCGGGTTAAATGTTTGGTCGAGGATAGGTTGAATGTTTGGTCGAGGTCAGGTCGACGGTCTGGTTGAGGTCGAGTTGAATGTTTGGTCGAGGTCGGGTCAATGCTTGGTTGAGGCCTAGTCGAGGTTTAAGATTAAAAGAGTGATTGATATTTGGTCAAGACTGGGTTGAAAGGTTGGTCAAGGCTTGGATGAAAGTTGAATTCCCCCAGCGGTTAGGGAGAATGTTTGATAGATTGGTTAAGGTCAGTTGAGGCTTGGTGGTCAGATTGACTGTGTTGATGTCGAATAAGGGGGTTAAAGGCACTGAAGGGACCATAGTCTAGCATGGAGATCCTAATTTAAGTGATGAGGTTTGAGAAGCATGGGTTAGTGTTGATGATTTGTTGAAGGGGTGGTCAAGAGGATCCTTGATGAGAAGGGAATCCTTTTTCCAGTGTTGACAAATGATAGCTTTAAGAGCGCAACAACGCTCAGTGTCATGTCTTGGAGTGTGGTGATAATGATAGAATTTAGAGTTGTCGAACCAAGATGGTCTTGATTCAAGAGTTGATGAGTGGGGCGGTGAGGAGGTTGAAGGTTTGCTGACAATGTGGTCAAGAAGAAGGGTGTCTTTCTCCAAGCATTGGCGAATGACAACCTTGAGGGCACAACAATGCTCAGTGTCATGCCTAGGCGTGCGATGATATGCACAAATCTGAGCGTCATCAAACCAGGGCAGTTTTGGTCTGAGGGATTGATATGGTTTAAGAGGTGGGAGATTGATGCGAGAAGACTGCAACAAGTGCCATAATAGTAGGGCATAAGAACCTGCTAATGGGTCTGGATGTCTTGTTGCAGGAGGGGTTGATGACTTTGGTTTGAGAGGCATAAGAGGCATTGGTCGTGCCATCATTTTCATGGGTGGTGTAACCACACGTGAAGATGGAACTTTGGTGGTGATAGGTGTTGGATGCTTTGGAGGAAATATATGTCTGATGGGTTGAGAGAGTAATGGAGGCGACTTGCCTCTGTGAGGTATGGGAGTAGGAAGCACTCCTATTAAAGTGGACAGATGTGGGCCCAAGATTGAAGGTAATGATGAAGGTGGGGGAGGAGTCCTTTGGTATGGTTTAATGGCCTTTGTTGGTTTGGGGCGAGGGCCACTATTGTACGAGGCGAGGTTAGATACGGGTTTAGGTTCGGATGTGGATGGAGGTGAGTGAGATGTAGCAATCTCAGGCAAAAGACAAGAGGAAACCGTGACTGGGTCTTCCTCAATCAAAATGGGTGAAGAGACTGGTTCTTCTCTTGGTGGAGAAGAAATAGGAGAGTGTGGCTCTACAGTTGGATAGAGCGTAGGAATGGTCATGGTCTCGATGTGTGGTCTAAGCATGGGGAATGTATGATCCCCCATTGATGACAAGAAGGATGAGGGTGAGGTAGTCGGTGTGGGTGCCATTAAAGCATCCTCTAATATGAGAGAGGTCGATGGAGGACTAATAGGAGAAGGAAGTTCTTCATCCTATGGAGGAGGAATAGGGGAAGAAGGGTCTTCCACCTATGAAGGAGGTTGGTCAGAGATCAGAGAATAGACAGTGTCGACCATGTGTATATCATGGTATTGAGGGTCTTTGGTCATGGTCTAGAAATTGTTTTGAGTAGGCGGGTGATTAGGAAAGGGTTGTTTGAAGATGTCGAGGTTTTGGTTGGCCAGAGCGTTTGGGTTATCCACGATAAGATCCCCCTTGTCTAGCATGTCCTAGACGATGTTTTTGATGGTTTGATAGTTGTCCGTGTCATGGCCTTTGACACGGTGATAGTTGCAAAAGTTGTTCTCCCTGTACCATGTAGGGATAGGTGTTGAGGGGTCGAATTGAAGTGGTTGGATTGAAGGGAGATTGAGGACCCCCTGCTTGACAAGTTTATCCAAGACAGAGGCATATGACTCTCCAATTGGAGTGTATTGACATTGTATGGATCATCATTGGAAGTGTTTATTGATGTAGTTTGATGTTGAAAATTGAGGTTAGTTGGTTGTTGTTGAAGATGATGGTCTAAAGATGACAGTTTTTGCTGACCCCTTGGACTAGGAGTGGGCAGAAGAAGGTTTGGATGAAGAAGGGTCATTAGATTTTGCATTTTCATTATGCAATTTGACCTTATTTTCATCAATGGCACAGAGTTCAAGCTTTCTTGCCATGGTGAAAGCTTCGTCGAAAGTACGGAATGTCTGGATCTGCAAGGTAGAAGAGATGTGCCTAGCACATGCTTGAGAAAAGAGCTCAATGAGCTCAGGTTGAGGCAAGGAGAAGGAGAGCTGGTTAATCAAGCCTCTCCAACAGGTGACAAAATTGACTATTGATTCATCGTCAAATTGCCTGATGGAATAGAGGTCTGTGATTGAGACTTGTTTGGTGATGTTGATAGAAAAATGGTTGAGAAATAATTGGGTGAGTTGAATGAATGAAAAGATAGAATGCCTGGTAAGAGAGCTATACCAGTCAAAGGCAGCCCCTGAAAGTGACATGGGGAACGTGCGTAGAAGTAACGCATCGTCATGGGCTATGAGATAACAATCATGTCTGAATGCTCGAAGATGTTGTTGCGGGTCTTCCTTACTCTGAAAGTGAGTAAATTTAGGAAGTTCCCACTGGTTGGGGTATGGTCGGATAGGGACGGAAGGATGAATGGGTTCGTTACAAATTTGCTCATATGACAGAGCATTGCTTGAACTAGAGATAGAGGTCTCGAGACTAGACATTTTGTCCATCAGCATTTTGATTATGTCAGCTGATGAATTGGTAGGTGGGGCACCCCCTAGGTTGTAGGGTACCTGGAAGGTGGTCGAAGAGGCATATGACGTACTTGGTTGCACTTGTGTAGGTGCAACATAAGGGTAGTGCGTCATAGGGATAGATGTCATGGTCAAAGGGGCTTGTGCCATGAAGTTGGAGGACACAAGTTGACTAGATACCACCAGAGGTGGTTGAGTGGCGGCACTGGTAAAAGGTTAGGTTGTCACTCCCATGTGTATGGGTGCAAGAGTGGGTGAGGTTGAGACAACCAAGTTCTGGTATGGTGTAGAACTTGGTTGAATTGTGTGTGGTTGAGGGGGAAATGATACCCCGATGGAGGTAGGTTTAAAAATAGATGAGGAGGCCAAACTTTGCGTATTGGCCATGGTCGAGTGACTGGTCAAGACAATAGGCTGAGTCATGATGGGTTGAGTAGTGGATGACGTCGATGTCATTGCCGTTGCACGTGAAAGGACCCACATTTGGTTTCTTGTGAGATAGTTTTGGAGGGCTTTGACATTGAGGTCCAAGAATCTTTTGAAATCTTGGTCCCCTTCAGGGACAATGGGGGTCTGAGTTAGGGTCGATCGAGTAGGAGTTCTTTCAGTCTCCGAGTGGAACTCCATTATATGACTGGTTATGGATGGGGAAGATGGAAGCGGTCGATGCCTCGCTTGGTCAAGAAGAGCCTTGGTTTGACTGCATGTCAAAACCATTCAAGGCAAAAAGTTTAGGTTTTAAAAATTGTATTTTTTCAGTTTCAAAAACTTAGAATGTGGTTTTTGGTAGAAAAAGGGTTGGGTTTTAGGTTGCTATTTTGAAAAAAAGATTGTGACAATGACCAAAGTCGGTTGAAAAATTGATGTCGGTGATATCAGATGGCTGACGTCGGTCAGATAACCGATGCTGGTGAGGAAGGGTTGCCGACATCAGTGATAAAACTAATGCCAGTGACTGTGGTTTCCAGAAACCCAAAAGATTTGAGAGTTTTTGGAAAAAAGGAAGAAGAACGTCCTCACTAGCTCAAACAAGCAGATAAGAATAGAAAAATAGAGATGGAGACAGGTAGATCCTAAGCGTTAAATCCTAAGAATCAACTTTTAGAATCTTGTGGCTTATGCCTTAGAGTGATGTTTGGGGAGGTTAGATGTTAGAAGGGTCCTAGAAGAGGTAGTCTATGGATGGTTTCAGGTTTGTTTAGGCACTCAAGAGTCTGGGTTAGGTTCCGTACATGGCTTGGTGCTAAGGAGCAAGCTCCCCTCACTTCACGAGTCCAGTGGTAAGCTGGTCTCGCTTAGCCAAAATATACTTTCCCTAGAGATTAGACTCTGCTAGAGAATAGAGTGGGTTTTTCCCTTGGAGATGAAATCCAAGTAGGATCACTGGGATGGGTAAGGTATCCGTTGGGGGATGAAATCCCAGTCGGGCCTTGTCTCAGGTAAGTTTGATGTTTGATTTGTGCAAGTGATTCGGTTGTGTAACATAAGTGTGATTAATTCATGATGCGGTCTAATTACTAGATGTGGACTAAGAAATGCAATCAAGAAGAAATGAAATGTTAGTTCGTATGAAGACAAATGGAGAAAGGGGTAAAGAGTATGATTTTTGACTAGTCTATGATGCAAGAAAAGAAAGAAGAGTTCTTTTTAATCCTGCTTATGATGTCGTTTAGAAGATGGAAGAAAGAAAGAGGTGAAAAGGAGAATCCTAATGCACCCTATATGAACAGAAATGAAAAGAACCCAAGGAAGACCCTAGGGTCCCACCGGGTGTGCCAGAATGTTTCTATACGATTTTGCTTTCTACATTCAAAGAGAAAAATAAGAAACTAAGAAAAATGGTCTGAGGCTTGTATGTACCTAGATGAAGTCGTGCGCACTGTAATCCAGACGTCGTGAGAACTCCTCTTTGGTTGTGGAGGATGACACCTGTGGAAGAAAGAGACTAAAACAAAGAAGGCGTTAGATGAGGAGATGGTGGGCTGCCAAGCGAAAGCTTGATCCCAGAAGTTTAAAGACTTCTTTGAGGGATGTCAACCCACTGATTAATAAAAAGATGTCTGATAAATAGCAGAATGATAAAAGATTGAAATGATTAAAGACTAAAATAAAGAAAATGCATACTTGAAGGCTGCTGGCAGTCTGGTCACAGTCACCGACGTTGATTAGTTTGACGGCGTCGGTTGGTCAAGGTCTATCGACGTCGATTAGTCTACCGACATCGGTGAAGGTAGTGGTCTCTATGGCCATCGTCGTTCGGGGTAGTAGTCTCTGGACGAGGTCCAGTCAGGTCTGGTCAGGTTTCAGGGCTATAGATGAGTCTGAGGAGGAGTCTGGGTTTGTCTAAGGGTCAGCAAGGGGTCTGGGTAGGGTCTGGATGGTCTGTGCAGGGTCTTTGCAGGGAGAAAGAATGGTCTGAATAGGGGACCAGATGGAAAGTAGAGGCAACAGGGAGATAAGGATTCGAGTCTAGCTGATAGTCTGGTCTGCAGGGGTGATATTACTTAAAAGCAATAATTGAGAACATGATAAAAACACAAACAAGATACTTACCTGTGGCTTGCAGAAGGAGTGCTGATGGTGCTGTTGCTTATGCTGTTGACTAAGTCAGAGTCCCTACTATTGCTGTAGATGGTGTTTGCTATATGGAGAACCTGTGAAAGAGAGTGAGAGGTCTGGTGGATACCTGTAGTGAAAGGGTTAGCAGTCGGGCGCCGAGGAGATTGAAAGATTGAAGATTGAAGGATTGAATGAAAGAGGTCCAAATCCAAATTTACATTCGCAGGCAAATTAATAGATGCAAAAAATGGTTAAGGGTAATCGATGCCAGTAGAACCGCCGACATTTGCCGTAGACTAATCGACGTCGGTGGTTGGAAGGTGGGTAGAAAGGCTTAAAATAGCCTTCAGTTCGTTTTCCCAACTACCGGGTCAGCAGGTTTTAGAAAATGGTCGAGAGGGGGCTTAAATGGACGCGAGGATGAGGAATAGGTCATAAATGGGGTTTAGGTCATTAAGGGATGGGAGGAAGGGATCCAAGGAGAGGAACCCAAGGGTGGTGAGGTGGCATGGGGAGAGAGAGAGGGAGGGAGAGAGAGGGGAGAAATATTAATTTAAGATAGATAATTATTTAAAATTAATAAGACATAAGATAGGTTAGGGATGGAAGTGGAAAGGGACCAAAGGGGACCAAGGGGGGAGTCGACCTAGGGAGTAGACACGATTTTGGTGTCTACATGTGCATTGATTTATATGACATTAACAAAGCTTACCCATAGGAAAAATTTCCTTTACTAAATATCAACATGATTGTTGATTCCACAATTGGGTATGAAATGCTTTCCATCATAGATGGTTTTTCAGGATATAACTAAATCAATATTTCACCAAAAGACCAATACAAGACAACATTCACCACTCCTTGGGGAACATTCTATTATCAAGTCATGTATTTTGGCCTCAATAATGTAGGGGAAGTAACCAATGAGACAAAATGGTAATTTTACATGATATGATGCATGATATAGTTGATGACTACATTGATTACATCATGGGTAAATCCAAGACCTATGCTGAACATCCAACCATGCTTCATAAGATCTTTGAATGACTTCAAGAATACAAGGTCAAACTTAATACTAAAAAGTGTCTTTGTCATAACTTCTAGAAAATTTTGAGGATTCATTATCTCTCATAGGGGAATTGAAGTTGATCCAACTAAATTTAAGGCCAATATTGATATGCATCCACTATCCACTTTGAAATAGTTCTAAAATTTGCAAGGTAAGATAAAATCAATCAAACACTTCATATCATAATTAGCTAATAAATATCATCCATTTACCCATTTTTTGATGAAGGGCACTAATTTTCATGGAATTTATATTTCCAAAAGGCCTTCAACCAATTTAAAGAATATTTGGCCAATCCACCTATTTTATTGCCACCTATGCCAGACAAGTAATTGTTACATTACCTTTTTACAACCTAAAATGCCTTGGGGGCATTGTTGGCATAGTATGATGAGTAGGGAAGGAAAATGTCATTTATTACCTAAGCTACACATTGGTTATGTATGAGAAAAATTATACACTGATCAAGAAAGCTTATTTAGCTATGGTCTTTACAGCATATAAGTTGTGCCACTACATGATAAATAATAAGACCATTGTCATTACCAATGTAGATCTGTTCAATGTATCTACTTTCCAAAGCAACTTTATAGGGCCATATGGATAAATGAATTATGCTTCTAAATGAGTTTTAGATTGAATATGATAACCAAAATTCCATCAAGGGATAGATAATTATAGACTAGCTTGTAGAAGCTCCTGTTCTTTGACACTTAACCACTCACATTTGGATTTATGGATGAGTCCATTATGACCATAGTAGAAATACCTCTTGAAGAGAAACAATGGAAAATTTATTTTGATTTTTATTTTTTCTCATGGTTTGGGAGTATTACTATTATTCATAACACAATAGGGGTATCATATTCTCAAGTCATTTCATATCATCTTTGCTTGTACTAATAACATGGCTAGGTAAAAAACACCCATTGTAGGGCTTCATTTTGTAGTATAATGAAACATTCAACATCTTATGGTTTATGGAGATTCACATCTTATCATTAAGTAGGTCACAGACCAATTATAGACCAAAGATGAGAAGCTTGTGCCTTATAAATCCATGGTGGACACTCTCACACAACAGATTGCTCACCTTCAGTTTGAAAACATACCTCAGACCAATAACATGACAATGGATGCTATGGATATAATTGATTCTATGATCCACATTATAGATAAGGAAAGAGATTATCAGTTCCTCATTGAACATCTTCTAGTACCTACTCATGAACCCTCAACCATTGAAATGATTTGTGATATTATTAGTCCCAATTATACCTGGTATTTTAAATTATATAATTACTTTCATGACCATGTTCTTCCACCAGACCTTTCTCATAAACAACAAAAGTCCTTCATGCACAAAGCCTCTCATTATACCTTACTTAGGTCTACACTTTACCGTATAAGCTTTGATGGAAATCTAATTCATTGTTTAACCTTAACAAAATATGGAATACCATTGAGGAAAGTGCACAAAGGGATTTATAGGGCCCACACTAGTAGGGTTTTCCTTACGAAGAAATTAATACACATGGGTTATTATTAGCTGACCATAGAATTATATGTAGATGCTTAAGTTAAAATGTGTAAATAGTACCAGAAGCATGCCAATTTGATACGTGTTATATCCTGAACACTTAAGTCATTGACTATACCATGGTCATTTTTAACATGGAAACTTGACCTCATAGGAAAGATTAACCCTCATTTCTTAGATGGCCACAGACATATCCTTACCACCACTGAGTACTTCACTAAGTGGGTTGAAGATATTCCCCTCACGTGATAGGAAAGAAAATATCCAAATTTATTTTTAATCACCTCATTTGATGCTATGGTATCCCATCTGACATTATATCTAATTATAGCTGTTCATTTAAAAACAAGTATGTCAAATCCCTTTATGCTAAATTTAAAATTACCCAACATTTTTACACTACATATTACCCGCAAGGTAATGGCCAAGTAGATGCATCTAAAAAAACCATTATCAAGATTCTTAATAAGATAATTAATGATATTGGTAGTAACTAGCACTTGTAACTCTTCCTCACCTTATAGGACTATCGAACCAAATTTTGCACTCCAATAAGAGCCATACCATATTCCCTAGTTTATGGCACTAAGGCCATTATTCTTGTTAAGGTCAAGTTACCTTCTCTATGTACTTCATTGAAATATATCCTTGATGATGAGGATTATAGAGTAACTCATTTGTAAGAGCTAGAACTACTAAATGAAAAATGCATTATCACTATGAATAATATTCAAGCATACCAAAATCAATTACATGGTCAATGTAACAGGCATGTGAAACATAAATAAAGTTTCATGATCTTGTAATCAAATAAAACCATAATAATACCAATGCTAGATGTAAAAAAAAAAGGCAAGTTCAATCTTAATTGATTGGAACCTTATGTGATTATCGTTAACTATGCCTTTGGAGAATATAGGTTGGCTACGCTAGAAGGAGATGAACTTGATGAACCAACATCTCAAGCACTTTTTCACTTGAGTGACCTAAAGTATTTTCTATGAGGATCATTTAAGTTATGTCATAACATCAACTTTTTTATACTATACCACATAACTTTCCTCTCATACCTTCCCTATTGGTTGATGTTTTATTTTACCTCCTTTATTACCTTTTTAACCTTGGTTCCAATTCATTGATGGTTCAAACACTTTTATTGGTTGTATTCATATGCAGTTTCAGTAATTGATTTAGTCTTATGATTCTATGAGCACATTCTTACACCAAGGGGAAGTATCATGGGGTAATATGACAATGGTTTGGTAATTACATCCTTCATTTTAGCAAACATTATCTATCACTTACCTGTGTTATTTTTCCCTATATCCTAAGGGTAACCTATCTATGCTATTATTTCCTATAGCCTAAGAGCTACCTTTTACCATGCCTTGCCTTACCATTATTTCATACCTTTCCATTTGCCTATTTAAAAACATGTTGTTACTTAGTTATATTCCTCATTATAGGTTATACTATAGTGAATTGATGACTAATTAGACAATGTAGGCATCACTTAGTGTTTTCTAATGTTAGCTCGGTCACCCTTTATTCCCATGCTCTCATCATTTTACAAGAAACGTAAGCCACACTTTAATCATTTTTAAAGTTAACCCATTATATATTTCATAATTCTACATTGAGTTGAGATGCTTGAAATCATACTAAAAACATGGAAATATACCAAAAAATATCTTAAATAAGTTTCACAAAAAATATCTTAAATAATTCTCCATTTAGATTGTATCCAGGCTACTAAGGACATATATCCCCTAATCAACAAGTATAACTGAAGCTTTCATATGGGTCACATCATGACCATTTCCATTTTCTTATTCCATTTTATGATAGTGTTCCCTCTCATTTTTGGGAGAACTACATTGACTTGGGATTCACATGAACTATGTAGGCAACACTTAGATGCATCGGGCATCCCAGGTCAGTTCAACTAGTCTCGATGATTTCATTCATTCATTAGTTTAATGGATCATTCCTTATTATAGCTTTATATTAAAATGGTCCCACCATTTTATGATTTATCCATGCTCTTGTCATTTTATGATTTATTCACACTCTCACTATTTTATGAGTTATTCATGCTCTCACCATTTTGTGAGTTATTTATGCTCTCATCATTTTATGAGTTTGTCCTTGTTGTAAACCTTAGACATAGTGAACACTATGAATTATAAAAAAAATTCATTTGTGAACACTCATATTTTGTATTTTAGTGTGTTTTTAGCTTAAACCACACTCTCATAAGTTTTTACGAGTTCTTATGCTTGATGTTATCACAATATTAAGCATTAACTCCCTTTGTTTAACACTCTTTCAATTTTATGAGCACATTACTAATTTCCTGTATGATTAATATATTTCACTTGCCATCAATTTTATTTTATCCCACATCCTAGGAGAACTACATTTGGCCTAAATTCCATGATGGAACTTGTTTCCATGGGATTATATAGGCAATATCCAATTGCCTAGTGTATTTATTGACCAAAGTTAAAATTTAGTCAAATTGGGTCAACCTATACATATTTAAACTTTTCAAAAGTTCTCATATGTCTAATAGGGTTTCATGTGTTTCTAAATACCTTACCTATCCCTGCTCTAGCCTAGGTCTAAGTCCATCCTCCTTATGCTTGTTTAGTCAACCAAAGTCAACTTTGGTTAACTCTAGTCAAACTTGGTCAAAGGTCCAAATTATATTAAAAGTGTAATAATATGGTCATTTATATGTATTAAGGTGTTCTTAGGTCATAAATTTGTCCTTCACCATGTTTCATATGAAAAAAATGCCTTTTGGTCAGTTTTTTTGTTCATTAAATGACTTGTACGAACTTGTCAAGGGAGAAATTTGTCACCAAGATTTATTTCAACATGGATGAGGTTATAATATGTTATGAGGTAGTCAGATTCATTTTAAGAATTAGTTTCATGTAGAAAGAGGTAGTTTTTCCTTAAAGATAAGCCCTTAATGGTACTTGTACAGACTTGAGAAGTCCACCTTCACCTAAAAATGTGGAAATGTGCCTCTTCATCTCCCTAATACATTTAACACCATTGGTGTGTAGAGTTTTCATTAGATAAATTAGTTTCAACTTTTGTTTCTTCCTTTTTGCCTTTGTAAGCCAAGAAAGGTCAATTTAGAATGCTTAGTGCAAGCCATACAGGTGGAGTTGGGAGGAATATTATTGGGGGTTGAAAGGAATCTAAGTCAACTTATTTTTCATGTAAATAAGTTTTAGTTTCATATATTATCCTTTATGAATCATCATTAAGAAGCTAGGTATCTTTTTATGCTTCTTCATCCATGAGGGGTCTCTTTTTTGAGCTAGTTTAAAAATATATTTTTTGGTTTGATGAATTTTATGGTTTCATATGTTTCTTAGGGACTTTAAATATGTTTTATCATCATATTATTTGTTTTTGATATATCAATAACTCAATAAGCCTCTTCTAGGCTTGTTTATGTTTACCATTGTTTGCTCTTTTCACCTACAAATAGATGATTCCCATGTAGAAAAAGGTGTTTTGAAGTTGATTTCAAGTGTTTTTGATGGAGGTTATCCATTTGAGGGTTTTCAAATGCATTTGTAGTTTTAGGAAGCTTTTAAAAAACCTTTTCTTGCTCATTTCCATCTTTTTTGCCTACATATATTTAAATGCATATCTTCAGGTGTCATTTGTAGAGCTATAGAGGTTTTTACAGAAGTAAATTGATAGGGTTGAATATCCATGATGAATATGAAATAATTTGATAGCTTTGGGAGTAGGTTTAAGAACCTTGATAACCAAGTATGGTGTTGAGAGACTTTACTAAACAAAGAGCCTGAGTTTTGGGAACCAGTCCCTAAACTGACCAAGCAGAGGGTAGGGATATTTTTCAAGATGACACATAAATCTCTGGAAAGATCCTCAAGGAATATAAGTGGGTGATTTTATATCCCTATCATAAGATAATACCCCTATAAATTTTTAAGATAAAAATTTTAATGGAAAATAGCCATTGAAGAGTCTAAAAAACCACTTTTGTACATTATGAACAAACATTGATATCTATAGTCTTAGGTTCAAAAGGAGACATTCTTCACCAAGGATACAACTTGACCTTAATATTATGATTAGATGATTTAAAATGGTTCAAAATGTATATGTAGAATATAAATTTCATCAATGAGAAGATGGTAGTTTGTGTTGTGACTTCCCATGCTCACCCTATCCATACATAGTGGCAAATGCTCATCTACAACTAGGCAGACCAATGAGTTAGTTTGAAGATGGTGGAGTGATGACAAGTGATAAGTATGAATTAGGGAGTTTAAAACCAATGATATTGGATATCAAAGGATTCTATACACCCTTATCAATTCATTCTAAGCTTATATAGCTTACTAAAGCCCTAACACCATCTACAACCATGTATATGGAGATACAAGCAGTGAGTTAAGAGAAAGGTTTTATTAGTCCTAAAAGAGACTGTATTAGTGGAGTTTGTCATGGAAAAAGTGAAAAATTACCTCAGGGGACTCTTTATAGGTTTGAAATTACTATTCTATTCTTGTTTCATGACAAACAAGCCTACATAAGGGTTCAAACAGGAAAATACAATCATTTTCAAGGTAGGTCCCAGTTTGGAAGGAATGAAGTGTTTAAAATATGAGAAATGAAAGATAATGAAACAAAGGAGTCCAAATTAAGAATAAATGTGACTAGAGGAGAATAATTAGGTTAATTACATCACACTTGAAGTCTAACCATGCTAAATAACCACCTACAGGGGTCTATCAAGCAACCCATAGTTAGGGTTTTGTGAACCCAATATTGTGTTTTTAAGGGCTTAAAGGGTGTTTGGGAGACTTAAGGGGTCAAAGAGATGGATTAATATTATGAGAAACTTAACTATGGTAAATAGGATCCGCATAATTCATAATCAATTTTTTATAACTTATACATACCCCTTAAACCTTGAAATACACCTACACCAGTCCTTGTGTAGTGTTGAGCATGGTTGAAGGTCCAAATAAGAGGTGAAATTGTTTAAGGGATAGAAGATGAAACCACCTATATAAAGATGATGGAATTTTTTGTGACCTTTTAATCATGAAATAAATTGAGAAAAAATCAAAGGAAGGGGCCTAAATGATGAAAACTTAGTCAATTTGTTAAAAGCTCCCCACAGTTTGCCTTCAAAAGCTAGTTTTGAAATTTGAGAGAGATGGAGGGTCAACCGATTGAATCAAGGGATAATATTTTTTTGGAGAGAACCATGGTAACTTATATAAGCCTACATAATTTTTTTTTGTGAGGTAGATAAGGTAAGTGCCCCTTATTTTGTCTCATACATGGGGCACTTTTTCCCTTGCATAAACCTTGCAAACTTGTAAAATGAGGATGAATCATGGGCCAAAATTCAAGGAGAGCCTCAAGAATATTTTTGAGATTTGTAAAACACCTATGAAAATTTGGTAAAATAACCTAGAAGGATTGAAACTAGATAGGGTGGTCTAGACAAGAAGGTTTATAGGTAGACCTAGTTAGGCAAGGTACACGCCTAACTCCAAATGAGAAGTCATTCCATATTTAAAAATTTGGAAAGTATTATGATTTTGATCATATCCATGGAAGTGAAATTGATGTGACTAATCCATCTCAGAGATATGGAAGGACAACAAAGAGGTTTTAATCACCAAGTTGTAGGCAAACACACTGAATAAGGTCTAGGCCTATTTCAAAAGGGGGTCTTTTAATTTTTAGCTCTTAATGAGATATTATGATGATTCAAACATGTTTTAGAGATGTGTTTTGAAGTGTTTAAGCCTTCAATATGTAGGTGAGTCTACCAAGAATCCATTTATTGGCTTAAAATACACATAAACCTATGTAGAATTCAAAAATAACTCGAATGGCCATCTTAGAAATCTCAAAACTTTCATAATACTTTGCATGGTAGCCTAAGGTGTTTGAAGGTGTTAGGGAGGGTACCTAATATTATCTCAGAGGAATTATTTTAGAGATTCAATGTTTCAACTCTATGAATAATGCCTACGACTTGAAAAGAATAGAAACCCTCACAAAACCCTCCTTAAGGAATCGATGGAGAAAAGAAGGAAAATGGAGAATCAAAATGGGCTAAGGTGACCATGAAACCAACTTGGAATTGTAAAAGGATCTCCAGGCCCCTATTCCATGTGATTGAGTTATACCCTACCTATACGAATCATGTACAACATAGCTTATTTTGATAGATTTATGTATTTTGCAAGCATGGAGAACTTTCAAAAGATGCAACCACCTTTGGGAGAGAGATTATGACTTATTCTAAGCCCTCATGTCCATATATTAAGATATATAATCTCTCAAGTATGACTACCATCTTCCTCATCTTAGCCAGTCATAGTAAATGAGCAGTGAACACTTAGTGAAAATGGTAAAACTCCAATTGGGAAGGTTTCTAAGGCTTGAATGATGAACCTGATGACTTGGACACTCTTTACATGTGTCATTCCTCCTTATGCATGGATCAGATTATAGAATTAGAAGTATTTTTAATGTGAAGTGTGAGAGGTGCTTGAGGAGTTATTTGTGATTGCCATGAATGATTGCTCATAGTTAGAAGAATAGGAAAGATTAAGGACTAATCTAATGCATGTGGAGGTTTATTGGTAAACCCTCCCTCTAATATGAATATTTAGACCTAACCCTACTCAATGATGATGAAGTCTAATGAGGGAAAATCATGAAGATAGTTTCTTATACAAGCACAAGAGTGTCTACGCCATATATGGGGGAGTTAGAAAAGTTTAAGAGACATTCGTCCTTAGTTTCCTTTTAAGACCTATCTCATGCCAATTTTTATTGATGTTGTAACTCATTCTCCTTATTTTACAAGTTTCTTAGTGACTCTTGAGCTTCCCTTTCTCTCTCTCCTCTCATAATTGCTATAAATACTGGCCTTTTTGGCTATTGTACAGATCTCTCTACCTAGGTATGGAAAATACCTACCAAATTTTTACCTTAAACTAATAAATAATGTTATTTTACCTCATTAAATATTTAACTAAGTGCATGTTATGGTTTTCAGTCTTGTATAAGTTTATTTTGCTTACCTTCACATGTTACCATTCCTAGTTCCTTGCATGGATTGAAATCTCTCTTTTATAGGTCAGTAAAAAGTGTCTAATGTGGATTATAATTTTACAAGTTTCTTAGTGACTCTTGAGCTTCCCTTTCTCTCTCTCCTCTCATAATTGCTATAAATACTGGCCTTTTTGGCTATTGTACAGATCTCTCTACCTAGGTATGGAAAATACCTACCAAATTTTTACCTTAAACTAATAAATAATGTTATTTTACCTCATTAAATATTTAACTAAGTGCATGTTATGGTTTTCAGTCTTGTATAAGTTTATTTTGCTTACCTTCACATGTTACCATTCCTAGTTCCTTGCATGGATTGAAATCTCTCTTTTATAGGTCAGTAAAAAGTGTCTAATGTGGATTATAGGTATAGTGAGTAGCTAATTCATTAGTGTTTTTGGAATACCTATTTCTAAGTCCTCTTAGCCTAAGCTCTCTTTAAGACCCCATGCTTGAAACATTGATGTAGAAGAGGAGTGTTTAATTGAATAAAGTGTATGTGTTGTATTGTCTTTGGTTTCAAGTACATTATAAGTGGTGTGAGTAGACTATATATTGGTGTATCACCTCCCATAGATTAGATTTGTTTTCAATTATCCTTCTCCCTTTTCACCCCACTAAATTTAGTAATAGGTTTGATCTATAGTGGTACATCAAGGGAACTAGCCCTAATCTAGAGATCCACCTTAAATTTGGATCACCCACAACCCCAAGGTGGTTCCATTATGCCAATTGAATGAAGAGAGACTTGTCATCTCCTCAAAGGATACAAGTTCAAGTGATAATAGTATTTGGAATCAACTCGGCCACCCCTTCTTTATTCTTCTATTCCTCCTGATCATTTTAGTGTCGTTCCCTATAGCCTATAGGTAACCTCTATTTTCATACCTTTAGTGTTGTACATGTTTAATTATTCCATATAACCTAGGAGAAACCTTTTACTAAGCATAACACTTATATTACACATGTACAAATGGTGTTGGTAAATAGTTAGTTCATTGATTTTATATAATTTATTTGTTTTTTGCATTAGATTAGTTGTTTATTTTATATGCCTTAGAGTAATTGTTTGTTTTATTCACCTTAGATTAAATTACCTATTGGTTTTGTGTTCATTTTAAGTGTTGTGTGTCTAAGGATAATTATTTTACACTTGAGTCTTACTTATAACTTGGGATTGAGTTTTTTACTTTTTGAATTTAGATTGTGTTTTTGTGCCTCCCTTCCCCTCAATTATTGTAGGATTATTACACTTTATTTACACTTGAGTTTCGATTAACCATATATTGTACTTGATTTGTGAATATTTATATTCATTCCTACACTTAATTTATTGCATTATATTCACTTGGGATTTGATTGTTCATATATTACACCTAAGTGGTTTATATTTGCATTTAGATTCAATTTTTCCATGCTTAAGTTTTGATTAACCATATCTTTTACTTGAGTTGTGCATATTTATATTCATTCCTACACTTGATTTATTAAATTATATTCACTTGGGATTTGATTGTTCATATATTACACCTAAGTGGTTTATATTTTCATTTAAATTCAAATTTTCCATGCTTAATTTACACATTTTTATTATAGTTGTCTATAAATATGATGCATAATATCACAAGCTACAATAAAAATTAGGAAAAATGGAGTTATTAAATGACGTTATCAGCAATAATTCCCATTATTCATAGTATACCTACTTAAACACCACCTATACACAAAATAACTAAATCATGAATGAATAGAATAACTTCTAGTTAGGATGTGCATCTTTGTACTAGTCGGTAGCCCAAATTCATACACCTATTATGATAGCTTACTATTAATGCATGATTATGGGTTCATTATGTGAGCTCCCTTTGTCAATTTTCAATAATAGGGAAAATTATTTAGACCTTCACTAATCCCATATACTCTATTGGGCAAAGTATAAAGTGTATCATGCTTACATCCACCCTACTAGGGCATTTTCACTGTGCCAATGATTAGAGCTACCTTTGGGAAAATCATTATTTCAACCCATCCACCCTATTGGGACATAGTCACTATGCCAATGATTATAACCACCTCTGGTAAATAATTATTTCCACCCTTGTTACCACTGGATCATTTCATTTCTTTTTTTGAGGGCCTATTTGATGATGTTATTTATTACTCGATCCCTTAAGGGGGCATCCAGGGCTCATCAACCACCCTCTAGGGCATTAATGAGAGAATTTTTTTTTTCATTATTTGAGAAGATGTTACTATGTCTATGTCTTGAAATACCTTCCCAATAAGGTAAAAAACTAGACATTCCTTTTTAGCTACATCCATGTCTAAATATATTTTATAATGGTTTCTATCAAACTATGCAAGTTAAGCCTCATAATTACTAAACATCTTAAATTTGTCTTCATATTGGATTTAGGTGCTTAAAATTTCATCAAAACATCCCTATTTTGGGTATTACACTATATTCAATAATAACCTCCTGTGAATTCATCCCCAGTTAGGTTGCAACCTAGCAAACTAACATTTTAGATTGATTAAGCAGGGTACTTGATCAAATTCTTGAAATGACCAAAATACTAAGCATAATTAATTAACCAAGTAAATTAAATATAATGCTTAATTAAATAATACATGTTTTATTAATGAATTTGTAATTTAAAAAAATCAAAATTCAACAAATATCAAAGGGAAATGAAGTCATGATGACATCATCATCCTCAAAGTCAAGAATTGGAAAATATCAACATAAATGCCTTAAAAATTAGAAATGTTGAGCCATGCATCCATAAATGCATAATTAAGGACATTATTTATTTCATTTAGACTCCCAAGTCTAACCCAAGGTTAGCCTAAATCTAATCACACCTAGGTTGGGGTTAATTTGAAACCTATAAATACAAGGTCTCACACCCACTTCCAACATGATATTTTGTCTAAAGTTATTATGCATAATTTATAAGAGAGGCTTCATATAACAATACGTGCCAAGGCAAAAACCATAATGAACAAAGGGGAGGTGTTTCCCACAAAGAGAGAGCATTGATGGAGACTCCATTTAGACATAAGCTAAGAAAGCCAATTACCATTTAGACAAGTGATTTGGAGCTATAAGAAAGGTGAAAAGGATTTATCTTTCATTTTTCTAGTTGTATAATGTTTTGTCTTGTTATTATCAATATAAACCTAGCATCTAGGCTTGGGAATGTTTTGTCTTAAGCTTGTTATTTTTAATGTTTGATTATACTAACAAGTGACTGATGCATTTTTCCCCTTAGATTCCTATTGCATATACATACTATATGTATTCCAAGTGATATATGCCTTAGTTAAGTTGGAGTCTATTTTGATTTTAGTAATTTTTATTTGTTAGATTATATTATTATAGTTGTTATTGCATTAGATTAATCTTGTTATTAAAAAAAAGCAAATTTGATAAGAAGAGATATTTATTTATTTTCATTGTCTTTGCTACCAAAAATAAATAGTAGTTAGTTTGATTATGATTGCATTCAAATAGATTTATTTTATCTTCATTAGAAAAAAAATTCATTAACTATTCATAAGAATATTCTAGTGAATTATCAAAACATTTCCAGCCAAAATAGTATTTCATTTTCAAATTCAAAACAAGTTTCTTGCATTCCAAACAACCAACTAGTCAATCATAATAACTTAGACAACCTTAGTCACACAAATAGAGATAAAATATCTTTGATTATTGTTTATTTTGGTAGATTAAAATTGTCTTTATCTTCTTTTAAAAACAAAAAATCAGAATTTACAATCTTTTTTCCTCTCTATCAAATCATTTGAAAAGATTATTTGTAGACAAAGAAAAAAAAGAGTGTTATCACATTGATATTCTAGAATATATTTACCTTGAATTGCTTACATATTTAGAAGACATAAATTGTATACTTAATCTAGCCTACATACACAAAACAAGAGATACAAAATCAACCACCTAGTTTGCATCTAAATAAAGCTAGGAAAAATCAGTACCTTGCATAATAGTGTAGGTTTATTTCTCTTTCTTTTGCATGCATTGTGAATTATTAAAAAGTGCAAAAAGAAGTTTTTTTTTAATTTTTTTTCAAATTTGTCATTTTTTTTATTTTAGAATTTTGATTCTAGGAAACAAACATTTATTTCAACAAAATCTAAAAAACTAGCCAAAAATAATAAAAATAAAAAAGTGTCAAGAAGCCTTGCCAACACACACAAGCACATAGATATCATTAGAATCCTTTTAAATAGGTAAAAACATCCAATCCCCATATGAGCCTTTACCATTCATGCAAGTATCCTATACAAATCCTTTTCTCAAACATCACAATAAGCATGCACTAGAATACATTACCTAAAGAAGCTCATACGTTTCTATCTTGGTTTTTTGCTTAGCTTCATTTAGATGACCCTTCTTAATACACTAGGTCTTATCTTCCATGGTTTATTCCCTAGGGTTAGTGTTAGGTGTGGATCCTGATTATCTTCTAGGATCAGAGGTTAAAAATTTGATGTTATTTCAGTCTAATTTTAGATCCCATTCTTTGTATTCATGATGCCCCCCTTGCGGGGTCTAGGGGGATGAACCCCTTAATGGGGGGTTTGGGGGATGTACACCTTGGTGGGGGTTTAGGGGCAGTGCCTATGAAGCAAATGTTTTATTAAAATTTCCTTTTAAAATTGTAATTGTTGACCATTTTTTTCCCAACATGCCAAAAATTGGTCCCCTTCTGCCCCTGCTGTTCTGGGCCATTTCAATTTTTGATTTTGCATGAATCTGTCCATTTCTACAGACTCTACAAGTTAGTTTTTTGGTGCATGAAGGATCAGTTCAGAGAGTGCTGGGTTTCACAAGGCTTCTTTGAGCTCTTGTCTGAGAAAAAATCATGAAGAAGGTTGGCATCATTGAACCATTGAATTAGTTCAATGCCTTGGTTCAATGTCTGGTTCAATTGCTTGGTTCAATCAGCCTTGGTTCAATCAGTGGGTTCATCGCTTGGTTAAATGGATTAGTTCAATGCAAGGTTCATCGATAGGTTCAAACAAATAGTTCAACCACTTGGTTCAATGCAAGGTTCATCGGTAGGTTCAAATAAATGGTTCAACCACTTGGTCCAATGCCTCGGTTCATCAGACGGTTCAACGAGCTTGGTTCAAAGGGCTCAGCATGCAGTGTTGAACTGTTGAATCAATTCAATGGATTAGTTCAATAGTTGGTTCAAGTGAAAGGTTAAAAGGGCTTAGCGCACAGTGTTGAACCAATTAAACCATTGAACTGTTGAACCATTTTTGGTTCAACCGGTCGGTTCAACGGCTTGGTTTAAGGGAGTGCCCTAAAGCTAAAGGGAAAGTGCCCTTACAGAGGGAAGTTCTAGGTTCAGGAGCCCTTGCAAAGGGCAGGAAGCATTTCAAAAGAGAAGAGCTGCAAAGTTAAGTTTTCTTCAGACTTAGCATTGAAATGAATTCTTTCAGGCTTTTTATTCGAAGGAATTCCTTTAGACAAAAAGCCTGAAGGAATTCGGGGGAAGTCAAAGCGGCCAATACCTGTAGACTTTTTGTCTGTGGGAAAAAATATTGAATTAAAATGTCCATAGCTAAAAATTTTGTTGGAAAATGTCTGTGGACAAAAAATCTATAGAAACCTAGGGAAAATAATCTGGAGGAACCTGCCAAAGAGCTGAAGGACCCCGAAGGGCAGGTGCCCTTGCAGGGGACTCTCAACCAAAATGAAGGGGCACTTTCCAAAGGCTGAAGGGTCACCTTCCTTTTGGGAAGGTGCTAAGAAGGGAGTCTATAGAAAAGAGCAAATCAGGAAGCCTAAGGAGAGTCCAAGGGTGATGGGCCTGAGGACGTCAAATTTAAAGCTGAAAAATAGCTGTTAGTTTTTAAAATGCTTGCGCGCCAACTATGAAAAGAGCCCAAGGAACATAGCGACCCACCTAAAGATGACCCCTGAGGGCTAAAGGAGTAGAAAGAGACAAAACTAGGAAGAGGATAAGACAAGAAATAGATAAGGCATCCAAGTGGTAAAAGGAGGTGTTAACTTAGGGATTTATTCTTGCAGTTGGAACAGTGCTTGCCAGGCAGTCACCAAATGGCACAAATAGTAGACAAGCCATGTAAATAACTTGAAGGGAGTAGTCTGTCTATAGAAAAGAGGCATGGCCATGTTTTCACATTAATGTGGGATGCCAAAGTCAAAGTAGGAGCTGACAATCAGATGGTTTCCTCTTCCCAAGGTTCAGAATACACATGGGCCACTTGCAAAAAAGAGCGCTAAAACCTTTCCCAGGAAGTGCCAAGTTCTCTTCCTCTTTTTATATATTGTAAAAATTATCATTTGGGAAAGATGGATCTCTCAGCCTTAAGGCAAAACTCTGCCCAAAAATCTCTCGGGCTTGTAAGGCAAAGCACTGCTAGTTTTTACCTTGAATCAGAACTTAGCTATTTTTACCTCTATCTAGACTTACACTTTAAAGTATATGTCTGCTTTCTTATTTTGTGTTAAGTCATTATCTTTCATGCTTTCATAGATAAATCATAACATGTCCAGTGCATTGTGGAGTCCCCTTTTTGTAGGTCTGCTAGAAGTGTCTATAGGAAGAATATAGGTGCCTGTGAATACGCTGCCATAAGTGTGTCTGAGGATGCCTATGGTAGTTTCTTCCTCCCTGTATTTCCACAGACCCCTAGCTAATTTTTACAGAAGAGCTTCCCACTTTAGATGAAGTGTATGGGTGCTTATTCTTGGTGAAAAGTGTATATTTAGGTTGGGTGGGTCACATTTTTTGGTGTTTCACCTTTTCATTTTTAGGCTTAGGTTTTGTTTTCAGCATCTCTCTCTCTTTTCATCCCCCCTCTTTTACATTTGTTTGTTAGAAGTAGGAGAAACCATGGCCGAAAAGATACATCAAAGGGAGCTATCCCTTACCTAGAGACTCTCCCCTCCAGCTTCACCTATCCCATAGGTGAGAGGGGAGTTTCCATTTTTGCATGTGGAGGGCAGGAACTTAGCCTCCTGCCCTGGGTGCAATCCACTGCGTCAACAGTTTTTGGCACACCCAATGGGACCAACTAGGAAAAGTTGTGTCCAAAGAGTTGAAGAATTTTTGGTGTGTTATTTAACCAACCAACCTTTGGAGGCTTTTGCATTAATACCAATGGTGACTCTGAGTTGAATCAGCTAGTTAAGCAGCCTGGTGCCATCAAAAATCACATTTTTGTATGTATAATTTCTTTGTGCAAAATCATGGACCTTGTTTTCCTTCATATGACTATGATCAAGCTCAAGATATTTAGGAAATCACATCAAGCAGCTCTCCTAGTTGCCCTTCAATGCTAAGGGAGGTGGCATTGGAGTTTGAGAAGCAGGTAATGGAAATAGATAGACTAGATGAGCAATATGATTATTAGCAAGAGTTGATGTATAAAGAGGTGTGTTTATTTATAGGCAAGTTGAGGCCTTGCAATCCTTGGAAGAGGAGGTAGCAAAATGGATGAATCCATTCATTCAAGGTAGTTAGCCTTGCGCGCCCCCTCATATCCTAAAGAAAGCCCCCTCTTGTACACCAAATCCTTTCTATCAGATGGCACTTACTCACTCCAACTCATCTGATGCATCTATTCTCAATCCCATGTGCCTAGATTTCCAACATCAAAGGGCATCAGAGTAACCCTCCATAGAGATCAATCTTCTCAATTCCTTATATTGTGAATCTTCCACTAGGGGAGTACCATGAGCCAACACTCCCCTCTTCTAGAGACTCTTCTGGTGCATCAACAGTCTCTTCCTAGCATTTTTTAACCTTCCCAAGTCTTTCAACATGATGTGCGGATTCTGAGTTGGAGGAAGGAATGCCAGGAACCAACCTAGAGCCTTGAAGAGGATGATGCTGGTGACCTCCAAGAAAGACTCTTTCAGGATAATCTAGCCCAGAAACTTGAAGATTTAGAGGCTAAGATGAGACTGCTTCATGAAAGAGAGATAGAACTTTCAAACCTCATAGAGGAGCCCCAGGACTTTGGAGAAAACATAGTTGCTACCTATTCACAGGAGCAAAATTCCAATTTTGAGATCCTGAATTGGAAGAAAATAGTAGAATCATGGGGCAGGAAGGAGGAGAAGAAAGGTTTTTCTCAAAACCTTGAAGAAGATGAGGCTACTCCTACTCATGATGATGTTGGTGACCTCCAGGAAAGGTGCTTCCAAGAGGATATGGCCAGAAAAATTGTAGAGTTGGAATCTAAAGAGAGTTTCCTTAGCCAGTGTGTGATGGACGGTTCAGGCCCAATGGTGCATTCCATGTCTAAACACACCCCACCTATGCATTTCCAAGAGAGTTATCAGGCCACACCTAATATAGATGAAATGCTGACCAAATGGAAGGAGGATAATCATTCGATTCTAGCTCAAGGACTACCTCCTCTTCCACATGGCTTTTTCACTTCACCCCTTCTCAAGGAGGAACCTATCCTATAAGAGGTGAGTGAGGAATAGAAGATCCAATCTGTAGTTTCCCAAGAGGCTATCATGAGTGATAATGAAGAATAAATCATCATTGTTGTTCCTTATGAAGGCATCATTAGCAATGGAGAAGACTCATGTCACGCATACACGTAGATGTTCCAGCAATATGAGGAGGAACTTAAGCATGGTGAGCTCTCTTCCCCTTTGTTTGATGAAATTCCTTGTTATTTTGATGAGGAGGACTACTATGCTGAGGAGCTTGAGTTGGAAGAAGATCAAGAGAATATTTTGGAACATCTAGAGATCCTGATCTTTGAGGAGGAAAAGGAGAGGTTGGTCTCCCTTGAGGAAAGCCTTGAAGAAGAGTTTTTTGAACAAAGAGGTGATGTTCTATGGGATGAGAAATCATTTTGTGATTCCATTTCAGACATCACAATAGTCACCCTTCTTCAAGAAGGCCAAGAGGAAGTAGAGGGTGAGTCTGACAGAGTCTTCAAGGAAGTAAAAGGAAATGGGTTGGACCATGATGCATTGCAAGGGAGCTATACATATCAAAGGGCTTATGGTGATGAGCTAGCAACCACAAATTTCTTGGTGATATACACCAGCATGAAGGACCAACATTCAACAAGCTTCCAATAACAAGCAAAGTACACATATGTTGGGAGCATGTTCAAATCTAATCCACTCAGATACCAGCCAATCTAGGTGACAGACAAGAGGAGCAGGTCACCAATTCTCCTTTTTATTTAGCCACTTGTCTAGCACCATAAGTCTTCTTGCTAGGGAGGAGACTTAAAAAGTTTTCCCTTTGATTTAGGAGGAAAGTAGATGTACCTGGTTAGTTGTATATAATAGTTTACTTTTAGTTTCTTTTCTTGTTTTCCCTAAGTGCAGTTTGCACAGTTAGTGTTTTTAGCCTTGTGTATTTTCCTTTGTGTGTGAGGTAAAAAGCTTCATGTTTGATTCTTGGATCTTTGGGGCTATTTTTGAACTTTCTTCAAAGTTACATTCTGACTCCGTGCCCAATGGACTACAAGGCAACTAGTCTATAAGCATAACAGGAATGCTTCCATTGGGAGTTACCAATTTGTTGACCATTTTTTTCCCAACAAGCCAAAAATCAGTTCCCTTTTGCCCCTGCTATTCTGGGCCATTTAATTTTTTGATTTTACATGAATTTATCCATTTCTATGGACTCTGTAGGAGAAATTTTTCTATAGACTCTACAGGTTAGTCTTTTGGTGCATGAAGGATCAGTTCAAAGAGTGTTGGGTTTCACAAAGCTTCTTCGAGCTCTTGTCTGAGGAAAAATCATGAAGAAGGTTGGCATCATTAAACCATTAAACTATTTCAATGCCTAGTTCAATCAACCTTGGTTTAATCAGTGGGTTCATCACTTAGTTCATTGGATTAGTTCAATGCAAGATTCATCAACAGGTTCAAACAAATGGTTCAACCACTTGGTTCAATGCAAGGTTCATCGACAAGTTCAAACAAATAGTTCAACCACTTGGTCCAATGCCTCGGTTCATTAGATGGTTCAACGAGCTTGGTTTAAAGGGCTCGGTGTATAGCATTGAACCATTGAACTAGTTCAATAGATTGGTTCAATGGTTGGTTCAAGTGAAAGGTTCAAAGGGCTTGGCACACAGTGTTGAACCAATTGAACCATTGAACCATTTTTGGTTCAATCAGTCAATTCAACAGCTTGGTTAAAGGGAGCACCCTAAATCCAAAGGGCAAGTTCCCTTATAGAGGGCAGTTCTGGGTTCAGGAGCCCTTGCAGAGGTAGAAAGCATTTCAAAGGAGAAGAGCTACAAAGTTAAGTTTTCTTTAGACTTAGCGTTGAAACAAATTTTTTTGGGCTTTTTGTCTGAAGGAATTCCTTCAAACAAAAAACTTGAAGGAATTCGGGGGAAGTCAAAGTAGCCAATTCCCATAGACTTTTTGTCTACGAGAAAAAAGCCTGAAGCAAAATGTCTCATGGATAAAAAGTCTGTGGGAAAATGTCTACGGACAAAAAGTCTGCGAGAACTATCTGTGAGCAAAAAGTCTGCGAGAAAATGTCTGTAGATAAAAAGTCCACATAAACCTAGGGAAAATAATCTAGAGGAACCCACCAAAGAGCTGAAGGACCCCAAAGGGTAGGTGCCCTTGTGGTGGACTCTCAGCCAAAATGAAGGGGCACTTTCCAAAGACTGAAGGGTCACCTTCCCTTTGAGAAGGTGCTAAGAAGGGAGTCCATAGAAAAGGGCAAAGCAAGAAGCCTAACGAGAGTCCAGGATGATGGGCTTGAGGATGTCAATTTTAAAGCTATGAAATAACTGTTGGTTTTTAAAATGCTTATGTGCCAACTATGAAAAGAGCCCAAGGAACGTAGAAACCTACCTGAAGATGACCCTCGAGGGCTGAAGGAGTAGAAAGAGACAAAACCAGGAAGAGGATAAGGCAAAAAAATAGACAAGGCATCCAAGTGGTGAAAGGAGGTGTCAACTTAGGGATTTAATCTTGTAGTTGGAACAGTGCTTGCCAGGTGGTCACCTAACAGTGCAAACAGTAGACAAGATATGTAAATACCTTAAAGGGAATAGTTTTTCTAGAAAAAAGAGGCACAGCCATGTTTTCACATTAATGTGGGATGCCAAAGTCAAAGCAAGAGCTAATAATCAGACAGTTTCCTCTTCCCAAGGTTCAGAATGCACATGGGCTACTTGCAAAAAAGAGCACCAAAACCTTTCCTAAGAAGTGCCAAGTTCTCTTCCTCTTTCTATATACTATAAAAATTCTCATTTGGGAAAGATGGATCTCTCAGCCTTAATACAAAACTCTGCTCGAAAATCTCTCAGGCTTGTAAGGCAGAGCGCTGCCAGTTTTTACCTTGAATCAAAACTTAGCTATTTTTACCTCTATCTAGACTTGCACTTTAAAGTATATGTCTACTTTATTCTTTTGTGTTAAGTCATTATCTTTCATGTTTTCACAGATCGATCACAGCATGTGTAGTGCATTATGGAGTCCCCTTTCTATAGGTCTGCTAGAAGTGTCTACAGGAATAATATAGGTGCCTGTGAATAGGCTGCCATAAGTGTGTCTGAGGATGCCTCTGGTAGTTTCTTCCTCTTTGTATTTCCATAGACCCCTAGCTAACTATTGTAGAAGAGATTCCCACTTTAGATGAAGTGTATGGCACTTCTTCTTGGTGAAAAGTGTATATTCAGGCTGGGTGGGTCACATTTTTTGGTGTATCACCTTTTCATTTTTAGGCTTAGGTTCTATTTTCAACATCTCTCTCTCTCTTTTCATCCCCCCTTTTTACATTTGTTTGTTAGCAGTAGGAGAAACTAGGGCCTAAAAGATACATCAGAGGGAGGTAGCCCTTACCTAGAGACTCTCCCCTCCAGCTTCGTCAGTCCCACAGGTGAGAGGGGAGTTTCCATTGTTGCGTGTGGAAGGTAGGAACTCAGCCTCCTGCCCCAGGTGCAATCCACTGCATCAACAGTAATTTCATAGTCAATCTAGGCCATTTATTAAAGGTTTCTAGATATGATGGTAGAGGTTATGTTTAGGTGTATTTTCCCCTAAAATGTATTGTTACATTGCTAAGATGAAATATTAAATATATTTCACATAGAGAGGAGGCATAAAGAGGTAGAGAGGTGTAACATGGTTTGTTGCAAGATTTGTTTCTCCCTTGTATTTCTAGAAATAATATACTAGACAAGTTTGGTAGATGTAGCCCATCTTGGGTGAACCACATTAAATCTGGATAAATTTGTGTTTTATTTTATCTTAACAGTTAGAGCACCTAGTCCCTTAGTTTCCATATAATCTAATTTTAACATCAAGTTGAGATGTGAGGTTTTCCATTCCACCCCAATTCCTCATATTATTGTTAACTCCTTGGTTGACTTAGATGGAAAAAAATGAATTCCTAGTCCACCTATGATTCCCCTTCCTAAAAAAAGGATGTCACTATAACATTATCTAGGCTTATATTTCCACTTGTACCCCCTTATTCTCATTAGGTCTCACCTCATGTTGTATTAGTCACATCTTGTGGATCACATTGATTGGGCGTAGTCAACCATACATAGTAGATATTTTCTTATAAGTCATTCAACCAAATCTACCCCACTTCCATAGTCTTAACATCAACCATGAACTTCACCTTTTAATTATTTTAAAAATAAAAGGACCATGGATCTCTATTTCAACATAACTTGATGCTCTTAATGAGAACTATGATGCTATTGATGTCTTTTAATTCTACCACAAGAACCCATTTCCAATACCCATTATAAATCCAATTCCTCCCAATAACCATCCTAATCCATATCCCATCCATTGAATTGTCTACCTCTACCTAACCTTGAGGAATCGAGTGCATAGTTTAGCATGTGATATTCACATATATACAAATTAGAAAAATTAACATGAAGGACTTCATCTTTTGTGTATCCTTTTATTCCTCTATTCCTCTCCCTTATCCACCTTCCCTCCTACTTTTTATTATGTTGGCATTCATATACCCATAGAATTTATCTAGACAAGACATAAGTGGATCTCTTGGATTATATGGTTATAGGAGAAACCAACTCAAATCTAGTGAGCCTTCATTAATGAGTTGGAATAAACCAACTTTCAAAACTAATATAGACTACCAATTTTATGATTACTCTCATCCCAACACTTAGACTAGGAGTGGGGTCTCCATTCAATAAACATGAGACATATCTAAAACTATGAGTAGCCACCTTGAATCCAATGCTATGACCCTTACTAAGGAGGTGCAGTCACCCCTCATATGGTCATGAGGCCATCCATTAGATTAAAAAGCCTAGACATAGAAATCATAGCCAAATATGATCCTTACCTAGGAAGGATCCATTACTTAGAGGATGAGGTCAATCATATGAAAGAAGATATACACCTTCCTATCAAGATTTAAGATGCCTCTAACCCACCTATACAAATTAAAAACATTACCCCTAAGAATCCTTGTCCAAACCAACCTCTTCACACTACACCATTTTTTCCCTCCAACCCTCTTATATAGGAATTCCTTAGTATTATCACCAACACAGACCCAAACTAACTCATTAAAACCTTGGTGAGTCACATTTGTGACCTAAAGAATAAATAACAAGCTCTAGGTCAGGTGGTGGGGCTGAATTATCCTACACTAGTTCATCCCTCTCCTCTCATCTAAGCACCAACTCATTTACACACCAAAATAATAAGCTTATATGATTCCACCATAATAGGAACTTATAGCCCTACCAACCATGCATTTCACTAACCCCTTGGGGATATCCTCACTCATGATATCCCCAAACCTGACACTTATAAATCCCATTCTTATTATCAAGTTACCATTCAAAACCCAATGGGAGGCATATACACTTACTTTCTACCTTTACAAAATGATTAAATAGCCATCAATTCATTGTTTTTTATACCTCTAAGTGTAGATGCTAAATTTATACACCTTGTATTAAAATCATATAGTGTTGTGTCATAATGTCCCCCCATGCATAATTATTTTTATAATTACACTTTACCATTTACCACCTAGGTTAATAAGTTAATTAATATGGTTAAATAGTAATTACGCCCTTTTTACCTTATTCTTAAAACCATAAAATCAAATAAGTCACATAAAATCTAAAAAACCTCCTTTTTATCCTTATTACTCCTTTTACCCAACCTTGTTCCATGGTTAAAACAACTCGAACAACTTTGAAAGTCATTTAAACCTTATTTTACCCTGTGCCAACCCATTAAAACAAATTTTCATTTGATTTCTCCTATTCTGGGTAAATCGATGTTGATCCTTCACGATCGACATTGATTGGTTAGGATCGATGTCAATCCATAAATACCCAACAAACCTCCATTGCTTGGGAGGATGGTGATTATGCTTTTACCTTTGAAACTCTACCAAAATCTCATTGCAACTCGCATACAGACATTGTGAAAGCACTATTATCTTGAAGAATCTCCATTTTAAGCATCATTAAGAATATTTTGTGAAATTTCTTCTCCCATCTTGTCAAGTTTTATTTTCCATCAAAAAGACCAGAGTGATATAGATTTTGAGCTAAGACTTTATCTTGTGATTTCAATATGTGATTTCACCTATATTGATGAATTATTATCCATAATTCAAGAAGACATAGGCATTGCTAATGAATTCTAGGATGCATATTTTGATCATATAAATCTTCTCATTAATTGATTATCTTCGGCATTGTTTACTTCTATCCATATCTATCTTTGTAATTTCATGTTTAAAATAAATTTGAATATTTGAACATGGGCTGACATCCATTTAAAAAAGCATGCCACTTTTTGAGACTAGTTTGTATCCAGGTAGCCCACCCATCTATCTATTAATCAATTTTTTGTTTAAGTGTGGTGTATTATAGGTCATTCCTCCCCAGCCAAATAAGAGTTCTCACAATCAAGCTTGATCTATGGTGTGCAACTAACCATCCATATCTCCAGGTAATCTTAAAAACCCTACTTATACTTTGTCTTTAGTAGTTAATTAGATCACATTAAAAGAAGTAAAAAAATACTAAAACATTCTACCACACTCGGTGGTAACCATAAGGTCTCATTTTTATTTATTAGAAATTCATTCTTGAATTTTAAACTCTCTTTTCCCTTTATTTGTTTGTTGTATTCATTCAAGAAATGTAGACTTTGCATTTTATTTCCTCTTAAGGTTAAATAAATTCCATCCATTTTTATTGCTTAGGTTCTTTCACATAGAATAATCTAGGTAGTAATCTATCATAGCCATCACTTTATCTACACAAAAACTAAATCACTATCATAATTAGCACATCTAAATACTTGACATAAGGAAATTGAGAGGGATTTCATCACCTCATATCAACCTTTTTCTCAATGATCCTACTTGGATTTCACCACCAAGGGGAGGACCAACTCAGTTCTCTGGCTGAGTATAATCTCTCGACCATTGATACACCATTGGCTAAGCACCCACACTGGTTGTGGGATTGTGAAGTGAGGGTAACAAGACCCAAGTAACAAGCCATGTATTAATGCTAGTACAGACTTGTTTGAGTGCCAAAACAAACTACCTAAAACTATCTTTAGATTTCCATTTCTTAGGACCTTTGTTATCCATTTCTTTTCTACCTTATTTTTCACATCTTAAAAGTTAAAAAAGTGTTAAAAACTTCTTTGGAATGACTTTTAGTGTGTGTATCTTCATTCATACTTAAAAATAAGATAATTCAAAGGGAAATTTTTGTTTTATTTATTTGTCTTATCTTCACTTTTATTTTTTTATATTTCATGGTGTTGAATCAATAATAATAAAAAAGGCAAGAATTTGAGGAGGTTGTTATACCTTTTCCTATGGAGCATACACCTAGTCTTGTTTTTTCCCTTAAATCCTTTGAAAATCTGATTTTTTCACAATATTACCCTCAAGGAGATCCTTATTTTGAAAAAATATTGGAAAATAACCCTCTTGCTCTTAATCATTATTTGAATAGTCAAACAATACATATTTCTCCTTCCCCCCATGCCCAAAACTCTCCACATAGGTTTGGGATGCCTTTTGAGAGAACTGGATAGCTTACCATAGCCATGGTATACTTTTTTACCAAATCTCTTCTACTTGGCTCTAATGCTCAGATATCACAACCCTTAGAGAACCAAACATTCACAATATTTATTAGTTCTCCAACCATTACTTAGGTCCAAAATATTACTTAGCCTATACCTACTACACCTTCACAAACATTAGTAGGGTTGATTCCTATAAGTCTCCCTCCCATTAGAAAAACTTTATCACATACCTCACAACAAATCCCATGTGCTCAACCTTTCCAAAATTACATCTCCTCAGTTACCCAATATGTGGCCTCATCACAACCAGCCATATCTACTCACTTACAATCTTTCCAACAATAAAATGTTCCATTGCAAATCCCTCAGTACGTGGTGGCATCTCAACCCATTATGTCTACCATAGTAGGATATTTTCCCTCACAAACCATTTTTACCTCTTTACCAAATTATCAACCCCTTTAGCAAAATGTCTCAAGAGGTATGCCTTAGGGTAATACTTAGATAGATCTCATAAACATCCTTATGAATTAGATGGTTAGTTTGGAAGCCTCCACCTCTAGACATAAAAATATGCTCACATATAAGCAAATTTATAATGAGCCAATCTATCCCTCTATCACTATTCGACCATACCCATCTCGGTGGGAGCTTCCTAAATTCACTAAATTTTAGAATAAAGAAGATCCCCAACAACATCTTGGAGTCTTTCGACATGCATGTCATCTTGTAGCACATGATGATGCCCTCCTACTTAGGACATTTCCCATATCATTAGCAGGGTCTACATTAGATTGGTACAATTCCATTCCACAACATTCCCTTTTCTCCTTTGGATAGTTGGCCTAAGTTTTTCTAAAACACTTCTCGATTAATATTTCTCAAAAAGTTACTATCATTAATCTTTAAACTATTAGATAGTTTGAGGATGAATCCTTATCAGACTTTGTAGCTTGATGGTGTAAATTAATCAAATAGCTAACATTTCCCTTGACACAGATAGAATTAATTGAATTATTTTCATGTTCTTTTGCAAAACATATATCATCTATGTTATAAATTCAAAATTTTAAGACATTTGACAAATCTTTTACCAGGGCCCATAAGCTTAAACTCTGTGGCATTGAAGAAGGGAAAGTTAAGTTGCGTAGTAAGAACTTTAAGTCTGACCCATCCAAAAGCAATATCAACAATCCTAAACTAAAAGTAGTAAATGCAGTTACTGTGAAAACTTCCTCCCCTCCAGCATCCAACCAGTTTGGAGATTCCACCTCTCAGACATTGTAACCTAGTGGTCTTACTCATTTTCCTTCTAAAAGTTTTCCTCTTAAGAAATATACCCCTACCAGAGAGCTTTATGCTTTAGTATTAGATAAACTGTTATACGCAAATGTCATTGAGCTCCATCTAATTAAAATGATTGATGATACACATCCTAAACCCACTTGGTAAAAAGAAGATGAATTTTGTGATTATCATAGGGTAATAGGACATGATATTGAACGGTGTCAATCCTTCAAATGATTATTGTATAACCGTATTGACAAGGGGGACCTTCAATTAGACAATACCAATGCTCCTCCTAACCATTCATTAGATATTTTTAAGCAATCATCTCCTAACCATCCATCCACATTGAACACCATCCAAACTATACCTAGGGAAATGAAAAATCAAATCCAACACTTGTTTAATATGATCTATGACCAGTTACTACTTAGAGAATCCCAAAAGATCCTGTGGTCTTGGATCTCCTTATAGGAGATCATTTTGATTTAAGTCAACCAGAGGTCATTAAACCTAGTCCCTTGATTCCCATAAAATTCCCCAATCTCATTACATGGGACCTTTCACATGAACCATCCCCTTCACCCTCTTGTGGTGAATCTCATAAAAGGGAAAATGAAAATTCTCCTCAGGACATTATAGATAAACATCTTGACACTTTTGAAGTTAATCATGTTACCCCTTTGATCCCTAGCAAGTCTTATCATGGAAAACATATATTTCAAGCTAATCCTTTTGACCAAAACCTTGGCCCTTTGAAACCATTTTCTATTATAATAACTCCATATCCTAAAGATACCAAAAGAAAGAGTAAAGTCTCCCATATTGATAGTTGGGACAATTGTCTTGGCATTCCACCATAGAAATCCGTAGCTCATCCTCAAGTTAAAGTGGATATTTTTCAAACATTATAAGGAACAAGTCATAGTATGAATACTCCCCCTATTGTTAACACCCAAAATAACAAAGGGCCTATACCTTTTATGTCATCCTCATCATCCATTTTAAGACCTCATCCATCTTCTACCTCGATCATAGGGTCTTCTATCCAAGCACATAGAAGGATACAAAATCCTTTTCCATTTAGTGTGACTCCCTTTCAATATCCCTATTCCTCCACTAAGGGACCATTATAAAAGCCTAAAATAAAAGAGCCTAAAGCTATCCCTCTTTTAAAGGGTAAAGAATAAAACTAGATAAGTAATACCCCATCGTGAGAGCTCGTTATCAAAACCCCTATAAAACCACATCATGCCCTTTGAAAGGATCTTATGCTATTATTTTGATGAAAATATTATATACCTCCCTTATTACATTACCACCTATACAGACTATTAACATTCACCCTAAAAGGCCTGTATGGTATAAAACTCAAGAAATATGTGCATACCATAGAGTACCTAGGCATGATATGAAAAGTTCTAAAGCACTTAAGACTTTAATCTAGTAATTAATCCAGGATGCCAACCTCTTAATTGATGATCTCAATGATCAAACCCCTAAGTCAAAATTTGTTCTTCCTTCATTCCCCTTGTTCATAATCCTACTAGTCCCATAAGTGATAAAGAGTCGATAGCTTTTTTGGATCCACCCCTATTCTACGTAAATGTCCTGCATGTAACTACCTGCTCTCAAAACCACAATCTTAATAAAACTAAGGTTTAAATTATAGGCACCTCTATGCCTAATATTCATAAAACACCTAGCCAAAGGCCTAAAGTTTCTATTATAGGAACTACCCTACTAAAGCTAAGCAATTGGTTTAGATCTCTGTACTAAAACAACTCTACTAAGTGCCTGTTAAAATGCCATTATATGAGTTTATCAATAATTATCCACAACATCGATAGGCAATGATAGAATCTCTCCAGGCTATTGAAGTTTGACCAGATGAATCATAACATTTATTAGCCTTTATAGGAGCCCTCTGACTAGTCTTAACACTTCATTTTAATCATTTTGACATTGTTCATTTGTCACCTAAAGACCATGATTCCACCCTTTTTATTACAACCTAAATAAATCAAACTCAAATTAAAAGGGTTATTATTGGTAATGGGGTGAGTATTAATATTATCTTCTCACATGATTTTCAGCAATTATAATTGCTAGAACCATTATCTCCCAATCTACAACAATCCTTTATGTATTTAATGACATGGTAGCACCCACGAAGGAATAGTTGTCCTCCCCATTTGTGTGGGTCTTCATACCATTCATGAGATATTTTATGTTATAGAAGGGACCTTTTAATAAAACATTTTATTAGGACATCCATGGATTGATATAATGTTATGCATACCTTCTACCATTCATCAATGCCTTAAATATGAAAATGAAGGTCAGGTACATAGCATCCCTACTGATCCTCACCATTTAAAGTCATGAAACTTTAAATTTGGGCCAAACGATCTCATAATACCCTCACCTGACATAATTCCATCTCCCTTTTCTAATCAAGCCTCGACTTACACGACCATCCCTGTTTTAAAATTACCTCCTCTAGAGTCTATTGACTTTATGATGTAGTAAATTTTGATAGGAAAATATCAGTTATTAAATCTTAATACTTTACCCACTCCTAAAGAATATGGTCATCCTGATAAGCAACCACTATATTCACCTAGTCTAGGTGAGACCATTCCTTTTGGACCACCTTTCTTGTGCACTTACTTAACATATGGTTTGATTGATCAAGCTATCTCAAATCATGATGATAATGTTTTTGCAAAAACATTTACATCTAATTTCTCTTTTCTTAGCAACCCTTAGTTTGTTCAAACCTATCTTCATCACTGCAACTAGAAAGGCTTTGACATGGGTAAGTATGAGCATGGTCCTCATGATATTGTATTAGGAGACTTCAAAAATCTATACAAAAAGCATGGCTTAGGTTTTAATAAGAATTCAAATTTTGTTCCCAAACATATTCTTCTACCATCTTTGTAAGAAGAAGAGCCATCTTCCTCATATTATACCTCTTCCTTGACTAGTGACACCATATCCATTATGTCTAACTTTTTTTTAAATCAATTTTATCTCCTTAGAACCTCTCATCTTCTACCATGATGGAAAAATTAGAACTATTCCTACCCATAGTATATCCTCATTTATTAGGATCTGATACACCAACCATCCCTATTTTTTAGTGTTGAGATGATGAGTCAATTTTGACCTATCTAGGTGTTGAAAACTCTTATTTATGTAATTCCTTTCTGTCTAAAACATCTAGGTTGTTAAATGAAGCTACTACTGATATTAATATTGGGTCCCAAGAAGTCCCAAGGATTATTAAAATTAGTAAAGCCTTAGATCCATAAGAAAGTTGAGATTTTACAGCTTTCTTATTAGATCATAGTAAAGCCTTTACCTAGTCTTATAGTGATATGCCTGACATTAATCCCTTGATTGTTATCCATAACATCGTAACTTTTCCTGATACTAAGCCAGTAAAGCAAAATCTTTGAAAGATGCATCCTCATGTTGTAATCCTTGTGAAAGAAGAGTTGTAATGCCTTTTATTCATTAACTTCATTTAATCCATTGATTATCCTTAGTGGATGTCCAATATTGTTCTAGTCACTAAACCCATATGGGGACTTCACATTTGTACTGACTTTCATGACTTAAATATTGCTTATCAAAAAGATGATTTTCCCCTTCCTAATATAGACTAGTTGGTGGACTTAACAACTAGCCATGAAATGTTGCCCCTTATGGATGGTTTCTTTGGTTATAATTAGATACTTATTGCAATAGAAGATCAACATAAAATATCATTTATTACTCTTTGGGGAACCTTATGCTATCGTGTTATGCCCTTTGGCCTTAAGAATGTAGGAGCTATTTATTCGTAGGCCATGACTTATATATTTCATGACATGATCCATAAATTGTTAAAGACTATGTAGATGATCTCCTTGGAAAATCTAAATTTTGTAAGGGTCACTTATCTATCTTGAAGGTCATCTTTGATCATTTTATTCATTATCGTGTGTGTGTAAATCCTAAAAAGTGTATTTTTGGTGTCTTGATGGGTAAAATTTTGGGTTTCATTATTTCCATTCATGGAATAGAAGTGGATCCCACTAATATTAAGGCTATTCTAGAAATGCCTCCTCTTTCCAATCTTAAGCAGCTTCATAGTTTGCAAGGTAAGCTCCAGTCTATTCATCATTCTATTTCCCTCCTTTCTAACCATTTTAAACCCTTCCACCATTTGTTAAAAAAGGGTAGCCACTTTGTATGGGATTATAATTGTCAAGAAGCCTTTAATGAAATTAAAGACTATCTATTATCACCTCCTATCCTTACTTCCCCTAAATAAGGGCAACCTTTTCCTTTATATCTCAGCTATAGACCATGCTCTAAGTGTTATGTTTGCTCATCGATATGAACATCATAAAGAGCGGGCTATTTATTATATAATTCATACTCTCATAGAATATGATACATGTTACTTACATACTAAAAAATTATGCTTGACATTGGTTTTGGTAGCTTATAAGATCCATCATTATCTCCTCAACCATAAGATGTATACCATTACAACTACCAATCCCCTTAAGTTCATGCATTCTAAACCATATCAAAATCAACAAATGGCTAGATGGGTCCTGTTGTTAGTAGAATTTGATCTAGATTTTCTCCATCAAAAGTCTATCAAAGGTCAAATCATTACTAATCAATTAGCTAAAGAACCTCTTAGTAATAATAAACCCATTAATTGTGAATTCCCTGATGAGTCTATCACATCCATTTCCTAGTCCATCCTAGAATATCAAATGACTCTATTATTTAATGGGTCTAAGTGTGAGCATGAAAGTGGTACAAGGATTATACTAATCCCTCCTCAAGATATACCCATGCCTTTATCTTTAAAACTAGACTTTGATTGCACCAATAACATGGTTGAGTACAAAGCATTAATTATAGGACATTGAACTGCGCTCGCACTAGGAGTCAGATCCCTTGACATCTATGGGGATTATCAGTTGGTGATCAATAAAATCACCAGTGTTTATCAATGTAAGAATGATGTCCTCCAAATATATAAGACTTTGGATGATCATCTTTTATCTACATTCAAACATTATGCTATTCAAGTTACTCCTAGGTCTACTAGTAAGTTTGTAGATACTATGGCCTTTCTTACTTCTTCTATCCTGATGTCACCTTAGGATTCTAAGTTATCTATTCTCATTTATCACCTTAATTAACCCTCTTATATAAGGATGGATCTCTCATGCATCCATAATATTGAGGAAAATCTTAGGGAGCCATGGTATGTATAAATATTTAATTATTTGTCTATGGGATTGTCTCCCCCTCATCTATCCAAGGGTGTTAAGAACATATTCCAACAGAAGGATACTTGTTATGTCATTACAAGGGGAATTATTTATAAGCATGGTTTTGATAGTATTCTCCTTCATTGTCTCCAAAAGCATGAAGCTACCTTAGCTATCTAGGAGTCCATGATGACTTGTACAGTGGACATTTTAATGGACATGTAATCACCAATAAAATCTTATGCCTAGGTTATTATTGGCCTACTTTGAATCAAGATTATTGTGCCAATGTTAAGACGTGTGTAAAATGTCAGAAACATGTAAATTTATCCCATGTCCCTAGTAAACCCTTGTAGGTAGCAAGAGACTTTTGGAAATTTTCCCAGTGGGGGCTCGATCTCATTAGGTAGATTAATCCTAAATCCTCATAGCATCATGGTTTTATTATCACTACCATAGAGTAGTTCACTAAGTGGGTGGAATCTATGTCACTTATTGCGACCAAGGTATTAAAGATTATGGAATTTATCCATAATCACATTATTTACCATTTTGGGATTCCTTATAAAATTATAACAGACAATGGAAAATATTTTAAAACTAATAATGTCCAGGCATTGTGTGACTCATTTAAAATCAAATTAAGTTTTTCCTTGCCTTACTATCCTCAATCCAATGGTCAAACTAAAGCATCTAATAAAACCTTAGTCAAAATATTGACTAAAGTCATTAACAAAGCTGGTAAAGTTTGGCATCTATGTGTTCCTTTTACCTTATGGGCATATCAAACTAGTATTCAAACCCCTATAGGTGCTTCTCCTTTTTCTCTAGTCTATGGTACAAAAGTAGTACTTCCTTTGGAAGTCTAGCTTACCTCCCTTTGAGTCTCTCTTTGAGACATAGTTTTCGATGAGGATTTTTTTCAGGAGCATTTATCCTAGCTTGAGTTCTTATATGAACATCAAGTAACAACCCTTGACCACCTTCGTATATATCGAGAATGGCTAAAAAGAGAATATAATCAACATGTAAGAGAGCAAGAATTTAATATCAAATATATTATGCTTAAATAAAATCAACATGTCACTAATATGGAATGAAATATGAGGGGTAAGTTTGCTCCCAATTGGCTTGAACCATACATCATAACTCATAAATATGGATCTAGGGCATAGAGTTTAGCCTCTCTTGATAGTAAACTAGAATGTGAACCTCTTAATGCCTTGCATTTTCATCCTTTCTATAGTTAGTAAATATTGGCTCATTTAGAGTGGTCATTTTTATCATCTCCATTTATACCTAGTAATGACATGAGAGTTATGTGGTTACATGGCAATTGTTATAATCCTTGCCTTAAATATGAATACTTTAGCTCTATTCATAACATTTTCTCTTGGATAAGTTTCACCTATATTGGGAGAAACCCCAAATCATTATTTCCATTATCTCTTATACACCCTTATTTTCCACGATAACATAATCATTTCATATAATGGAATCATGGAAATTATCTCAAAAAGATATTTTTATGCTAGTATTATTATAAAAAAAATCAAGTATCAAAATAAAAATAAAAAATGGAAAAATAAATAGACTGGTCCTTCAAAGGATAGCTATAATCAAATATAAAAAGGCAAAAATAAATAGACTGATCCCTCAAAGGATAGCTATGCAAAAAATATAAAAATGTAGACTACTCCCTCGAAGGATGGATACTAAGTAGAAAACTTCCTATATTGATCAATTTTCAAAATTATGCTTTTTTCAAAAGCCCTAAAATCCAAAAAAAAAGTCATGTTTTCAAAAAAAACCCACAAAAGTTTCCCATCTCAATCAACTTTCTAATAGTAGACTTCTTGTATTGATCAGTCTACTTGCTAGCATAAAATGATTCTCAAAAGAGAAACTATTGATTCTTGAAATATGGGTGACACTGTTATCCATCCCTTATCCCACCAAAATCATCTAATCCCAATAATCTTATCTCTGATCACTCTAGGTTGTGTCGATGTTTATTATCCTTTACATTAAGGATATACATGCATGTAGATATGATGTGATATTTTTGGTTGTGGTCCAAGTCAATGTGGAATGAATTTATCCATCATAATGTCAAATAATCCCTAAATCCATAATCCATAAGAACATAACATCCATAATCATAAACCATAATTTGCATCTCTAAACATTATTAATCATAATCCATCTATCTAAATAATAAATGAATCTCTAAATATAAATCATAATCCATCCATAAAACATAAACATTAGTCTATATATATCAAAAGTATATACAAATGTAATAAAGGGCTCATGGCCCATATGGTGTGTATGTCTACTATGTAAAATCTATCCTAATAAGATGAAAGATGTCATATCCCTTGTCATCTCCTCCTCTCCCTCCTGCAATGCTCCCTATATTGATAGGGTCCTCTGGGATCTACTATGACTGGCCACATAAGATGCAAATTGTGGTACCTCTAGTAGTTGATCTTGTACAATCCTCTCATATTATCATAGCTAGACTAGTGCATCCTTTTACCTCTATAGTGGTAATATATCTATGGGAGTAGAGTTTGAACCTAGAGTATATGGAGTTGGCCTCTCAACCACAAAAGATCTCATATGCTCTAGCTCGGCCCTATAACTATCCCTCTCCTAAATGACCTAGGCTCACTACCATGTAACTCTATCAAGATCATCCCATAAACTTTGTATCTTAGTCTATGATATCCCCTACTCATCCTATCCTATGACATCCAATATAGGTGCCTCATCTATGGGCTCATCTTAATCTGGGGCATCCTATGCTAGTGCCTCATCCATATGCTCAGCCTATACTGGTGCCTCCTATGCCACTTCCTCTTGAGGCTTCACTACTCTTTGATATCATCTCTCCACATCTACCATAAACCAGGTGGTGTAGTCATATGTATAGCCTGCACCATCTACATCTACTAATACCAGCTCCTCTAGTGCTCCCATCAAGATGACTGTAGTGTCAGGTGTTATCCAGTCCAGATCTGTATCCTCCCACATATATAAGCATGGGGATAATGTTATATCTTGTAGCAAGCCAAACTAGTAGTGGACCCTATCAAAATAAAATAGCTCCATTTGGTCCATCCATTACCTGTATACCCATCTCTCTTGGGTTGCATCCCTCAGCTCTACCTCTATGTCAGGCCATGTTGGAAAACATAGATATGGTTTCCAAATAATGTCTTTGATCTAGAGGCTCTCAAAAAGTTGTCTATAGTACACTATATCATGCACTACCCTAGCTAGATATGGTATGACTAGGTCTTCATCCAATCTAAGGAAGCCTACACTGTGTTCCCTATCTTTGAGCCTGACCCCTGGGGTCTCAAGAGAGTGAATCACTAGAATGTGCTCATAAGCACAATAGTGCTACACAAATGTAATATCAATCCCTATAGCTAGTATCCAATACACCAGAAAAAATAACTCCTTATAGATATACCCTAATAATGTGGGTGCCCAAGCAAATATGGTCCTATTCTCAAGTATATCTATTATAACTAACAAGAAGATCCATAGTAACCATCCTCTACTAGAATCATGTAGTACATATAAATTCAAAGCTAATATGAGCATGGTCAACAATAGCCTCTTTACTGGTGCCTACTCAAATAGGGACTAAAATGAAAACCCTATAATAACAAATCAGATATCTATAGTATCCTCCCCATATAATCATGTTAGTTTTTTTGAATGTCTAACCTCTTCCACCATTTATACTAGAGATCCTTGGATAGTTAGCCTTAGGATCTAGTAAATATCCTCAATCATAATATTCATCTCACCTATAGGAAGCTAAAAGGTGTTGGTGGTATAATCCCACCACTCCAGTAGTGCCTCTATTAGGCCAATGTCTCGATGGATGTGAAGGTAGTATCGAATCCATCTAAATCCCACCACCTCTAAGTGTGCCCATTCCTCATTATCTATTAACTCTTGTAGCTCTTCTATTAATGGTGATACTCTATCCCTCATAGTCAATAGTTCATGAGCCTATTATAAGCAATATTTTGTTAATTAATTTATCCTTTTCCTTTCCTTTTTACCCTATCCTTATCAATTAACACCAATATTTTTGGATTGATGGTGATCCTTAGGGATCGACATCGATCTATTTTAGATCGTGTTTGATTTGTAGTGATTGACGTTGATCTCTCCTTCTAAAAAAATGCTAATTTTTCTCCCCCATCCCTTTAATATTCCTAATATACCCTCTCCTTATCCTATTACCCTTACTTTTCCTCTCCTAACCCCTCCCTTAAGATACAAATTCCAAACACATAAAAAATATAAAATACATAGAAAAGCATGTCACATACCTCAAGTATACTCATCATCATCATCGCCCAATCCTGCTAGCTTCAATCATCTCATTTGTGCATCCTTACATCAATAACCCATCAATTTTTGCTTATAAAACTCTCGTACACTTGATAGTTAAATGAGCTCTATTGTTTGTTGATGGGCTATTTATAACCATTATTGAGATTGACATCGATCTATATGGATCAATGTTGATTGGATTTAATCGATGTTAATTAGTTTTTATCGATGTTGATTCCCTAGCTTGATTATTTTTTACATTTTGGATTATTTTTCAAGATTTCAATTTGATTTTAAACCCATATTTTCTTGATTTTTGTCATAGCTATCCCATTTTTGTCCTTCTTATTACCCTTTAGATTGGTGAATTTTGGCCCCTTATTAGTTCCCTAATCTCTTTTGGCATACCCTTGTTTTATGGAACCTTACCCCATGTAAGATCCCAAGGGTGTCTTTTTTTTGAGTACATTTGCTTATAGGTATGCAATAACCATACACACACTAGAATCTTTGGTTTGATATTCCTATCTCTTGTGCTCTTGATTTGCCTCTTATACACTTGTTTTAGATATGACATTTCACTTTTTGATCTAGTCTTTTGAGCATTCCTGCTTGCATTAATTTTTGTTTCATTTCATACAAATGTGGCCTTCCTTTGTCATTGTCCACCATCTATTTTCAAAATCCTTTAGCTATATTCCATTTTTTTCCATACCATCTCATCTATTTTCTTTTTTTCATTCCATCTTGTTTAAACCCATCATCCATTCCATTTCACTTTTTAATGCTCAGTTTGAGGGGAGATGCCTCCTCACAAAAACTTAGGTTATTTTAGCTTTTTTTAATCTCATGACACATCATTATATACCACTCTACAAAAAGGGGAAAAATGTAGATGCTAAATTTATACACCTTGTATCAAAATTATATAGCATTATGTCACAATGTCCCCCCATGTGTAATTATTTTTATAATTACACTTTACCATCAATTTACCATTTAACACCTAGGTTAATAAGTTAATTGCTATGGTTAAATAGTATTAACCCCCTTTTTACCTTATCATTAAAACCATAAAATCAAATAAATCATATAAAATATAAAAAACCTCCCTTTTGTCCTTATTACTCCTTTTACCCAACCTTGATACATGGTTAAAAAAACCCAAATGACTTCGGAAGTCATTTTAACCTTATTTTACCCCGTGCTAACCCATTAAAACAAATTTTCATTCAACTTCTCTTATTCTAGGTAAATTGACTTTGATCTTCTATGATCGATGCTGATTGGTTAAAATTGATGTCAATCCATAAATACCTAGTAGACCTCCATTACTTGGGAGGATGGTGATTATGCTTTTTCCTTGAAAACTCTATTAAAATATCACTGTAGCTCGCATACAAACATTATGAAAGCATTGTTATCTTGAAGAATCTCCATTTAAATCATCATCAAGAGGATTTTATGAAATTTCTTCTCTCATCCTATCAAGTTTTATTTTCCATCAAAAAGATCAGAGTGATATAGATTTTAAGCTAGGGCTTTGTCTTGTGATTTCACCTATATTGATGAGTTGTTGGCCATAGTTCAAGAATACATAGACATTTCTAATAAATTATAGGATGCATATTTTTATCTTATAAATATTCTCATTAATTTATTATCTTTGGCATTGTTTACTTCTATCTATATCTATCTTTGTAATTTCATTTTAAAAATAAACTTGAATGTTTGAACGTGGGTTGACATCCATTTGACAAAGTGTGTCACTTATCGGGACTAGTTTATAACTAGGAAACCCACCCATCTATCTATTAATAAATTCTTTATTTATTTTTAGTGTATTAAAGGTCATTCCTCCATAGCTAAAGACGAGTTCTCACAATCAATATTGATCCATGATGTGCAACCAACCATCCATATCTCTAGGTAATCTTAAAAACCCTATTTATACTTTGTCTTTAGTAGTTAATTAGATCACATTGAAATAATGAAACACTAAGCTATGTTACCCCTACATACACTCCAAACCACATATAAGTTATGTCCCACCCTACATAGCATCAGGTTATGTACAAACCAGATATACCCCACCACCAAAAAACTACCACACCTCTTATATCTAACATTTTCCCCCTTAAGAGCAGGATGTGGAAGGGTCTTGAGAGATCATGTGGGAAATGTAATTGATGCTATCACTATCCCAATTGGTAATTTGAATAACCATATTGCTGAAGCTACCGCAGCCCTCTACACTATTAAATTAACTGTTGATTTGGCGTATTCCAAATTATGGTTGGAAGGTGATTCTTTGAATATTATTAATACCCTAAATAATAAAAATTCTATCTCATGGTTTATTGAGGCTACGGTTATGGAAATCAAAGCCTTAATTCAAAAATTTGAAAAAGTGACCATATCCCATATATATCAAGAAGCCAATGGGGTCGCTGACTAGATAGCCAATCATGTTGTTCAAATGAGGCATAAGGTGAGGTGGCTTGATGAATTAAATAAGCACGTGGATCTCAAAGCGCTTATTAATTATGATGCCATTCATTCTAAAGTGGGAAATATTTGCTTGGATTAGCAATTTAATGATTTGGTGGAGTGGCCTTAAGGCTATCAGATTACCTTCCCTGAGGAGGTACATTCATGAGAATGTAATGTGGTTACTGTATCATCAAAAAGGCGAACTCCATTTCAAGTAACAAATAACTGGTTCCATTTCAACCTTTCTGCCTTCTGCGTTTGGGTGCTTCTGGTTTTTTGTTTGCCTTGCAATATGAGGGGTGAACCATGGAAGTAAGAGCCCAAAAAATTTGATGACTGGAAGGCTAGATAGGACGTATGGAAGATTCTATAGAAAGGGAAGGTGGTCAGTTATATGGAGCATTTGCATGGCTTTAAAACCCATGTCACTACTGCCTTCTTTAAAAATTGGGTTGATGATAGAGTTACTCTCCATGGAGTCACTATGAATCTTACTGAGGACTTCATTACTTAGGTTACGGGCTTCCCATGGGTGGTATTAAGTTCTCAAAATAGACCAGTATCTCCAATGCGGCTTACAAATTTTTTTTGAAGACGGATGCAGAGGAGAAGCAACTAGAAAATAATGGAGACTTCTTTGATGTGGAATAGATAAAAGGAATTTGGTGAGATGTGCTATGCTGTATCCATGAATACTTTATCCTTAATGGTAGGAATAAAAGAGTTCACAAATTTCATTTTGTTTTTCTCAACCACTTTAGGCATAAGGATAGAATTTATTTCCCTTTCTATCTGCATTTTTCATTGCTTCAAATCTTGTATGCCCATAGGAAGAAGGAGTCTCGCCCCATTTTACATGAAGGTCTAATACTTCTCATAGAGGGTTTTTGTAAAAATAAATCCATAGCTTTGACTCCTTCTTCTGACAAACATAAGGGTTCCAAAAATTGTAAGAAGGATGAGAATGTTAAAAGGATAGAAAAGGCAAAATCAAAACCCTCTAGTTCTCAAAAACAAATTATAGAAGAGGATTTTGAGTTGGAGAGTATTGAAAGCTCTAAGAAGGGTGTCCTGAAGGAAGAGGAAGGGATGGATGTTGGGGAGTTCAGCTCCAATTTGGATGGATATCCAGAAACTAAAGAAAAAATTGAGAAAGGGAATGAAGAGGATATAATTGAGGGAAACTCATAATAGAGCAATTCTGACAATGAGGGTAATCAAAATGTGTCTAGGGAAGGTGTTAAAGACAAAGATATCTTAACTGATGATCCAATTTCTATGAGAGAGGAAGATCATATGGTTTTGGCTTCTACTCCTGCTATGGAGACTAGGGGACAAGAAAAGGAGGACCCTGTTAAGCATGAAGACCCTGTTGAGACTAGAGAGGAGGAACTGATGGATAGGGAGGAACAAATTGAAAAGGTTGATTCCCCTCCACATGAGATTATAGAAGACATTTATGACTCTTCGCAGAGGGAAACCAAGCTTTCCTTCTTGCATTCTACCAAGTTCAAAGTCGACTCTATTCTCCAAGTTGATTCTTGGATCTATAATGAAATAATGGGGCTGAAGAAGAAAGTGGAAACAATGCAACATAATCAGGATGTTGATAGGACCATAATCAACCACTTGGAGGTGAAAATGAGAGGTATCCCAAAAAAACTTAAAGATTATGAGCATAATCTTAGAATGCTCATCAAGGAAAGTAGAACAAAGATGGAGCAGGTAACATTAAGCATCTGTGCTACTGCAACTAGCCTTGGCAAAAGAGTAAATGAAGAAATAATATTCTTGGAGGGTCCAATTAAGAGGACAAGGTAGAGTTCTAGGAAGAAAGCATTGCAAGCTGCTACTACTTTGGCTACTAATTCCATCTAGGATATTACTACGATTGGGAAGGAGGCCGTTAAGATGATCATGGAATTGCAATAGAAGCCTAGGGTCTTCTTTGCTGGTTTTGTTTCTGTTCAAGTCCTTATTGCTGGTTGTTGTAACTAGTTCTTGTTTTTGGTCCTATTTCTTGGTTCTTGGTCTAAAACTTTATTTGAGGTTCCAGGTCCTTGTAAAACCTGGGTACTTTTATTGGACTAAGTTTGTGGTTTTAGGTCCCTGTAAAACTTGATTTTGATGCTGCTATTCAGTAGGTTTCAGGACTTCTTTTCCTGGTGGTTGTTAATGTTTTATCTTTTTTGATATTGTTAAAGGGTTCTGGGGTCCCTTCAAAACTTGATTTTACCGTAATTTAAAACATTTTCCCCATTAATTTCACATGTAATTATAATTTGCTCAGCTAGATAACTATTATATAATGTATTTCACTTCACCTTATCAAGTCTCTTCCATTCCTTATAGTGGTTACCATACCAACCCCTATACAACCCCACCTTTTCACACTATTATAATAATAAACTTTAATAACATGGGGAATTATGATGAGTACCTCAAAAAAACTCTCAATGTGAACATATGGGGGATTCCTCCCCTCATCCCCTATAAGACCTTTCCAAATTCAAAAGAGAAGGTTATCTTAATGAACACATCAAAGCCTATGCTATAGTTGTTAGGGAACTCCTCCCTTGGGATGGAGTTGTTGAAAAAATATTCCATAAAACCCTATAAAGGATAACACTTGATTGGTATTACCTCCTCCCCAAGGGGTATATAAACTCTTTCCACTAACTAATGGCTGAGTTTTTTTTAAAATTTGATATGAACAAGCTCCTAAAAATTGGTAAATGATAATTCTTGCACATCAATCTATAACACAACAAATTTTCTACCCATTTCATCATGATATGGTGATAGGTCTTATATTCCTCTACCAATGCACCCAATATGGATTAATAAGAATTGTGTGATATATAATTTCACTCTTGTTATCATTTGAAATGTGTACCTATGGATGCTTCATAGCTTAAGGATGCTTTACAATGGGGCATTTGGTGTGGAGGTCCTACACAAGGTGCAAAAATTAATGGTGTTGGGTGTGGAAGTATTATAATTTAGCTATGTGTGTGAACATCAATTGTCTCATCATAATGATGGGAGTGTCCCCAAGGTGTGAGACCCTTACGCTCCTTGGGATGAGCCTATGGAGTAGGTTGGATTACTTCTATTATAAGAGCATCTAGTTTAATATTGATGCATAAGAATAAAGGGCAAAAAGGTAAATCTATTTCTAGTATAAACCTAAGATCTTTGAGGAAAAGGGAGGGAAAATGTAAGAAATTCTAAAACATAAAAGAGGTGCTGCACCTATAATAGATTGAGCACTCATACTACCATATAACACAATACAAACCTTTGAGGCTAAGATGCTATCATATAGATTCTACCAAGGATACTCCAAATGTATAAGTTCTTTGCATGGAAGCATGGGAACACAGTGCCATACTGAGAGGGATGACAAATAGTCCATAAACAATATCAACATAGACCCTAGTGCACATAGAATACAACCTACAAGTGAGTTTCAAGTTCAATGAGGAGGTGCTGGGAATGGACAATTATGAGAGGGGATAACATCACCCACAACCAAGGATTAACAAACATAAATAACACATAGATTATCATAATAACAAAAGGAGGTAAACTTAATTCTCATTAGTCTATAAGATTTATCCATTACAAGTGCTCTTGGAGGGTAAATTTCAATAGCATGAGGTTGTTAAAATATGTTGGCCCTTTTACAAGTGAAGAACCAAGATTTTATAATGATCAACCCTATTTTTTAATAAATGCACCACTTAAGGTGGTGGGAATAGATTTTAATTATTTTACGGTACTATGTTGCTAATCCTTGAATTATAATAGGTAAATTGGATTTGGGAATTGGTGGAAGGATCCTCTTGGGATACACATGTGCATGGGGAAATAGAATATTTTCATGACAAGGTTAGAGGGTGGCATGAACTTGTGTTCCAATGTCTAGTAGATGATTGCACATTTACTTTTTCTAAAAACATGTTAGGATCTACTCAACTACCTTTTCTAACCACTTCTTTATGATCTACTGCAACTTGGAAATTGCTATACAAGCTCCCTTTTTAACTTTCCTTGTCATCAATATGTGTGGTGGGAAACTTGATGCATCTCCCCTTATTTTTATGTTATGTGTACATTGAAATCATGCATGTAACCCTAATCTAGAAAAACTCTTGCACTAAAGTGCATGTAGGAGACTCTTAAGGGAAGTGACATGTAGTTTTATATTGTACCCTACGATGTTCAAAGGTGTAGAAGTAAGATCCTATTTAATAGTGTGGGACTACATTGGATGGGCATGATGGAGCCTTAGATAAGAGTGTGCATGAAGAAAAAATGTCTTAGGCATGCCCCTCATGATTTATAGTTACTCCTTACGCACCTTCTTTACTTTCCCTTTTAGAACCTTGGGCCTACATTCTTGAATCTACATGCCTCTAGATTGAGCGATAAAAGATATTGCACAAGGCATGCATCATGGGATTGTATTGGGAATAAATCATCATTTTTTATTGTGCAACATTGAGATTAACTACTTGGGTGTGCGTGTGAACAAGGAACATCTATGCAAATTTTGATTGAGTATCTAGGACTTCATAGGTGTGATATTTCTCTATAGGGTCTTGATAATTCTTGTGTTGATTGAGGGGGAGGGGTGACTTATAAATTCAACACTTGTTGTGACCTCTAAGGGCCACTTGCCTGCTAAATGGGAATCTAGTAGCCTTTAAAGTAATCTATTGGGAAAAAATTCATTCAAGCTATAACCTACTTGGTCTATGCCTAAATAAACTAATTTGAGTTCTACCCTCAAAACAAAAAAAGAAAGACAAACAATAGATGTGAAAAATACACTTAAAGTAAAATAAAACTAAACTAAGAATACACAATGTGCATGTAGGCACTTAGGGAAATATAATGTGAGATAACTTAATCTACTATATACAATATATAAATATGTATCTTCATCCCCCTAGATCAAAATAGAAACCTCTTATATTATTTACGTTATGTTCCTCCATATTATTGATATATGATGGATGGAGGTGAGGTGTCATATGTTCACTATGAAGGAGGTAAGTCATAGTTACTCTTGAAGAGTGTTCAAGGAATCTAGTTTGCTTAGGCTTCCTTTAATGAATGAATCCACCATGTTTCATGTAATCTTTCCTCCAAGATGGATGATGTCTTAAAATTTAAGCTGATCCCTCCTAGGTTTATCAGTGCCTAGCTATGATCTTTACTCATACTGACCCTTTTAGATTTTGGGAGGCCTATGCTTGATGATTGGGAAGTTTATGAACTAAGCAAGCTTCCCTTTCTCATTTTATAGCTACTTCTCCAAGTCAAACATGCCTTTTAGAAACTCCTTTACGACATGTCTAGGTGCACAAGGATTTAGAATGCTCATTACCATAACTTATTATGAATTTTTGTGTTACCCCTAAGGCTTAAATGACTGACATCTCTCCCTTAGTTTGAATAAGCATTTTTATGATTCATTCATGCCTAGATGCATGCTTATATCTATGTATGTCTCCACTATCTATGAGGTTATGATCTCCTCTACGTGTGTTCCTCACCTTTCTATGATGTGTGATTGAAATTGGCAATTGGTGTAGAATTAGGCATGCATATGATCTTGAGAGGATGTTGGTTTATCACTCACACTTGATCATAATTCCTCTACCTTATCCCAAAAGGAGTCCCCCTCCTATGTTTGTGATTTTACCTATAGGCTCACCTTTGGGTGATTACATTCATTCTCTTTAACCATGTGCTCCTTTTGAAGGCTAGATTCCTCTTTGAGGTCTTCCTTCATAGTACCAAATGGTAACCCATATACCCAAAAGAGGTATAACTCAAGCTTTTAGATGCATTATAGATTAGTGACTCTATGCCAAGTGTTGTCCCCAAAAAATGCCTCTCATTTTTGAGACAACCTACAGCTCAATTTCTCTCTCTCCCCTTCTCAAAATTTGTTGTGAGCTTTCAAATTCCTCATTTTAAAGATTTTTTTGTTAAGGGGATCCACAGGTTCAATGGGTCCAACAACCAAGTTGATTCCACACACTTGGTGCAAAAGAACAAAGGCTAGCTAAGTAACGAAGAATGAACCACTAAACCAAAGTTGGTTCAATCGGTCGGTTCAATAAAAAGGTTCAAGATGCTTCAATGGATGAACCATTACACCATTGAATCAAAAGGTTCAACGGGTTCAAAATTTCAACATGGTTCAAGCAACAGTCAACCGATGACGTCCCTGTGGATGTCAAATTTAACATAAGGGAATATCCGTTAAAACTCAAATAAAGCACAGAACTCAAAGGAAAGACCAAGTGACTGGCTGGAAATATAGCTTGATAGCTCAAATTACATCAGGAAGAGAAAAGCCCATGGAAAAGTGCCTGATGGAAGAAGACAAAGTGCAGAAAATGTGACAAGTGTTTGCGTTTATGTTTTCCTATTGAGTTGCTCGGGCAAAACGTGCCGTGGACTCCATTTTTTGTGAGTTTCTAATGAATTACATAATAGTATAACTTGCCACTTGTTAAAGACGTAGAAAGGACCCCCCAAAGACATAGGTAAGAAGGGCTATAAAGAGCGAAGAAGCACTTAAGTAGTGAAGAGAGGAGCGAGACCGAAGGATCAGAAATATCTTCGAAAGAGTTATTTCCAAGTAGGTGAAACAATAGATCAAGTAGACTTCTGAGCGCACCAAACCAAGGACATATCCTATTTTCTTCCATGAAGTAAATACGAATGGATAGCTACGTAGACATTAGAGGGGAAAAACTAGATGATCCAGACTCGAGAGAAGACACATGGGATGAAATAGCATGCCATAGTTAAGACAGCTGCCCTATTTTAACGCAGTCCTTTGAAAAAATTAAAAATTCATTCAAGGCATTAAATGCATAGCATGGGCCATTCTTTGAAAAATGAATGCCCAAGTCTTTCATGGGACTCTATATATTGTAATCTCTCTTTTGTTGTAAGGGAGACTTCTCATTTTTGCAAGAATGAAACTCTGCACATTTTGAAAGAAGAAGACTGAGACTTTGAGCTCAAGTTGTAATGTCATTTTCCTTGTTATTTGAATAAGAAAGTAGGTTTTTCTAGACTTTGTGCTATTTTGACTTGTGTCATCTGAAGGTGTCCTTATTCATTTAATTTGGTGCATATAATTAGTAAAGGTAACAAAGAAGTGTCTTGAAACCAACTGTGAGAAGACTTTGTGCTTTCCTAATTAATTTCAGTCTATGTTTTCCTTTCCTTTTTGTGTTGAGGATTATAGGGAGACTTTGTGCCCCCATTATCCTTTGTGATATACTCTTTGGGCAGTCGAGGTGGAGGCTTTGCGCTACATTTTAGGCTGTTGGTTACTCTGCACCTTTGGTTACCTGTTACCAGAAAGATTCCTGTTGCCTACAAGAACAAGTACTTCTGAAAGAAGAGAAGTTCCTTTTGTTGCTTCATCAGGATTTTTACTATTTAGGAAGAAATCTGGCTCTTGGCTGAAATTTGCTTCTGAAAGAAGAGAAGCACCTTCCCCATCACCCAGTATTTCTCGTCTATTTGTCAGCATCATCTCTAAAAGAAGAGAGATGGATGGTTTATCCTACCCCCTGTGTCTTACTTTTTGCATATATATATATATATATATATATATATAATATATATATAGCCTCCTATATCTCCTGCATACCTATAGGGAACCTCCCCTTGATGAGAGGAGAGATTTGTCTCCTGTTGATGTAGTAAACCTGCACATCTGGTCAATTGATCTCCCTATGCTGTGGTGATAGGAACTATTTTGGTCACCAGTTAGCTGGTCGACAAAATATTCACCCAACACCAAGCACCCCATTGTAAATCATATTTATGCCATAAAGCATCCATGGGTGTACATTTCAAATGATAATAACTCCCTTAACAAGTTGATAAGGGAGGATGTCCAAAAATTCACATACTATTCTTATGAAGAGGGCCTTGAGAGAACCTTATGAATTGACCAAGCAAATATTAACAGTGTTTAGTGGACTTAGAAAAATAATGGGTGCATTGTCACCCCAAGCCAAAATAGTGGGGGATTCTAAAGCAAAAGTCTAAATAATACCAATAACCAAGATCTCAAGGTCCTAAACTAAAATTAGAATGCCACTACTGATGGTATTAATGATTAGAACAAGAAACTAAACCATGTGAATAAAAAACATTATTAACCTTAGTAGTTTTGATAAGATTAGCTACCATTACGGATGGCTCCTGTGCGCACGAGCCCTAAAATTTTTAAATTGGCTGCTGTGAACCCGACGGCCGGTGTGGCTGTGGAAACCGTTGAGGTTTTTTTTGCTAGTAAAGGGATTGAAGACACTACAGCCCTGTGTCCGGCCTATGTTCCTGGTTCAGGGAATGGACCTGGGGGGAGAACCTATGCGGATGTGGTAGCCTTTGAAGTGGATATACACGATGCTCTGCCTCATGCAATAGTTGGACCAACTCGTGTTTCGCCTGTAAGTGCTTTAAAACCTATAAGGGTAACTCTAGACCCTGAATTAGTTTAAAATATCTTCCAGTCGAAAAAATGGTTTTCCTCTTATGCTGCTATTTTTCATTTCCATGGTTTCTAGCCCTCTTTTTTAGATCTATAGAATTGGATTGCCAAGAATTGGTTGCATATTAAAGACGGTCAAATCCAGCCTTGCGCTAGAGGTTTTTTTATAGTAATATTTCAAAGCCCTGAAGATAAATAGTCTATATTGTGTCACAATAATTTTTCTTGGCAGGGCATATTTCCTCTTATGGCCAAACCTTGGCATAAGGATTTTAATCCTCTATCGTAATCATTTAATAAGCTCCCTATATGGGTGCGGCTCCCTTATCTTCCGATACACTTGTGGCAAGAAGCGGTTCTTAAAACCATTGGAAACACTATAGGGGATTTCTTATATGAAGAAGATAGCATGAAAAGTCACCATTCGACTTGTGCACGATTTCTGGCTAACCTTGATGTTTCAAAGGGCCTTCCTGAGGTGATTTGCATTGATTCCCCAAGGGGTACCTGGACACAAATCTTAGATTATGAGGGAATCCCTTTTTAGTGCAGGAAGTGTCACCAGACGGGACATATTGCTACTCATTGTGTTGCTGGGAAAACCAATCCCAGACGTTCACCTTCTTGGTGGCCTAGGGATTTCTCTGAACATAGTATGGACAAACAACCTCTGGAAGCAACAACAGTATCTGAGACCAAGAAAGAGGATAGTTCACAATCTAAATCAGAAGATGAAGAGGAATCTTTGGAGAATCATTCTAATGAAGCCCCTGTGGAGGTTGTGGTTAGTGATACAGCTGAGCCAGAGGAGGAGATGGTAGTCTCTTCCCCTATTTTGGAGGATCTTTCTAAGAGCCAGATAGTGTTTGACTCTCACAAGGAGTTTATGCCCACTAGAGTCTAAAGATCATTATCTCCTGAGGCATGGGTTGCTGAGGCAGCTAAGGTAGAGGATGGATGGACAACAGTTAGGAGAAAGAAGTCTAAGCCTTTGGTCCCTCCTCTAGATATGAATCTTCGGTCATGCAAAAAGAAAAATCTTAATTTAAAAGATTCATCCAAAGTTCCCTTTTGCTGACTGGTTTATCGGGGGCTGTAAACTGGTCACTTTTTTTGGTTTGCTGGTTACTGGTCTGGAAGGTTGTTCAGCTTGCTGTTCCAATTGGTTAACCTTTAGATCAGTGTTTTGACAGTTGTTTTTCATGGTCATATTTGTTGGTTACAGGTCCCTGTAAAACTTGGTTTGGGTACTATTCTGTAATCAGGTTCTTTTATTAACCTGGTTGTGCTTTAAAGTTTTTCTTTCGCCTTGTGTAGGGTTTTGGGGTCCCTTCAAAACCTGTTTTTACCTTAATCTAAAACAAACATTATTAACCTATAAATAACACCAACATTACCAATAATGTAGGGGATATAAACTAAAATCCCCTCTAACCATCCATGTGGTCAAATTCAACTGACTGCCACCAAATAACATGCAACACCAAAACCATAATCAAAATTAATACCAACCAGTCGAACAATACCCCTAGTTTTTGAACCAAACATATTACCAATAAAATAATTAATAAGGGTTCAAATAATAAGGACAAACATGAAACCTAGAGACTAAGTTTCCAATTTTTATTTCCTCTTTCATCAAGTTATTAGTCATGACACTTGAAACTTTAGAGAAAATAACAAACTTATACAATGAATCCTAGAATATCAAAGCAAAACATTCATATACATGTTCCTAAAGAACAGTAACACAAGATCCCAAGCCTTTTCAAATGGTCGTATCACCCCTCAAAATTCTAATCTCTAAATATATCAAAAACCTTTCCCCAACCACCAAACACACATTACCTAAAGTCAATAGAAGGGTCACCCACAAAACCATCCCATTTAGTACAACCAATCCATGATGGCATACACTTGTCACACAAAATAATCCACCTTAGGGACTATGAACACTGATGTAGCCCCTCATTTGGGAGTGCATGGAAAGACCAAAATGATAGGGGCCATATAACTATAATTCAAAGAGGAGGAAAACATTATCACTCATACTATATATTATTAACCTATGATCCTCTATCCTTAAAAAATTCTAGAAATAGAGTCTAGTCCTAAGCCCATGGGGAATTATGATTTAATATCCAATTTAATAGAAATATTCTCCCACATTTCATTCATACACTTGATCAAGAACTCCCTCACTCATTGATCGGCCTTGCTTAATACCTTAGGGTTGGGTCATTTATCTAGTATTACTCCTCTTCCACAAGATCAAATCAACCATATTAATATGGACATGTTTTTATCTGGTCATAAATCATGGGATGGTAGTTATTTATTTGATTTATGAAGCCTTGACCCTAACTTTGAGATGGAAAGGAGAGGAGATACAACTTTATTTATACATGTATGGATCAATAAAAATAATGTGAAGAGAGATATGGTTAATGATGGAGTGGTATTAAACATTGTCCTCTTTAATTTCCTACAAAAACTTAGTTATGGGGAAACCAACTACTCCACCACACATAAAACCATGTGAGGCTATGACAACCTCAAATATACTTCCATAGGGATTATCATGCTCATATAAATTTTGGGTCTCAATATGGTACTAACTTATTTATATGTCATAGACAAAGACACCAATTATAAAATTATCCTAGGATGGACTTGGATACAGAAAATGAAGGATATACCTTCAAATCTAGTCTAGTACATATGATTCTTACATCTAAGAAATCTTTTCATAGCTCAAGGGGATTGTTAGCAATGATTACTAGGTTTCACTAGAAAATATTCATTATATGGATAACCCTATGATCTTAAGGAATAAATTAAAAGAAATTATAAATATATAGGGGTTTTCCACATCTATATTCAAATCAAAAATATTTAACTTATGAGAATACACTTGTGTAGCTAATAGATCTAATCAAATACTAACAAATATTATAATGAGTGAATTAAATAAAATATGTCAGATTGACCAAAATCTTGGATCCTTACATAGAATATTGATAAAATCTATGTATGGATCAATGAAATCACAAATAAATTACAAAAGAGAAAGAATCTTATCTTCACACAACAATATTGAAAAATATGACCAGCTTACATAAAATCGCATTAACTTGTCTTACCTTCCAAAATGGAAAAGTGGGGTACATATAGGGAAAATTAGGGAAACATGAGGAAGCCCCTAATTTTCATAATTATATAATTACAGTAAAATATAATTAGCCTATGTGACCATTTTATAACTAGCCTAAGGAAGCTTAATTGACATAGAATAGCCATAAGGCTATGTAAGAAAAATCCAATGGGAAAAAACACTACACTAACACCCACCCCCCCAAAACATAGCTTAGGTGAGATGAGAATTGGGTCCTACAATTTAAATCTTGATGAGGTACCCAAGTACATAATGAATAACCTCCATAGGAGGAAGAAGAAGGTGGAGCAGCCCTAACCCCAATGAGAGCTTGTAGATGAATAAATTTACTCTCTATGAAGGACTTGGTTAGAATATCTATAATTTGCTCTGATATTGGATAGTACTGAAGATCAATGACTTTATCATTGATAAGATCCTTGATGAAGTATATGTGAATCACTATGTATTTAGTCCTTTGATGGAAAACTAGATTCATATAAATCTGGATAGTGCTTTGGTTATCATAGTAGATGATTATTGGCTTCTAAAATTGGATACAAACTTAGTGAGAGTCCTCTAAAGCTATATTGCTGCAATGGTGGCATTGATATCCCCTCTGTATTCTAACTCTGTAGATGATAAAGCTATTACATGCTGCTTCTTTCTTGACCAACTTATTAGACCCAAACCAAGTGAGAAACTATAGCCTAAAGTGGACTTTTTAATTTAAATATCTTTATCCCAATTTGAATCTATGTATCTAATAAAATCAACCTATGTTCCTACTCTGTAGTGTATCCCATAATTGTGTGAACCCTGATGTAGTGTAGAATTTGCTTAACTACTTTCTAATTCAATTCATGTGGCTCTTGTATAAACTGAGAGACCATGCCAACTACATAGGATATGTTAGGTCTAGTGTGTGTAAGATAGATAAGACTACCCACAAGTTGCTGATATGGAGTTGCATCAACCAATGGTGTAGGATAATTAGCCTCAAGCTTCACACCATACAAAAAAGGAGTAGGAGTTGTCTTAAAATAAACCATGTTAAACCTTAAAAGAAAATCAAGAGGATATTTAGATTGTGATAAATTTATCTCAAAATCTGACTAAATGATTTCAATCCTAAGAAAGTAATGCAATAATTCCAAGTCTATCACTGAAAATCTATATAAAAGTGTAGTTTTCACTATTGAGATGGATGATTGTGAGCTCCCTGTAATTACAAATTCATCCACATAGAGAAATAAGATCAACACAAAATCATCCTACAACAAGATTCAGACATTCAAATCTGAGTGGCATCTGGTAAGCCTAACTATGAGGATAAAGGATTCCATCTTGGTATACCATGCCTGAGGGGCTTGTTTGAGTTCATAAATAGATTAATTGAGTCTATAGACCAAGGAGGAATATTACACAAATCCTTGTGGTTGCTCCATGTAGATCTCTTCTTTGAGGTCATCATGTAGAAAAGCATTCTTGACATCCATTTGGTGAACATCCCATTGATGTGTGGCTATGATGGCTAGATTGAGTCTAATAGATGTCATCTTAGTGATATGAGAAAATGTCTTAGTGTAGTCTGTGTTAAGTACCTAAGAAAACCCATTTGAAACTAGACAAGCTTTGTACTTATCAACAGATCCATTTGCATCATCCTTAGTTTGATAAATCCATTTTCAATGAACCAATTTTCTTCCTTTAGGAAGAGGGACCAAGTCCCATGCTTTGTTCTTGATTAGGGAACTATACTCCTACATATTAGAATCCCATTCTAGAATGACAAATTACTCATGAAAGGTTTATGGATCTAAGACAATCGATAGGTAGGCACGTAAAGTCCTTGTTGACCAAATTTCACCCCATGGCAAAATTTTGGGTCACCTTCTTCACCAGTTGTTTTATGCCAATCCCCTCAGGTGTAGTGAGTTCAGAAAGTTTAGTTTATGGCCTGTTCGAATGATTCATCTTTTGGTTTAGTTCCTAGTTCAATATAGTTGAACCAACCTGTTCGAACCAATGCTCAATTTTGGTTCAATGGGCTTGATTCAGGTTCAGGAGTTCATTGTTTGAGCACTTCAAATTTAAGACATTGAACCTCCGTACTGTTGAACCGTTGAACCAATTTTTTTGGTTCAACATACTTGGTTCAACATTTCCAGGTTCAAAAGTGGCATGTTCAAGCCTCGGTTTAAAGGGAAAGTTCAACGAAGGGTTCATAGAGGGGTTCAATGGTTCATCGGCACGCTTTTTTGAAATGTTGAACTGTTGAACCTTTTTGGTTCAATGGATTTGGTTCAAGCACTTGGTTGAACTGTGGAACCTTTTGGTTCAAAATGATTGGTTCAATCCTCAAGTTCAACATGGCAGTTCAACACTCGATTCATGGTTCATCAGCCTTTGGGAATTGGCGCGCCCTTTTGAACCTTGAACCATTGAACCTTTTTAGTTCAATGGCTTTGGTACAAGGGGGTGCCCTAGGCCCGAAGGGTAGTCAACAAGTCAAAGTGTCCTAGCGGAGGGCAGGTGGCCATTCCAAGTTTTGCAGCTCAATCTTTTGAAAATAGGCTAAGTCAAAACTTGGTGGAATAATTTTTGTGGACAAATTGCCCATGGGAATTTCCCGCAAACAATTTGTCTATAGAAATTCAAGCCGTGGGAGAGCCAAACAAAGGACCCAAGGTTTTTTACCCAAGGAAATTATCCATGGACAATTTTTCTGTAGGAACCTGGGAGGAATCCTAAAGGGCACAGAGGAGCCACTAAAGGACCTAAAGGGCAGGTGCCCTTGCGGGGGACTTCTGGCAAGCAGTGGAGGGACTTTTCAAAAGGCCGAAAGGGGAACCTTCCCTTCTAGAAGGTGCTAAAGAGATACAAGGAAAAAAGAAAGGCCATGGAGGAAGAAATGGGGGCCTGATGACGGTCGCGCGGCCATCAAGTTCAAAGGAATGGAGGAGCCGTTGGAATTCAAATAGTGACACTTAGGAAGCCATCAAATTTAAGAGGATGAAATGTCCATTGATTTTCGAAGCTCGACGGCCAAGGGAGCATCAATTTTAATGAATTGTTGGCCTGTGTTTATTTAAGAACCAAGATGTAATTACAGCAGCCTGTTGAAGGATCACCCTTGAAGGCCGAACAAACAAGGAAGAGATAAAATAGAAAAGGACAAAGGGACCTCCAAGGAGCATGAGCAGTCAAAGTCCAAGTGACATAAATGTGAGAAATGACCCCAACAGATGAAACAATTCTCTAGTAGCTGAAATAGTTCCTTCAAATTAATCATAATCAGTGCAACAACTAAGCAATGTAACTGGTTTTCTCCATTTTGCATTTAATAGGTGGACAAACCGCATTTTGGTAGAATAAATTTGGAATTCAAAGCAGACAAAGAGCATGTTTCATAATGTTTTGGACAATCTGTCAAGGACGCGATGGCCACTTGTTGAAAGTGTGCTATATGGACCTTTCTTTGTTCCTTGATATATATTTCCATACTTGTCATTTTGGAAGGATCTTCTCATAATTTTACAAAGTGAAGCTCTGCAAAATTTTTCACTTGAATCAATAAAATACAGTTTTGCCTCCATCTTGGATAGATTTTCTACGTATGTTCTGAGTATTATTTGTGTTTAGTCATTATCTTCGATGCTTTCACAGGTTAATGCCAATAGACCAGTCATCTATAAGGCTCTAGTTCACAGTTCACAGGAGAAGAGTTCTTTTGAGAAGTAAGACAAGGGAAGTCACTTACAGTGTGTGTAGTACAACACCTTGGTGAGTCTCTATTTTTGTTTTTCTAAGAATATTTCCCTGTCTTTTCTTATAAATTGGTTTCTTTGCCAAGCCTGAAGTGCATGTCATATTGTTTGGTCTGATTCTAAGTGTGGATGTGGGAAGAATGACCCTTATTTTGGTGTATCACCTATGTAGAGTAGGTTGTTTGTTTTCTTGCATCTTCCTTCCCTTTTCACCCCCCCAGTTTATAGCTGTATATACCCATGTTTTTTGCCCTGCTGGAACAAACAAGATACATCAAAGGGAGCGAGCCCTTATCTAGAGACTCTCCTCTCTTGCTTCGCCATCCCACAGGTGAGAGAGGAGTTTCCATGTTGTGGGGAGAGGGTAGGAACCTGTTTTCCTGCCACTGGGTGCAATCTCTAGCATCAACAATTTTGGCACACCCCGTGGGACTATAGTTTTATCAGTTTTCAACACAGTAGTATTTCAAGATTGATGCTAGTCCTGCTACAGTTATTTCAAAGATTTCTAGCATTTAGCAACTCCACTGGTAAGAGCTTAGTTCTTTATTTTAAGACCAGTCACTTAAACTTCTATGCCAAAGGTTACCACAAGGTCAGCTTCAAGAGGGGTCCCTTTTGAATTCATTGAGCTACCTTTAAACTCTACTAAAAGGCTTAGGTTTGAGAGAAATCACCCTTATCCATTAGTAAATCCTCCTAGACTTGTTGCTAGGAATTCCAACCCAGCTCAGCCATAGTTACAACCCGTTCCATCCATGGCATTGCCTTTTGTAGCTTTTCACAGTGAGAGTCCCTTAAACCTGCCACGCTATGATCCAATTTCAGGAATAACTCTAAAAAATGTGCCTTCTTTTGATGGAGTGGGGCCGATTATATTTATTGAGCATATCAAGAATATTTCCAACCTTTGAAATATTCACAATATAACAGAGGAAAATATTGCCATTAGATTTTTGGCATTGTCCCTTAAAGGCAAGGCCCTTGATTGGTACAGAACCTTGCTTGTGAATTCCATACATTCCTGGAATGAATTGGGTACCCATTTAACTGATCATTTTGGGGGAAAAAGTGATGGCCTCTCTCTTGCTGAGTAGCTAATGACTATAAAGAGAGCTCCACACGAGTATATGCAAGACTTTAACACGCATTTTCAAAAGACTTGGGATAGAATTCCCATCCTGGTAAGTCCAACTCTCAGCTATGCTTTTTTGTACTATTTAAAAGCATTAAATTGTGACATTGCAGTGATGATCCAATCTATGGGAGGGCACATATTGCCTACTGCTTATGACATTGCCATAACCACTGAGAATTGCTTGGTACAAGCTGGAAAGATTGCTCCTAGGCCTAACATGCCACTTTTCCCAAAATTGCTTCCCCCAATTTAGACCATTGTTCCTATAATTGCTCCCCTGCCCACCATTGAGAAACTGGTTGTTGTTCCATCAAATGAGTTACACGAGGTAAAAAGTCTATTGCAGAACATGACTAACAAATTTGTTGCCATGAAAAGGTAGCAACAGGCTCAAGGAAATAGACCAAATTAGGGATACCAAAATTATGGTCAAGGCCCTAGACCCTCCTTTCAAAATTATAATCAAGGTCAAGGGCAGCTCACAACAACCAGGCCTTTTCAAAATCATAATGCCGGCCCCCTCTCATCATCAAAAGCCATGGTGCTGGTTCAGAATAACCTTGTATAGGAACAACCTAGCTATTTGACCATGGGACATGGTCAAGAGCAAGCTGTCCATATGAATGACATGATGATTTTTTTCTAGAATTCAAAAAACTAGGTTGTTGATCATTCCTAGTTTTTTGAGTTTCCAGCTCAGCCCAGCACGAGTAACAATCAGGCTCAGCTGGATTCTACCCTGATATATCATGAAGAGGGTGAGCTCTATGCAATTAATCATGGGGGCACTACAGACAGTCAGGCTGATTGCATTACAGCCAACATGAGATTTAAAAAAAGAGTCGTTGGAGAATCACAGGCTTCCCCTCAGGTAGCAACAATGAATACTCCATCACACCCATTTCAAAGGGCCCCAATTTCCAGACAACCGTTTGCACCTCCAGATCCTCAGTCTATAGCTCTAGCTGGGATCAGCCTAAAGGAAAGCACGAAGGGAGTCAACCCCCAAATTAATATAGTTGATCAGATGAAGAGCATTTCTCTATGGGATTCATTGTCTCTTCTAGGATAAAGGGATGTACTGAAGAAAGAATTGCGTGAGCTAGATCAACAAGCTGTCCCAGTAGACACTAATAATGTCCTAATAATGAATGGGTAGCCTTCTGCTTTAGGACAGGTAAAGAAAGAAGAAAGGACTCCCCCCTTTTATGTATCTTTGATCATGGGGGATTTCCTAGTACACAATTGCATAATTGACAGTGGGGCCAACACTTTAGTGATGCCCAAGCGTATTGCTGATAAGATGGGATTAAAGTATGAAGCAATGAACAAAGGAGTATTACAACTAGATGGGATGCCTGTAAAGACAGTCAAAATCCTAAAGGGATTGAGTTTAACATTGCATGCCTACCTGACATTCTCAATTCCCCATGATATAGTGGTAGCGGACGTTCCTCCATATTTCACAATCTATTTGTCTAGGGACTTTACGTCCAAGATAGGTGGCTATCTAGCAGCGAATTGGTCATATCTAGTTTTTAGAACCAAGTACGGGACCAAATTGAAAATTGAATCCGAGCCACTCTACAAGACCACCTAGAGCCCTATTCACCTAAGGCAGTGAATGTCAGTTACACTATCATCAATCCAGAAGAGTCTCAGACGGACCAATCTTCATCTTCTACTCTTGAAGGAGTCACAGATCTACTCTTGGATGAGTGGGGAAGCGATAACTTTGAGCACGACCCTTATAAGTTTATTGAGGAGGTAGACCTTGGCATCTATTGCTTGCATGAAGAAGGCGCCATCATGCCCAATATAATGAAGGAAAGCAAAGAAGACCTTGGCCTGTGGCAGCTATACTTCGATGGTTCCAAAAGTAAGTTGGGCACTAGTGGTGGGGCAATGTTAGTTTCCCCTTCTAAAACAAGGTACTTTTTAGCTTTCTATTTCTATTTCTCTTGCACATGTAATGTTGTAGAATATGAGTATTTGATCCATGGACTTGATTGGGCAAGAAAGAGAGGGATCAGGAAGTTGCAAATCTTGGGAGACAGTGAATTAATTGTAAACTAAATAAGAGGCCTGAACCTGACCGAGAAATCCTTGCTGAAGTCTTACAAGCACAGAGTCTGGGACTTGATGGAGGATTTCCTTGCTCTTAACATTACCTCAATTCCCAGAGAATAGAATAAGTAGACTGACAGGCTGGCAGCTGTCGGTGCCCAATTTGATGTTTCAAAAGATATAAGTAGGGATTATGGTTCGTGCCATCTAAAAGTGGTGGTTCGGCCCTCAATTCTAGACAATATTACAAATTGGCAGGTCTTCAAAAGTGACTAGCAAATAGCCCTCTTCCTATAGGAAGAAGCTGAGTTCACAGTCCACAATCAAGCAAAATTACAGCAGCAATACAAAAATCAGATTGTTCAATTGAAGAACAATAAACTCCCTAAGGGTTTGGTCACACTTGAAAGTATTTTCAACGGAGATGACCAACTAATAAATGACAAGGCGTGCATCACTACCAAAGAGGAGAATTATGAGAAATTTGAAATCTTCAAGGATAAACTGCTAGCGCTTGGTAAGGTTTGCACATTTCAAGAAAGGCAAGTTTTCATTTTGTTGTGTCAGGAGTTCGCTGACGTCTTTGCCTGGAATTATAGCGACTTGAAAGGTTTCGATCCAAGACTCACCCAACACAAAATTGAATTAGAGGAAGGTGTAAAACTAGTCAAATAAAAGTAGAGGCCTGTTAATCTAATGATCAAGCTCCTTATGCAGAAAGAATTGGTCAAGTTGATTGAGTATGTCATTATATTTCCAATCAAACATTCCTCATGGCTGGCCAATCTTGTTCCAATTAGAAAGAAAAATGGGGAGATCAGGCTGTGCATCAACTTCAGAGACCTTAATAAAGTCTCTTTAAAGGATCATTATCCCCTTTTGAACATGGAGCAGATCCTCCAAAAGGTAACTGGTTCCAAATGTTTCTCCCTCCTGGATGGTTATTCGGGATATATTCAGATTCTGGTACGAGGCTGCAACCAATACAAAACAACCTTCACCACTAAATGGGGAACATTCACCTACCAGAAGATGCCTTTTAGGCGATCCAGTGCTGGTGCTACCTTCCAGTGAGCCATGGACATGGCTTTCAGTGGTTTGATAAATAAGAACGTGCTGGTGTACCTTGATGATATAACAGTTTTCTCTAAGGAGGCGGGCTAGCACATGGAGCACCTCAGGGAGATTTTTAAGAGGTGCAGGGAATTTGGCATCTCTCTAAATCCAAAGAAATGTGTATTTGATGTTCATGAGGGGAAACTTCTTGGCCAAATTGTGTCTAAGGAAGGTTTGCCTATTGACCCCGAGAGAGTTCGCTCCATCCTAGAGATGTCCCTACCAAAGCACAAGAAAGGCCTGTAGAGTTTCTTTGGCCGGATAAATTTAATTCAAAGGTTCATTTCAAATTTTGCTGAGATAGTTAAACCCCTAACCTCTATGCTGAGGAAGGGTGAAGAATTCAAGTGGACAACGCCAATAAAAGATAGCTTTGAAGCCATCAAGTAGGCTTTAACCTAGGCTCCCATTCTAATTATCCCTGACTTCAATAAAGACCTCAACCTCTATACCTTCAGCAATGGAGAAGTGATATCCACTATGCTTACTCAAGAAAATAGTGATGACCTCGAGCAACCACTCACCTTCTTCAACCAAGGGTTAGAGGACTTCAAAATCAGGTACACCTACGTAGAGAAGCAAGTCCTGGTAGTAGTGCATAGCCTAAAGAAATTTAGATATATGTTGTCAAACAGTAGAATCCATCTCATGGTTCCACATCCTGGCATCAAGGATTTCTTGACCAATCAAGACTTAAATGAGAAAAGAGTGGGATGGATCACTAAGGTGATAGAGTACGACATAGACATCAAAATTGCCAAGTTGGTGAGAGGAAGAGGCCTATGTGAATAGCTAGCTACAGATTTAGGTAAAAAGGTTGAAGACAGCTTGCTGATCCATGATGTAGCCACTGCAGAAGAACTAGCTATCATAAGAGATTAGACGTTGGACATGAGGCACTTCCTTCTCATGAGTGAATGTCCACAAGGTCTCGATAGGGCCGAAAGAAGGTATTTTAAACTTTAGTCCCTTCCTTATGTTTTGATTGATGGAATATTATTTAGGAAGGTTCTCTCTGGGGTTCTTCAAAGATGCATTGACCCCAGTCAGGCTAACAAGGTATTGGCTGAGTTTCACGATGGGCCAGCAGGCGGCCATTTCGCCCCCAAGACCATAGTGGCAAAAATAATGAGAGCTAGCTATTTTTGGCCCAATCTTTTCAAGGATACCCATGCTTGGGTGAAAAAGTGCCATAAGTGTGCACTTTTTGACAAAAAACAATGATTGGATGCTATGCCTCTACAGCCGATCCAAGTGGAACAACCATTCATGTAGTGGGGTCTGGACTTTATAGGCATGATCAATCCTCCTTCCACTGACTATTTCACAAGGTGGGTGGAAGCCATTGCTTTGAAAGAAGCAAATGAGAGCGCAGTCCTAGATTTTTATGAGGACCTAGTGACACATTTTGGGGTCCCGACCACTATAATTTCAGACAATGCTTTGGATTTCCTGGGGATCAGAACAAGTGAATGGGTGCTGAAGTATGGTATATACCTCAGCACTTCATCAAATTATTACCCACAGGGAAATGGGATGGCTGAGTCCACTAATAAAAATTTAATCAAAATTATAAAGAGGACCGTGGAAGAAAATCAAAAAACTTGGCATGCCAAGTTGAAGACAGCTCTATGGGCCGATCGAATCACTCCAAAGAGAGCAATCAAGAATTCTCCATATATGCTTGTGTATGGAAGGGAAGTAAGGCTCCCCATTTCACTCAAATTTCCAGCACTAGACCTCACTCATCAGCTGCAGATGGAAGAAGGAAGCAGCATGGAGGTTAGATTGTGCGAGCTAATAGAGCTCTAGGAGGTAAGGGGTCAGGTCATGGCTTCTATGATCAGTCACCAACAGCAAGTGAAAAGAAATTTTGACAAGAAATCTTCATCAAAAGATTTCACTGAAGGAGACATTGTCTTAAAATGGGATGAAGATAGAGCTAAGCCCCAAAAAACATGCAAAATTTGATGCCCTCTAGAGCGGTCCTTACATGATTACTTAGTGCAAGTAGCATAACGTGTTCCATCTCTCCAGGTTGGACGGCGAAGAATTGCATATCCCAATCAACAGGATACACCTAAAATGTTGTCACTGAGCTTCTTTTTTAGTTGTACATATTTTTTTTCTTTCTTTGCTTTCTTTCCTTTTTCCCTAAGTGTTGTTGCACAGTAGTAGTTTTCTTAGTTTTATGTTTGCTGTCTTTTCCTGGGAGGCAAACATGTATAGCTAGTTCCAAGTTTTGTCAAAACTCTTGCTTTTTTAAGATTACTATCTGACTCCGCGCCCAATAGATTTTCAAGGCAACTAGATTCTGAGCATAGCAGGCATGCTTCCCCTAGGAGTCGCCAATTTGTTGACCAAATTTTGCCCCATGGCAAAATTTTGGGTCACCTTCTTCACCAGTTGTTTTGTGCCAGTCCCCTCAAGTGCAGTGAGTTCAAAAAGTTCAATTTATGGCCTAGTTCGAATGATTCATCTTTTGGTTTAGTTCCTGGTTCAATATAGTTGAACCAACCTGTTCGAACCAATGCTCAATTTTGGTTCAATGGGCTTGATTCAGGTTCAAGAGTTCATTGTTTGAGCACTTCAAATTTAAGACGTTGAACCTCCGTACCGTTGAACCGTTGAACCAAATTTTTTGGTTCAACATACTCAGTTCAACATTTCCAGGTTCAAAAGTGGCATGTTCAAGCCTTGGTTCGAAGGGAAAGTTCAACGAAAGGTTCATAGAGGGGTTCAATGGTTCATTGGTGTGCTTCTTTGAACCGTTGAACCGTTGAACCTTTTTGGTTCAACGGCTTTGGTTCAAGCACTTGGTTAAACCGTGGAACCTTTTGGTTTAAAATGATTGGTTCAAGCCTCAGGTTCAACGTGGCAGTTCAACGCTTGGTTCATGGTTCATCGGCCTTTGGGAATTGGCGTGCCCTTTTGAACCTTGAACTGTTGAACCTTTTTGGTTCAACAGCTTTGGTACAAGGGGGTGCCTTAGGCCCGAAGGGCAGTTAGCAAGTCAAAGTGCCCTAGCAGAGGGCAGGTGGCCGTTCCAAGTTTTGCAGCTCAATCTTTTGAAAATAGGCTAAGTCAAAGCCTAGCAGAATAATTTTTGTGGACAAATTGCCCACGGGAATTTCCCGTAGACAATTTGTCCACGAAAATTCAAGCCGCGGGAGAGCCAAACAAAGGACCCGGGGTTTTTTACCCGGGGAAATTGTCTACGGACAATTTTTCTGTGGGAACCCAGGAGGAATCCCGAAGGGCACAGAAGAGCCACTAAAGGACCCGAAGGGCAGGTGCCCTTGCGGGGGACTTTTGGCAATTAGCGGAGGGACTTTTCAAAAGGCCGAAAGGGGTACCTTCCCTTTTAGAAGGTGCCAAAGAGATACAAGGAAAAAAGAAAGGCCACGGAGGAAGGAATAGGGGCCCGATGATGGTCGCATGGCCGTCAAGTTCAAAGGAATGGAGGAGCCATTGGAATTCAAATAGCGACACTCAAGAAGCCGTCAAATTTAAGAGGACAAAATGTTTGTTGATTTTTAAAGCTTGACGGCCAAGGGAGCATCAATTTTAATGAATTGTTGGCCTATGTTTTTTTAAGAACCAAGATGTAATTGCAGTAGCCTATTGAAGGATTGCCCTTGAAGGCTGAATGAACAAGGAAGAGACAAAATAGAAAAGGACAAAGGGACCTCCAAGGAGCATGAGCAGTCAAAGTCCAAGTGACATCAATGTGAGAAATGACCCCAACAGATGAAATAGTTCTCCAGCAGCTGAAATAGTTCCTTCAAATTAATCATAATCAGTGCAATAGCTAAGCAATGTAATTGGTTTTCTCCATTTTGCATTTAATAGGTGGACAAACTACATTTTGGCAGAAGAAATGTGGAATTTGAAGTAGACAAAGAGCACATTTCATTAATGTTTTGGACAATTTGTTAAGGACGCAACGACCACTTGTTGAAAGCGCGCCAAATGGACCTTTCTTTGTTCCCTGATATATATTTCCATACTTGTCATTTTGGAAGGATCTTCTCATAATTTTACAAAGTGAAGCTCTACAAAATTTTCCACCTAAATAAATAAAATATAGTTTTGCCTCCATCTTGGATAGATTTTCTGCATATGTTCTGAGTATTATTTGTGTTTAGTCATTATCTTCGATGCTTTCACAGGTTAATGCCAATAGACCAGTCATCTATAAGGCTCCAGTTCACAGTTCACAGGAGAAGAGTTCTTTTGAGAAGTAAGACAAGGGAAGTCACTTACAGTGGTGTAGTACAACACCTTGGTGAGTCTCTATTTTTGTTTTTCTAAGAATATTTCCCTGTCTTTTCTTATAAATTGGTTTCTTTGCCAAGCCTGAAGTGCATGTCATATTGTTTGGTCTGATTCTAAGTGTGGATGTGGGAAGAATGACCCTTATTCTGGTGTATCACCTCTGTAGAGTAGGTTGTTTGTTTTCTTTCATCTTCCTTCCCTTTTCACCCCCCAAGTTTATAGCTGTATATACCCATGTTTTTTTGCCCTACTGGAACAAACAAGATACATCAAAGGGAGTGAGCCCTTATCTAGAGACTCTCCTCTCCTGCTTCGCCATCCCACAGGTGAGAGAGGAGTTTCCATGTTGTGGGGAGAGGGCAGGAACCTATTTTCCTACCACTGGGTGCAATCTCCAGCATCAACAGTTTTGGCACGCCCGGTGGGACTATAGTTTTATCAGTTTTCAACATAGTAGTATTTCAAGATTGATGCTGGTCCTGCTACAGTTATTTCAAAGATTTCTAGCATCTAGCGACTCCACTGGTAAGAGCTTAGTTCTTTATTTTAAGACCAGTCACTTAAACTTCTATGCCAAAGGTTACCACAAGGTCAGCTTCAAGAGGGGTCCCTTTTGAATTCATTGAGCTACCTTTAAACTCTACTAAAAGGCTTAGGTTTGAGAGAACTCACCCTTATCCATTAGTAAATCCTCCTAGACTTGTTGCTAGGAATGCCAACCCAGCTCAGCCATAGTTACAACCCGTTTCAGCCATGGCATTGCCTTTTCCAGCTTTTCACGATGAGAGTCCCTTAAACCTGCCACGCTATGATCCAATTCCAGGAACAGCTCTAAAAAATGTGCCTTCTTTTGATGGAGTGGGGCTGATTATAGTTATTGAGCATATCAAGAATATTGCCAACCTTTGAAATATTCACAATATAACAGAGGAAAATATTGCCATTAGATTGTTGGCATTGTCCCTGAAAGGCAAGGCCCTTGATTGGTACGAAACCTTGCTTGTGAATTCCATACATTCCTGGAATGAATTGGGTACCCATTTAACTAATCGTTTTGGGGAAAAAAGTGATGGCCTCTCTCTTGCTGAGTAGCTAATGACTATAAAGAGAGCTCCACATGAGTATATGCAAGACTTCAACACGCGGTTTCAAAAGACTTGGGATAGAATTCCCATCCTGGTAAGGCCAACTCTCAGCTATGCTTTCTTGTACTATTTAAAAGCATTAAATTGCGACATTGCAGTGATGATCCAAGAGGGAAGAAACCTATTTTCCTGCCACTGAGTGCAATCTCTAGCGTCAACAGTTCCCTAAAACTATGAATGTGTCCACCTTGTATCAGATAGATTTCCAACCCATTTCCCAACACTTTGAAGTGTCTATCTAGCACAATTGGGACTAGAATTGTATGATATTAGAGAATCAAGAGGTAAGTCATCATCATTTAAAGTGTGATTGTGAGATAGAGGAGGAGAATCCTCATCACTTCTCTCATTACTTAAACTTGAAGAAGAAGAAGAAGAAGAGTCATCCTAATCATCAGGAGGATTTTGAAATGGATCGAAGGCACTGTCTGAGGTGAAATTAACATCCATTAATACTTTTGAAGAGTTTTGAGTGCTAATAGTGAGTTCAAGTGGGCCCTTATGAAACTTGACACTCTTTTCAATGAAAAACTCATGAGTTTTAGGATGTAAAAGCTTGTATCCCTTAGCACCCTCTAGATACCCCACAAAGATATAAGACTGACTGTGAGGGTCCACTACCTTGTATTTTTTCTTGGGAACATAGGCCATTTATAGTTATCCAAACACTCAAAAGTGATCAACTATGGGATTGTGACTATCCCAAGCTTCAAAAGGAGTGATTCCTTTCAAGGCCCCGTATGTAACATGGTTCTAAATGTAACACGCATAGTTGATTGCTTTAGCCCAAAACGAAGGAGTAAGAGACTTTGATTGAAGCATGTAGTTGGACATTTCCTTCAAGGAATGGTTGTTATGCTCAGCCACACCATTGTACTAAGGACTATATGGAATTGTGTGTTGCATCTAAATCTCCTCTAATGTGCAAAATTGCTCAAACTTGTTATTGACATACTCCCTACCATTTTCAGTCCTTAAGATTTTGATAGAATAAAATGATTACTTCTCCACAAGTTCTTTGAAGTCCTTGAAGTGATCAAAGACCTTAGACTTGTTTTTGAGAAAAAACACCCAAGTATACCTTGAAAATTCATCGATGAATGTGAGCATGTATCTAGTCCTATTGAATGAAGGTTTTATAAATGGACCTACTATGTCACTATGGATAATTTCCAACTTTTATTTAGCTCTTCTTACTTTAACCTTGTCATATTTATCTTTTGGATGCTTACCAAGAATATAGCCATTGCATAGGCCATCTGAGAATTTGACTTTAGGCAAACCTAAAACCATGTCTAAATGACTGAGTTGCTCTAGGTAATGGTAGTTTAAATGGCCAAACCATTCATGCCATAATTTGATAACTCCATCTTCATGAGTAAGAAATATAGTTGAGGGCTGATCTGGGGTAAATTGTGAGAAGGTATACATCTTAGGCTGATTATTGGCCTTCCCATAAGCCACTGTGGTGTCACTTTTCAACTCTTTTATAACCACTAAATTACGTGTGAACTCAACTCATTTCCCTACACCTATGTGCATGATTTGGTACACTGACAGAATATTGGTGGATAGTGAAGGAACACATAGAATATCATTAAAGGTCCCATCACTTCAACTAATTATTTACCACTAAAGTTTTCCAAAGTATCATCACCCATGAGAATTTAAGGAATAGAACATGGATCTATTTCTAAAAATAGCTCCTTTGAGGAGGTCGTGTGATAGGAAGCACCCGAGTCAATAACCCAAGTTGAAGGATAATAAGCTACTATAATAAGTGCCATACCTTTATTTTTACCCTTTTTTCTATCTTTAGCCTTTACAAAATATTATGTAGATGTGTTCTAAGTTGATGATTCAAGAACATTGATGTTATTCTTTTCAAGCATCTTAGTCAAGGTATCAATCTTTTTTTTCATGCACTGAGATTCATCATGCCCAAGTTTTTTGAAAAATTTGTATTTGAGTTTCTTCTTCTTAGGTTTCCTACTTGAGGATGACTCATTTGACAATTCCTTAGGCTTGGAATCTAATTTATGATTCTTCTTGTGCTCATGATCTGGTTTAGACCATTTCTTCTCCTATTTACCACTACTAGAAAGCTTCTTCTTGTCCTAATTTAAAATCAAGGCATGTGAACTAGCTTATCTTTCACCCAAGTCAGATCAATATCAAACTCATTGAATGATGGAAATTTTCAAGTGGATCCAAATGCATGTTTGGTAGCATGAAATGTAGAGATAAAAACTGAATAGTCATGACCCAATTTTGCAAGCATGGATAGAATCAACTAGTCATCTATTTTCTCAATGACACATTATTTCAATTATAGTCTCAGTGATTTAAACTTTTTAAAGAAGTCTTATATGGTGTCATAGTTACTTGGGCTCAATGTGATGAGCTCATTCTCTAGCTCATGATCCCTCATGATGTCCTACACTCCAAAAAGCTTGTCTAGGATGGTCTAGACTTCATTGGGAGTTTTTAAAGATTCAACATGATATAAGAGGTTAGGAGACATTGAAAATCATAATAAACCATAGGCCTCATCACATATATTGTACCACTTAACCTTTTTTGCATTTTTAGATGGCTTAGTTTCCTCACCCATAGTGATCTGATAGAGTCCTTTACCTCTCAAGGTGAGCTTTATTTTAGACTTTTAATTGAGATAGTTAAATGGTGTGAGTGGTTCAACATTTAGATCTATTAGTGTAGATTAGATTTAGATAAATTACAAAATTGAAATTAAAGCAAAAAAATAGATTGCACACAATACAAGTGCCCCCTTGAAATATCAACAAGACCCCCCCTTAAGTTACAATTCAACACACACTCAATATTGGACATCAAGCACCATTGAAAATGCATCTATGAGAAATTAGTGTGAGAGAGTACAAGAGGGATGTCAAGCTCAACCAATAATGTGTCCAAAAAAGATATAGTGAGTTTTAATCCATTATACCATGAAGAAAATGGATTTTATAAAAGGCCTAAAAAAATATCACCAATGTGTAGATCTTGAAAAAAGATGTACTTTTTAAAAAAACAAGGCCTAAAATGGAACTACAAATTGAAAGTTATGGCACTTACAAGTTATTACTTCTACACATTCCTGGGCCCTTTCCAAAAGTGGCAAAAAATTGATGTAGAGGTACCTCACAAACCTGATTTAGGTAGTAGTGACCCTTTCAAAGTCTGGGTCAATTTTAAAAGAGTAATCTAGAGTTTTGAGACCACTCTGCTTCCAAATCTGAGTAGTAATGGGCCTTTAAAAATCTAAGTAAGGCAATAATGACCCTTTGAAAACCTGAGTTAGTCTGCAGTAGAGTAAATTAGGTTCTTAGACCTGGTTTACTTAACTTCACAAATTTGTAAGTAAAGCAACTCCATAAGTCCAAGTTGGTCTGCAATAGAGTAAATTGGGTTTTTGGACCTGATTTACTTAAATTTATGGATTTGTAAGTAAAACAACTCTACAAGTCTGATTTGGTCTTTAGGTAAGTAAGTGGACTTATCAAACAACTCAACTTAGAAAAGTGAAGTTACTCACTGCTGAAAGTCTGATTTGGTTTGCTAGCTAAGTAACAGCCCTTTGAAAGCCCAAATTGGTTAGCAAACTCTTTAATGCATACAACAATAAGTAGATCAACTATAGAGATGAAGTGATGACCACCTATAGATTTGAGTAACACATAGGTTTGACAACATGTAAAACAAGGCAAGCCAAAAATATCTAAAATACTTTAGCAATGAAAATTCTACAAGAGACCCATTTGAGATTTTGACTTGAGAAAGAAAACCCATAAGGCATTTTTGAAAAACAATATAGAAAGTATATATTTTTGTAGAAAATGAAAAATAGGGCCTTGGGATGCCAAAAAAAGAGGGAAAATTAACTATTCTAGAACTAGGTCATGTTTACAGTCGATCTAAGGGTTTTATCACCTTCTAAAACTAATGACATAGCCATTTTTGAGATCTAAAGCTATATTAGAAAGTTTTTCATCAATTCTCCAAGGAATCCCACCAAACCCTTCTTTTTACTGGAATAGTGAATGTAGCAATATTTCACCTCAAAGATTGTTGTAATACTAGCAAAAATGGCTCTGATACCATGTCAGATTGGCCATGATCTTGGATCCTTCAATATAATATTGATCAAATATATGTATGGAGTAATGAAATCATAAATAAATTGTAGAGAAAGAATCTTGTCTTCACACAACAATATTACAAAATATGACCTTCTTGCATAAAATCATATTAACCTGTCTTACCTTTCAAAATGGAAAAGTGGGGTACATATAGGAAAAATTAGGGTAACATGAGGAATCCTCTAAATTCTAATTATATAATTACATTAAAATATAATTAGCCTATGTGACCCTTTTATAACTAACCTAAGGAAGCTTAATTGACATAGAATTGCCATAAAGCCATGTAAGCAAAACCCAATGGAAAAAAAACACTAAACTAACATAAAATGCATTCTTATACACATAATTCTATAACTCACAAAATGACACATAAGGATATCATATTAGGTATTCGATTAAGTCTACTTCATACTTATTTATAATAATGGAAACACTGATCATATATATATGCATATAATCTGAGTAACTCTAGTACAATCCTTCTTATTAAGATAAAAATATTCTTATAATATACTATCAATTATGCATAAATTGAACTCGTTCTATTACAATCTGAAGGAGTATATATCCTATAAGTCCATATTTATCACATATATGTGCCAACCCATACTTAGTTTCCTTGTAATGCCAACAATACCAAAATATATTAACCATGAAATAACATAGAATAACTATATAGTAGAAGGAAATCATAATTCTATCCATGTGGCAATTATATTTGATGAAGTACTGTGGTTCTCACATTCACCCACTAATAGTTTCTTAGATTTAAATTCTTGTCTCATCTTGAGACAACATTGTAGAGGCATGAAGGCACAAAAGATAGGTTGGACACACAAAAATCATATGCTCAAGGTTTTGGGGATCGGTTTTCACCTTGGTGCGCACTACTTATCCACCCTCACAAGTTTTAAACTAAGTAGTAATTAGCCCACCACCCTTTTGGGTTTTTAAAAGACAAGAAAAACTAGGAAGACCAACCTATTGGTTTTTCAACCAACCTAGGGCCACGATGTAATATGAACCAACCTATAACAAAATTGAAGAGAAAAATTTCAAAATTTTCCCACTTGCATTGAACTAGCTGGATGGTGGAGGCATATGCAGTGATACAAAAATGGAAGGTGGTTATGAAGTTAATGGTGTGTGTTGTGATGAACCTATGGTGGTATCCTTATGTTTCTTAAAATTCTATTATAGCTAACTAAGGGAAATAAATGGAGGTATATACACTAAAGGCTCTAAAGAATTGTCCAAATTGGCCAAGTCAGTCTTACAAAACTACCAAGTGAGTAAAACATCTTGTGTACTACATAATAATTCCCACATAGGAGGTTAAGGGTACAATAATTGGTAAATGTTACTATCTTATGTAATAGGAAAATTAACTTGAGTATTAGCCATCTTTGTAGTGATGTCCACAGGTAGAATTACAATTTTATTAGCATGGCATTGTGCTCACAACCTTGCAAAAGTGTTTTAAAACATTTGATTTTGCCAAGTTTGGAGTTACTACATAACAAAGTCCTAAGTTTGAAGAAAAGCCAATAATTTTACATCCAGACTTATCGAATGGAAGATTAATGATAACAAGTAGATATGAAGTAGAATTAGTAGTAAAGTTAGGCTAAGCACTCTAGATTGTATGTAACTGATATTTATAATTAATCATCTTATGAGCCAACTACATGGCTTGGCTAAGTGCAATGATAATATCCAACTAATATTCCTCAAAGAGTTCACATAGGAATATAATTTCTATTTTAATGGCTTGGACTTGTAATGCAGGATTGGATAAATGTTAAACATTTTACCAGTCTTAGGTGCGCTATGCAACCAACAATAAAAGTTTCTTATTAGCTGAAATAATTCTATTGCCAATAACTTACTTTTAGAGAGATGGGCATGCATCTTCAATGAGAGCATTGACATTATTGATCTAATGGTGAATAATAGCAATATTTTTACCTAATTATGAAACCTTCTTGTCTAAAGACACTATTGTATGGGTATTGTCCTCCTAAAATTTAGATGCCCCTTCTACCTCCCTAGTGAAATAAAGTTACAAAACATCTAGAGATGCTTCATTTGTTGGTGGAGCCATAAAAAAAGTAGTTGTTTATGCACTCGCTACAAGATTTTGAAGTAGAGTAAAGACAAAATATGAAATGGTCCTATAGATGGATAACATAGGGACATCTAAAGTTGTAAGACTCTAAAGTCCTATTGTCATACCCTTCACTTGAGTATCTACAATGTCCCCTTAGTCCCATGGAATCTCCATAAAATTTCATCCTATGAAGTTTTTACGGTGGACCTTTATGGTGTGGCCACTGCCTTATCTATGGGGGTTTGTATGTTCTATGCTAATGTCTATATGGTCTTGACCATGTGTGCCTATGCTATGTGTTTCACTTAAACTACAAATTTATCTTGAATAGCTACTTCTTCAGCCTATTTTTTTGTCCAAGTGGCAATGTAAGCAACTTACTCTTTCTACCTATTCTCCTGAACTTCCTTCTCTATGGAGGATCAGTTCACCATGGCCTCCTTTGTGTGCTTATTATCCTCCTTTATCTAGGTCATAGATAAAGCTAATTTTTCTATTTATTATTGATGGTTAGTGGTTTATTCTTGTGTTTGCACTTGCTCTAAGTGTTGAGCTTCCTAGTCTTTTCAAAATTTTAGCTTAACCTCAACCTTAGCATGACATTTCTCCTCATACCAAGCTCATCTCTAAGCTATCCATGTTAATTTTTCATGCACAACTTATTTTTTCTCTTGAAGTTGTGTATCCAAATCCACCTCTTTCATATTAGTAATATGATCATCTAATGGTGAAGTGGATGAAGAAATGATAGACTCTTTCATAGTGGTCTTCTTCACATGATCTTTCTTCTACCTAGATGGAAGAATGACTTGTTTAAACCTTTTCAATGGTGCAACATTTGGTGTCATAAAAACATATGAAATTGGTACATGTACTTATTTTGCATGTGAAGACATGGAAGGAAGTGATGTTTTTATTCTTATTTAACTATCTGAAGTAACATTGTAATGTCTATTTCTTTCATGTGAGAGCACCTAAAGTAATTTTAGGTAGAGGATCAAATGTTTGTGGTTGGGAATAGTTACTAAAACCTCCTTTAATGGACAATGCCTCTTTGATTTTTTACAATTTTTCCTCTTTGCTAATGGTGTTGATAATGATATAAAGAGGAAAAATGGGTAATTTGACCCATAAATATGATGAAACCTAATTCTATATCTAAATTATGCAAACCTCTTTCTAGAAGAAAAAATCCATCTCTTCTTCTTTCTTGTAAAAAACTTTGGCCATGTCATCCATCATTGTGTAGTAGACCTCTTGATCATCCATCTAAATATTAGACTAGTGACATTATGCTATGATTCATAGAATATTAGGTTCATCCAACTAAGTCTTTTAGCTTTGTGTCTTGCACTAAGGTGGAGATAGTGACCTATGATCTATAGGAGCCTTATGTTTCCCATAGTCTTATGGTGAAACTATTAGTAATACAACAAAAACTATGATTGGGACACTTATTAGTACTATTTGTAAACGAGTTGCTCTATGTGTGTCTAATTACTTTTAATGCTCAAAATTACACTATATAGTAACCATGTCAATGAAAAATGGTATAAATGCACCCAAGGCCTTAGGTAATTTGTGAACTTAGATGACCATTCCTTGTATAAATTTGGTCACCACCACATATTGCCCTAAATTCTTCATGACATTTGGAGGGATGTATGGGTTGATGACACTAGTTCAACTAGTTTATCACAGTAGGCATTGAATAATTACTGATGAGAAAAATAAGTTATCTCTCACTTCTAAGTGAGAATCTAAAATTCAACATCTATCCAATAATATAAATATGGATGGATGATTCCCTCTGTAGAATTACACTACATGAAGACCATAAATAAAATCAAGAACTAGTATTAAAATGTATATTTCATGAAAGATGTGACTTTTTCAATGTTGATGAATTTAGACACCAATAACTCTAGATAATTAAATTATTCATTAAGGTTTACCATGCAATGGGCGACATAAATGACACCTTTGGTTGCTTCTTTGGTGGCCTTGGTCATTTTCTAGACCCTATTAGTTATGCATTCTACAAGAATACACATTAGATCATCTATGATATCTTCCAATAGTATCCCTCAATGGCCTCTTACATTAGCATCATAGATTTCAGGCAGAATAGGTAGGATTTTAGATTTATAGGGACCTAGAGGCCTCCTTGTACTAGTAGTCTAGTTGCACATGACATGACAACTTCATTTACATAGATGGTAATGTCTGAGGAAAGATAAATATTCCCTTAATTATATCAGCCTATAAGCAACTCCATAATATCTCCTAATTACCCAAATGTAGGTAATAAAATCAACCATTTGACATCCATGTTGTGGAGTTAGTGAAATGGTATGACTATGAACTATTATACTCAAACTATTGTGGGGGCAAAGATTTGTTCTTTAATGAACTTACTAGATGGATATACATCTAGGTCCATAAATTCTATTTGCCACATATTATTTTTTAATCTTGATGTCTTCTTGTTGTGTAACAATGAGTCCTTACTGTAACTAAGAAGGATCATAGGCAACCATATTGGAAGATATGTAAAGCACAAGGTACTATGCTCAAAAGTTTACAACTCATAGATATTAAGACACAAGGCAATTATTCACAGGTACTAATGTAGAAGGGCAATTCATTATAGGTTTAATGTACTATACTTAAGGTTCTACAAAATGTAAAATGATGATATGCGTATCCAAACACCTAATTTATATATTTATGTGTGCCCTTTCAGATCCTAATGTTTTAAATGTGTTGTGACATCCTCAATTTTAGTCTTAATGCCATTTGATCGGTAATATCTCATTTTTCTAGGTTGCTGTGATTTTTTTTTGAGTTGGCATCCCTTGTATGACCTATTGATTGAGTTATGTGATTATTTGTTTTACTAAATTTGACTTGTACCCTTAGTTTTGTCATTAATCCACCCTAAAATAACTGTTAACCTTTATTCAATTAAGATCTCACCACTTGCATATTTTCCAGACTTAAATTAAGATGAACTCGATCCCCTCAAACATGATTTCTCTTTTGTTAACACTTTTCATGTTATTAATGTTAGCTCTCTAACCTGCACCCTATAAGGAGGTTGTTTAAGCCTACCTTGAAGGATAGGGTAACATGGGAATAGCTAAAGGTTGTGGGTGACCTATGACTAGACTAGACCTCTAGATTATGGTGATAGCTCCCTTAGTGCATTAATTGAAGATCTTTTCCTTAAACCTATAGATTAGGGTGAAAAGGGGTAGAGAATATGTATAAATGGAAACCTAATATAAGTGTAGTGATGCACTAATATAGATTATCCACTCAAATTAACCTCAACCTACACTAGCAAGCAAGACAAGTGATTGAATTTCCTAACTCCAAGGAATCCTATGAAAAATTATTTCACATAGAGGTTGAAATTACTGGTTAAAACATGAGGGTGATGATGGGAAGGTCTAGATCAAGGTACTTATCATTAAAAACTCCACTTTAAGCTCAATAACTTATCATTCAAACTCACTATGTGATCTAAATAAGAATATATACTAACAATTAGGTGATACTAAGACTTACCAAGGGAGTAAAACCTACCACATGTGAAAATCAAACATGTATAACACACTAAACTAGTATCAAGAGTTTAAAAATAGTCATTTGCATTAGCTTAAGAGGTTACAAGGTGCCATTTTAGGCAGAGTTTCCTCATACCAAGGTGAAGGATACAAACAAAGGCCTTAAGGCCTAAATAAATAGAAGAAAGAGAAGAAAGAGAGGGAGAATGGTGTGGAGGTTACAAATAGAGGTCATAAATGACCATAGCCAACTTCATCATTAGTTACAATAGTCATAACAGTCCACCAAACTCCCTTTATGTGTTGGTGTTCATAAATAAGCCCTTTAGGAATTGATGTGGAGTGGTGGAGGTTGTATTTAACTTCTTTAAGGAATGACCATGCCCAAAATGGTCAATCACTCTTCATATGATAGTTACAAAGTGTGAATGAGGTGTGATTAGGCCTCCATGAAGCATTAAGTAGCCCATCATCATTTGAGCATGCTAACTAGACTTGAAATTGCCTCCTCTTCCATTATGACTATGAAGTGTAGATACTTGTATTCATGATGGTAGTTATGAGGTGTGAATGTGATGCTACATTAATCTCCTAACAACCCCTCTATGCCATTCTACATCTTTCTTTATTGACTAAGTATGTTTACTAGGCTAATTAGGCCTAGTTACTTGATTATTGATGATTGGATGATCATAGACATTAAAATAAACCTTATATCAGGTGGATAAGTGTGTTTTAATTTTGAATCAGTGACCCATACCATGACATAGGCTTTTTTAGGTAGTAGACATCTGTAACTTTGCTAAACTAGGTGACTAGGTCACTTTCTCTTAGCATCTATAGACTGGCTATTTGGTGTGGACTTTTAGAGGAATTTATAGGTTTAAGTGTGAGAATTTGGTGCTTCGGAATTTGAAACAAGTCTCAAACCACCCCATTCAATGATTATTAACTTCTCTAATAGCCCCATACCTTGTTTTTTGCTTAATTCCTTGAAAAAGTAACATTTATGATAGGTCTATACACTAATCTATATAGACCAATACCATGAAAATGGTCTATCCTAAGTGGGATAGGTGGTCCAAGTGTTTAATAGGTCAAAATAGGGTGTTTGAGTGTAAATAACTCCACTTTTCCTAAGTTAGGTCTTAGGTAGGGTTTTGATGGTCTACCATCTTAATGATGGTTCATAAAGATCTGACATCCACTCCTAAATTTATGGTCATGAATTTTTATTATGTAGACCCCCTTAAAACTCATGAAAAATATTTGGGTCCCATACATCTTATGTGTGGAGATAAGAACATAAGATGGTGGACCTTGAACTCCTTGCAAGCCTTCTAGACATTTTTGTAGTCTTAACAATGATTCATAGAGGTGGGCCCCTAAAACCAAGTATTTCCTCCATGTATTTTGAGACCATAGGTATTTCCAACTTTTTATAAGAGAATTATCTCTAGGTCATTATACCATGAAAGATATGAGCACTTAAAATGATGGTTTGAGTTGATTGATTAGAACTATAGAGCTCACAATGGGTCTTAATACCAAATTTGGAATTTTTTGCATTCCCCTACTTCAAATACTTATTTTATGACATGTATTATCTTCCCACACCTCATCATGGCCACCAATATTCTATGGAGACATGGGTATGCCCCAAGGTGGTGGTGGTGTTTGAGGCTTTAAGAATGGCTTTTAGGCTTAACAGGCCTAGACTGAGTATTATGGGTCTAAGTGACATATAGGTGGTTTGGGTCTCTAATCATCATCCTAAAACCTCCTTCACTTATATCTCATTATTCTATAACTATATCTAGCTTCCCAAACTCTAACTTTATCTCCATTCCCTCATGTGAGTTTGCCTTGAATGTCACTATTTTACTTGTTAAGACTAAGAGTGATTTGAAATTAGTATGGGGGTATAGGAATGCCTTCATACTTATAATATGTTCTCTTTGGGTTGGTAACCTTATTATGTACAAGTATCCTTTCAACTCTATTTCCTACATACCCTCATGTAATTAGTCCTAGGGTTTGTAGGAAGTTATGCCTATGTAGCCTTAGGGGTTTGATTGAGTGATTCCCTACCCTACCTAAGTATCTTACCATCATAGAGACCCCATCATGTTATTAAAACTCTCTTATTATATGTTTCCATCCTTAGATCACCTCAAACTTACATGTTCCTTTAACTTCTCATATACAAGCCTATTTAGGCCTATTTAGGCCTAGTAACCCTGTGTAAGCTATGAAGCCCTTCTTGTATTAAGGATTAAAACATATTAATTTGAAATACTAAGATATTCTTAGGATGACAAGAGAGAAACCTTCCTTCACTTTCATTTCTCACCTCTCTATAGGGTTCTCACTTAAAATTTCTTGCTCAGGTCCTATTGTAGGTGGTAGTTTCAAATCATGGCTAAGTAGGCATGAATAATAAGACTTTATTTTGCCTTATTGAGGTTCTCATCCTCTTAGGAACTTGGCTTTGTCTTTTTTGGATGAATATTTTGTCATCAACTAACTGAAGAAAAAATTATTATATCGACCACAACATGATGAGATAAATCTCTCCTCTTAGCAAGGGGAGGCTCCCTATAAACTATTATAAACTAGACCTATACTAATACTAACTTAGGGGTAGAATCACACCATCCATTTCTATTTTTTTAAAATGATGTTCAAAAAAGAGAGGAGAAACTTCCCAGGTAGTAACTGAATCCATAAGAAACCCATGAAAGCACAAAATCTTTCATTTCTTCTGTTACTGATTAAGTATAGAAGATACCATAGAATGAAGTGTAGCCCAAAGTCTCCACTGCAAACTACAACAAGATAAGACAATAGAAGATGTAGGTAGTTAAAATCCTTTTCTAATATCCTCTGTTCTAAGGCATGAAAACATACACTAAAGATAATTATGTAGCACAAAGTCTCCACAATCATCTTCGAAACATCTCCCAGATTATCTTCACTTGCTCTACTTATTTGATTAGATAGATAAGATGATATAAGGAAAAAGACATAAGAACAATTTCCTATATAACACAAGCTATTTCAACACAAATTTTGAAAGGTCACTTGATTTCTCATTCAACTGGTAAAAGTTGATTAACAAGTTGAGCTCAAAGTCTCAAAAATGCCTTTTAATTTTAGGCAGAGTTTTGTTTTTGATAACTGAAAGATCCTCCCAGTTCCAAAATGAAAGATTACAATATATAGTATTCCCTAAAATACCTGGGCACTCCTTTCCACAAGTAGCCCATGTTGTGTTTAATGCATTGGAAAGAGAAAGTCTTGTGAAGAGGCCATGCTGGAGGCATTTAAATCATATTCAATGTCCCTTCATAGGCACGAGTTGTCTAGTCTTCTGAGAGACAAGACCACTCCTCTTTATGATACTTACATGACTGTCCACTCACCTTTACTCAATTTAATAAAAATGATCTGTGTCATTGAATGCTAATGCTCTCTAATATCCACCTAGTGGACTATTCTACCCATTGAAATAACTCTTCTACTGACACTTCTGGATTCCTGTCATGTTTCCTCTTTCTTTGCTATATTTTTTCTCTTCCTCATGTTCTAAACTCTCAGGGCCATCCTCTCACCTTCTACTAGCTTTTCTAGCTCCTTTCTTGGTAGCACACTAAATTTGTCTTTGGTTTTATTCTATTTGAAAATCAATGATTATTCCATCGTTTCTAAATTTGACATCCTTGGGGATGTCACTAGTCGCTTGAACCTCTTAAACCTTGAACCATTCTTTTGGAGTTCATCGGTTCAATGGTTTAATGGCTCAACACTTATGTTTTTCAAATAGTTGCATTCATTTAGTCTTCTTATGAATTCAATGTGTCATTTGAACCAACTGCTTTGAACTTCCTACTCGATCCTTCAGCTTGAATCTTTTGGTTTAACTATTCAGTTGAACCTTAAACCTTGAAGCAGAGTTCAAAGGTTCAAAAGGTTCAATGTCGGTCCCTATAGTTTGTTTCATCTCATTGAAACTCACTGATGAACCATGTATAATTGAACTCCGACATTGAACCTTACTCAGTAATTCTTAGGAAATGCCTTCAAGTTTTTTGAATTGTTCCTTGTTCATTTTCTCGACTGAAAACCCTTTGAAAATGAGAGACTTCCTTTACTAAAAATACTTGGGTAATTGGAGAACTTGACTGCTCAGAACATTTTTGATAAGGAAACCATTTTTTGGCCTACAAGACCAAAATAGTTAACATGTTGACTACAAAAATGAGTGGCCAATTTTTGGGACAACAACAGGCTCTAGTTGGGGAACTTCCATTGATTGTAATATGAAACAATTGAAGGGAGTAAAAACTAGAATCTGAGTGCCTTTTTCCATGCCATTAGGCCATGGAGTCATGCCACCAAAAAGAGAAAGATGCCCAAAAATGAAATGAACAACACAAAACAAAATAAACAAATACTATACAAATATACAAATGAACTTATCTGATACTTCAAGAATTGAAGTGCTTCAGATGCTACCCATTGCAAGGCAGTGAGAATGGCATTCTATATTGATATCTCAATAAGAAACTATTATTTCCACTAAATCGATGGATGGCGAATGGACCTCTCCATAAGGAATAAAATTTTCCATGCATTCCCTTTGGTTCTCTCCTCTTGTCTCATAACAAGACTTGATCTCCAATCTAAAACTCATGAATCCTTGCTTTCTGGTCAAAAAGGTTCTTCACCTAATTTTGACATTTAGAAATGTGGTCCACTACTATAGTTCATTTCTCTTCTAACTCAGTCAGACACATGATTCTTTTGTCAATAGAATTTTCAAAATTTAAATCTTCTACTACCTTTGCCAACTTCAATGCTAGTAATTCCAAGGTAATGGGTGTTTCTGTATTTAGACCATATAGAAGTTAGAATGGGGACATAATTATTACCCTCTTAAGCATAATCCTATCTACCCATAAAGAATCAAACAACACTTTATGCCAAACCCTCTAATTGTCATCAACCAATTTCTTGATGATAGTAACTAAATTTTTGTTATTTAATTCTGCCTGACCATTTCCTTGCTAATAATAGTCTGAGGAGTGGGAAAGAATAATTTCATGATTGTAGAAAAAGTTAGTAATCTCCTGAGAAGAGAAACATGAGGCATTGTCTATTATAATCTTGTTTGGAACTCTAAAAGGGGAAAAAATATATTCTTTCAAGAAATTACACACCACTTTTGAAGTGGCATGCTTGACTAGAATGGCTTCCACCCACTTAGTAAAATAGTCTGTTGCAGTGAGGATATAGTTATGTCCAACACTTGAGGATGGGATCATGGTGCCAATGAAGTCAATACCCCATTACGAAAAAGGCTCTTTGATCACCACAAGATTGAGGGGTAATGTGGCTAACTTGGGTTTCCCAATGAACTATTGACACAACTCACACCTATGTACCCAATTTATACACATCTTAAAGCAATGTAGATGAATAGTATCTAGATCATATAATTTTATGAGCAGTCACAGGTGTGGAAAAATGTCCTCCAAAATACAAGTTATGGAAGGACTCCAAAAGTTTACTTTTATGTGCTTTATCCACGTATCAAAGAAATACCCCATCAAGGCTTGTTTTGTACAAACCATTATCCCACAAGACATAGTTAGCAGATTTTAACTTAACATTTATTTTTTATTTGCAAGACAAATGAGTGAGATACTCACCATAGGTAAGAAAATGAGTGATATTAGAATACCACTCATTAGTAGTAGTAATAAAAAAACTATTGGTATGTCATCAATCTCTGCCTCTTTATGTCCTATTTCTTCTGATATGTTTTCAACAATCAATTGATAGATACCTCTTCCCCATACCAGCTTAGTAGGCTTGATATCAAGATCAAACTCTAGAATTTTTGTAATCTTATTTCCCCTTTTTGTACCAAATTCTTGCTGAGTTAAAATAGCTTTCACTATGGTCACCAGAAAAATAGTGTGTGAATTCAGGATATAGAACCAAAAATATTTTACTGCCTTGACCACTACATAAGCATGCTTATCCATAATTGAATAATTCAATTCATGATATTTGAGAGGGTAGATCATAAATGATATGGGAAAATCCACACCTTCTTTGTCGTACTAAACCAAAATGGCTGAAAGTGTGTGCTCAAAAGCATAAATGTATACCATGAAGTCTTTGGTATAATCCAAACAAACTAGGATTGGTGCATGAGCAATAGCCTTCTTGATATCTTTGAATGTTGTTGTGCCTTCTACAATCCATCAAAAAGTAGCTTTACCCTTCATCATGTCGACAATGTGGCAAGTTTTCTCTGCAAATTCTAGGATGAACCTTCATAAAAAATTCACCTTTCCAAAGAAAGAATGAAATACAAAATTACTAGTAGGCAGAATAAGATCTTGGATAGATTTGACTCTTTTTGAGTCAATTTTTATACCTTCTTAGGATACAATGTGGATGATAATTTTACCTTCTCTAACCCCAAAAATTGATTTCTTGGGATTAAGAGAAAGACCATTTTATCGACAACATTCCAACACTTGTTGCAAATGATGCATATGATCAGGATGATGCTTAGAGAAGATAATCAAGTCATCAAGATATACCATGATGAAATTCCCTAATTCATCTCTGAAGGCAAGATCCATTGCTCTTTATAATGTGGCACCAGTGTTGATCAAACCAAAAGGCATTCTGTGATATGCAAACGTGCCCTAAAGTGTAGTGAAAGTGGTTTTATGTTGATCTACTCCATCAACTTCTACTTGATTGTACCCAAAAAAAACATCTAACATTGATAACATCTCTGATCTAGTTACTATTTGAAACACTTGATCCATGATGGGTAGAGGGTATTTGTCCTTTAGAGAAGACTGATTGAGATTTTTGAAATCCACACATATATGAATTTATTTTTTATTTTTCCTTACAAGAATTATGTTGGTGATCTAGGTAGAATAGTGAATTGAAAAAATTATCCTAGCATTCAACATCTTTTGAATCTATGAAAGGATAGTACCTGATATCTTTGGAATGTATTGTCTTTACTTCTGCTTGTGAGGTAATGACCCAATCTTGAGTGGAATGTCATGCTAAATTTATTTAGGCTTGAAGGATTTCAAGTCATCATAGGAATATGCCAAAACATCAATGTAATGGCAAAGAAGAGTAACAAATTTGAACTTTTTGTTAGTAGTGCAACATATTTTAGGAACTGATTCCCGTGCTAGAGAGGCACTACCTTTGAAATAAAGCTCCTCAAACCCATCCATCTTTTCTAGAAAAGCAACAATTTGATTATCACCATTAAACCCCTGCCAATGGTTACCATTTTTAGGTAAACTTGGTCAAAAGACCAACTCAATAGTGTACTTGTTCCCTTTTAAATCTTTATGAGGAACCATAAGGGTTACAGAGATAGCCAGTGAGTCTACACGATCATTAAATTCTCTAGGCACTATAGAAATGTTAAAATCATCAAAAATTTCAATGTAATCCCACACAAGATTGTGATAATGTCGTAGTCTTTCATTCTTGGTTCAGTATAGGCTCCTCACTTGGTATACCACTAATTCAGTATCTCCCTGGGCATGAATAACTTTAATACCTTTAGCATGAGCAGCTTGTAATCTAAGAAATAATGATTCATACTCGATGGTGTTGTTGGTATTGCCAAATTGTAACTTGTATAAATAAGGGAAAATATCTCCCTATGGAGATATCAACATAATTTTGGCTCCAGAACCGGTAGAAGAGCAGCTACCATAAAATTATAAGATCCAAAGATCATTTGGATTTGATCTTCTTAAAGATTTCTTTTCATTAGTGAGGGAAGATTCCTTTTCCCCTAAGATTTCCTCCACAAGTTCTTCTAATTTCTTGTCTAAATCATCTGAATTGTCACCTAATGAACTTTGGTTTGATGAAACAAGAACATCTTCAGTGAACAAAAAATAATTACCCATTCCTGAAGATTCAAACAAAATTTGAGCCTTAGGGTCTGATGTCTAAGTAATAATGTACTTTAACTCTCTCTCAGGAAGCAAATTTTGCATGATCCCTTTAATAGGTATCCTTGATTTAGATAGGTCCATGTTCAACTCTCCACCAACATCTTTGCAAAAAATTTGTCCGAGCAGGATGCCATATGAAGCTAGAATATTAGCCACTAAGACCATCATCTTAATTCTCTTATTTGGAAAGGTTGTAAATGCAAATTGGGCATCTTTGATTTGACCCAAAAGTGGTACTTGTTTATTTTCCAAGGAGAAACATCTCCCAAAAGTCTTAGTTAAGGTAAGACTGAGAAAATCTACTACCTTGGCAGGCATAATGTTATCAGAGGCTCCATAATTTATTATACAATTGCTCAACTTATGACCATTTATCAATAGAGAAACATAGAAAGGTTCTATTTTCCTAGGGGCAACCAGAGGAGTAGCGACAAGATTATTTTGGATGGACTTGTTCTTTGGTGGATCATGAGTAGCTTTGGAATAATCTTGTCTTACAAGGATGGTTTTATTTTTGATGCGTTCAACTAACCTATCCAACTGCTCAGGATTGGCTTGTAGGTATTCAAACTTAGACATTTGGATCTTGGTCTTCTTAACATGATCAATTATGTCAAATGATTGGAATGAACTAGAAACAAAGGAAGAAAGTCCATCCTTCTAATTTTGATTTGATATGACATTGGGTTGAGGGATAGAAGTAGAAGGGAGAGGATTGTTTGAGGTACTTACTCTCTTACTGGTCACTGGATCCTTTGATTAGAAAGGTAGCGAAGTTCCCTATTTAGCAATCAAGATTACTAGCTAAGGATCTTTTAATACTTTTCCCCTATTAACTTGTTGAGTTGATTTATTTTATGACCTAGTAAAAATATCATATGCTCCATCAAACACTTTTCCCTTTTTTCTAGCTTCATCTTGGTAATCCATAAAACCAATATTGGAGTCACCAGCTAATTCTTCTTTTTCTTCCACAAAGAGATTAGCATCCTCTTCTTGGTCCATCTCAATTTGGAAAGAGAAATCATGTTTAGCTTCATAGTAACTGACTACTGAGTTGACTTGTGCTACTTCAATGGCAAGCTTTCCCTGTGTGGGAGGAAGTCGATTGGGTTGCCCTTGATTTTTGGCAGCATTGCCTGGATATGAATGGCTAGAAAATATCTTCCTTGGTATATCTTGATAAGGAGAAGACATACACTGGGCCATTTGCCTTTTTAGAGATAGCAATTTATTTGCTAACTTTTACACCATAGGATTAGTAGTGCTTGTAGAAGAACTTTCAACAGATGAGAAAAATTAATTTCTATTAGGATCTCTTTTTATCTTACCCACAAAGATAAGATCATCTTCAAACTTGGTAGCCAAAATTTGAGCTAAAAAAATATCTATATGGCCAACCTACCTTAACAGAAAACTCACTTTGAGAAGTTGAGAATTGATAAAGAAGCACATGAGATTCTCGGGTGTTGGTTGGGTAATTGTAGGAATTTTGTTCCTCAGCGTATCAAATTTGGAAATGAAGTCTCACATGGGCTCACGAGGCTCCTTCTTCATTTGTGTAAGTTATGCCAACAAGGCATGTGCATCTTATGTTGGTTTGAACCTAGCCTCAAACTTGGTCCTAAGAGTGTCCCAATTAGTTCCAGTCGAAGCTTGAAGATGATAAAACCAATCTACGACAACACCTTTCAATGTTTATATAAATATTCTTACTACTATATCTTCATATTCAATGCATATCACACCACAGGCTATGCAAAAAGCTACAATATGCTCATCAGGATGAACTTTTCCATCATCGTATAACTTGGGAAAATTCTTTCTTGAACTATCAGGTAGTTCATGTAAAGGTGGGGTTAGATTTAGGGGACCAAAAGTATTACCCCAAGGGCCTTGGGATACCATGATATGAAAATTGAAATGAGGGATAACAAACCTTTATGGAGTATGTATAGACAAAACTCTACTAGTAGAGAAAGGAGAAGCTTCACCTAATATTGGAGATCTGACGTTGGTAGGAGGGAAACTCCTAGTTCACTAAAGATGAGGTTAAGGAAGAAATAGATTGAATCTATTTTGCTACACCAACTCGAATATAGGATCAACAATACCTTGAGCTCTCTAGCTTCATGTATATCATGGATATGCTAGAGTGTAGAATGGAAAAGAACTAGAACTAATTTAACTTGAAGCATGAGGCTTCAACTTGTATGTTATTCCCTAGTGGAGTCACCAAAAAGATGTGTAATGAATATTTTGTTGTCAACCAACTGAAGATAAATTTTTTATATCAACCACAACATGATGAGATAAATCTCTCCTCTCAACAAGGGGAGGCTCCATACAAACTATTATAAATTGGACCTATACTAATACTAACTTAGGGGTAGAATCACACCATCCATTTCTCTTATTTTAGAAATGATGTTCACAAAATAAAGGACAAACTTCCTAGGTAGTAACTGAATCCACAAGAAACCCACGAAAGCACAAAGTCTTTCATTGCTTCTGTTACTGATTAAGTACATAGGAAACCATAGAATGAAGTATAGCCCAAAGTCTCCACTGCAAACTACATTAGGATAAGACAATAGAAGATATAGGTAATTCAAAGCCTTTTCTAATATCCTTTATTCTAAGGCATGAAAACATAGACTAAAGATAATTATGTAGCACAAAGTCTCCACAATCAGCTTCAAAACATCTCCTAGATTATCTTCACTTGCTCTACTTATTTGATCAAATAGATAAGATGATATAAGGAAAAAGACATAAGAATAATTTCCTATATAACACAAGATTTTTCAACACAAATTTTGAAAGGTCACTTGCTTTCTCATTCAACTGGTAAAATTTGATTAACAATTTGAGCTCAAAGTCTCAAAAACGCCTTTCAATTTTAGGAAGATTTTTATTTTTGATAACTTAGAGATCCTCCCAGTTCCAAAATGAAAGATTACAATATATAGTATTCCCTCAAATACTTGGGCACTCCTTTCCACAAGTAGCCCATGCTACATTTAATGTATTAGAAAGAGAAAGTCCTACAAAGAGGCCATGCTGGAGGCATTTAAATCATATTCAATGTCCCTTCATAGGCATGGGTTATCTAGTCTTCTGAGAGGTAAGGCCACTCCTTTTTATGATACTTACATGATTGTCCACTCGCCTTTACTCAATTGAAGAAAAATGGGCTGCACCATTAAATGCTAATGCTCTCTAATATCCACCTGGTGGGTTGTTCCACCACTAAAATAACTCTTTTAACGATGCTTCTAGATTCCTATCATGTTTCCTCTTTCTTTGCTATATCTTGTCTCTTCCTCATCTTATAAACTCTCAAGGCCATCTTCTCACCTTCTAATGGCCTTACCAGCTCCTTTCTTGGCAGAGCACTAAATTTGTCTTTGGTTCCATGCTATTTGAAAATCAATAATTATTCTATCATTTCTGAATTTGACATCTATGGGGATCTCATTGGTTGCTTTAACCTCTTGAACCTTGAACCATTATTTTGGAGTTCATCGATTCGACAGTTCAATGGTTCAATGGTTCAACAACTCAACACTTATGTTTTTTAAAGAGTCACGTTCATTCGGTCTTCTTATGAATTCAATGTGTCATTTGAACCAACCACTTTGAACTTCCCACTCGATCCTTCAGCTTGAATCTTTTGGTTAAACTATTTGATTGAACCTTGAACCTTGAAGTAGATTTCAAAGTTTAAAAAGGTTCAATGGTCGGTCCTTATAGTTTATTTTGTCTCATTGAACCTCATCGATGAACCATGTATAATTAAACTCTGATGTTGAACCTTACTCAACAATTCTTAGGAAATGACTTCAAGTCTTTTGAATTGTTCCTTGTTCATTTTCTTGATTGAAAACCCTTTGAAAATGAGAGACTTCCTTTGCTAAAAATACTTGGGTAATTGGATAACTTGACTACTCAGAACATTTTTGAGAAAGAAGGAAACCATTTTTTGGCCTGCAGGGCCAAAATAGTTAACATGTTGACTAAAAAAATGAGTGGCCAATTTTAGGGAAAATGGACTTCCTTACTTCTCATTATGTGTCTTTAGACTTAAAATAACCACATAAAACATGTATATTCCATCAACCCTTAAGCATAGGTCTGCTCATATCTGTTTTAGGCCTAATAGGGTTAATAAGTCATTGGGACTCTCCTTGTTATCTTAAATAAAATTAAGAATTATATTTATAGTGATGAACTTAATAAATAATTTATGGGGTCTATTTAAAATCTTAGCATTTAATTTTAGTGTAAGATTCACACATTTTATGGTATTTTCCTCCTAACCTTGCCTATGGATGTGTTTAGCTAGTTGGCTACGAATATGAACCCCTTATTCTTTCTCCATTGACCCTTCACTAAACCTTAATTTATACTTAAGTGACCTCAATATGTTTTTAACCCCTTTATTACCTTATTTACCATCCAAACATTGTTTATTTCTCAAATTTATTCCCGTGTACAGTCAGGTCTATAGTTGATGGTCCTAGTCTTAGACTATGTGTATTCATTTCAAAAAGTGGGCATGATGTTCCACTATCATCCTTGGGTAAAATAATCATTTTGGTTACCTCATATTTATATTTTTCAACATTATTATCTCTTCAAAAATTTATCATACTATCAGAGCTCCCCCAACCCTCAGTCATAACCAATGTGTGCTCAAAAAGAGTTGAGTGAGTCACTCCATTGGGGAGAGTTGAGAAAATGTTGACCCTATTTTCCACTACTCATTTTTTCTCCATACCTTTTCATGTTTTCTATGACTCCATAATATTTTCAATACCTTCTACATCTCAAACCAATAATGACCACCCTACTTGCTTAATCTGCCTTGAAAGGTATATAATTAACGTGAGGATGATTATTTCTCAAAGGTCTAAAGATGAAGGTTTGATCTTTATTTAAATTTTATTCCCATATAAATATCTATTTTATAGGATCATATAAGTCTAATTTATATTTATTGACCTTCCACACCTCATTCCAACATCCAACACCTCATTTGTTTGGCCTGTACTTTAGGCCACTATAGTCAGGCCTGTGTGAGTTTACCTTTGTAGGGTTAAGGATGAGGATGGACTTTTAGGCATAGGGAAGTGAGTAATAAGTAGTGAGGTTAATATAGTAAGGAGTGACCATAACATTAAGGATATTATATTCATATTTAACACCACCAAAATATATTTTATAACCATTTTTTCCTTACTTTGCAAAGGAGATCACATCTACTCATGAAAATCATATTAGAAATAAGACATTGAAGGGGTTACTTGATTATCTTGTGGCTTATTTGAGTTTATGTGGAAGACAAGGATTTAAAATATATAATGAACCCATAATCAAATCCAAAATGTCATCAAGACTTCCATCTTATGCACAAGGACTGTACAATATGAGAAACTCCATTTACAGTCTATAATTGGGGGAAACATGAGGATTTGATTGCTCCCACACTATCACATGTGTGAAATATGGGTTAATGGTGATGGATATGGGATGCAAGGACCTATATAATGGTCACCAAGTGTTGATTTTTAAAAACACCTCAAAGATGCACCAAAATTGTTGTCACTTCTAACCCCTTACATAGATAAAGAAGACCATTTGAGTGCCTAGATTGTTATAATTTGTTCATAAAGCATAGGAAATGAATGTGAATATAAATGATATGAATGATAAGGTCAATATACCCCTTCCTCTACCCAAGAGATTAGATTCTCATTTTCTCTATACTATCTATACCATTCATAAACCTCAAAGGCTATCCTAGACTGTAAAAGAGCTCAAAGGAGGAAGAGGGTCAGTTTTGGGCCTATTTTGCATCTTCTAATCATGAAAATACTATAATACACTTGGAATGAGATTTGATTCAAACTTTTTATCTCCCCTATATGGAACTGACTATAAAATTCCATATAACCTATAAAAAACACCTAAAAACTCTCTTTTTTACATTTCTTCATGTTTCTAATCTTGGGATGCCATTAAAGGGTAGTGAGAGGGAAAATAAAGTTAAAAAAATATTTAAAACCTAGTTTTATGGTTTTTGGAATTTTAATAGATGCATTTTCCCATGTGTGAGACCTAATTTATGAGTGGGGAGTGAATTTAAGTTTCAAAATGGACCTTTATGGACATGCAACTGCCTAGTGATGGCTTTGTGATGAGAATGAGACCATTTTAAGACCTTTATAATGTTATTTTCATCAAAAAATTCCCTCTCTTCAGATATTTATAATTCAAATAGGCTTATATGAGGTATTTGAGGGTCATTTGATGGCTCTAGGGGGTTATGAAGGCTTGAATTTGTTTGAATGGATAAACCATGAACAATGACATTGAATATATCATTAGACCTTCATATTATGGTTTTAAATAAGGTTTAAAACCCATACATCCTACCAATAAGGGTCTCTTTTCAATTTTCATATTCCCAATAAAGATAAAGAGATCACAGACTTTAAATGAAGAGAGCACTGGAATTAAGGAAAGGCTATCGCTGGAATTAAGGACATGTTATCATTAAAATAACATGAATTAATAATTATCATCATTAAGTATTTAGTTAATTATAATATTAATTAATTATTAATATTTAATGGGAAATTTTCCACATTTGGGAGAATCACCACTTTTGGGAGAAGATATGTTATTTGACAAAATGTCACAATCTTTGGAGAAGACATGTCATTTGGTAGAACACTATGAAGGTATTTATATTCAGAATTTAGTGAGAAGGAAAGGAATACAATCATATTCATCAAACATTTAATTTTTATAAGCATCAACAAGGATCTTAAGGATGTGACCCCTTAATTATAAATGCGATTCTCAAAGATGGAAACCCTTGTTATCAAATCCAATGATGAAACCCCTTGTGGTGTAATTTTGTAATATTCATAATCCATATTTAGAAATAAAAAATTAATCTAATTTGAATTTATTATTATTTAAATTATTATTTTATAAAATATTATTTTAAAAAATAATTCCAAGAAAACTAAATTAATGTAAAATATTTTGATTTGGAATATTACTGTGGTATCAAAGCTATTTTCTTGCCAGCTTGTGAACCATGGGGTCACTACATAAGGAAATTATGAATATTTTAAAGTCGTACAACATCCTTTCAAAAATAAATCTATTTTTAAAAACTTTTGGAGTTGAAAGAGTCACAAAATGGAAACAAACACTATGAGGAAGCTGAGTTTGTGAATCATAATTATGGCATCTCAAAATATGAAGAGAAATTCAATTCTCAAGAGGTCTTAGAAGAAATAAAATATGATGAATATCATTAAAATTATGGACAAAAATAGAATTATAGAAACCAATATGATTAATTAAAGTTATAAATCCTTGGAGACTCAAGGTGCTTCAAACTCAAAATATGAAGAGAAGACTCTTTCTCTTGGAAAGAAATCAGGGGAAACTTGTGACAAGTTTCCTGACAAATAGGTTGACAAGGAGTTAACTGTAACAAAATTGAATGATGATAGTTATATTAAATATATATACTCTTATAGTATCAGGAAAACCTTGAGAAAAATAAACCTTGATGCATGTAATATGTCACCAATAATTGTAGTGAAATAAATGAATCAAAAGGCTTACTAGGAAGACAAGTACCCATGCCATTTTGTTCTGATTCAAATATCCATATGCCTAGAAATAATAAGTTTGATGTTTGTCTTCTGATTGGTGATATGAGCTTGAAACTAGAAGTCTCTTACCTTATTATGATAATATAAATTATAAGGTATATGATCTTCAAAGGAGCAAACATTATCCATAACATTGAATGGGTTATATTTGATAAAGTACATTATGTAAATGATGTTGAGTGAGGAATTGTTTGGAAGGAGGTTATTTTAATGATTTCAACATATATCAATATCATACTTTTCCATGTAATAGTACCAAACACATTAGAGATTATAGATTGTATTGGATGAACTCAAAATAAAAAAATATGTCACAAAAATAATGTAGATGCTTATGCCACTTGAACACTATCTATACTACTCAAGGGAACTCCTTAAACATTGTGAGAGAGAAAAAGAAGACCCATTTGAAAATATAAAGGAATGATAACATATTTACATGAAATATGGTCCATATGTGACACTAAAGGAATCCGTGGCTATATATACCACTTTAGATAATGGCTAGAATTAATAAAGTTTTCTCTCATCCTTTTCCACCTTTATCATGTAAGCATGATACTAAGCTATCAATACCAGAACTTGAGTGGTTAAAGGAGTCTTAAAGCATTGTAGTATGATTAAATCAGTGATAAAAATTAGAGTCAGGTATTTTTTAATATACATATGACAATCCTCATGAGGATTTATCATGTATTAAATGTCACATGCTTACTCAATGATTCTTCAAAAAGATGGAAACATGGGATGATATTATGACACTTCCTGTGCAAAAACCTCCACCATTGAGTTTTCCTCTTCTGACCTTATTTAGATCAAGGTGGAGGGTTGGTGTCATAATGTTGATGATGTTTCTCGCATTCCTTTTTATAGATTTGATGACTTTGTGAAGGGATAATCCTCCAATATTGAATATCCCACAAATTTTCATGTTGAGGTAAAAAGGAAAAAAACTAGATTGTAATTCATGTAAGCCAAAGGTAGATGGTTATCTGAAGTATATTATATATTGGTGTTATTATGGCCCTGATGATCATAGGAAATGAGTAACCTCACGGCCTAGTAGAAGGTGTATTGAACCATCAAAGAAAAAAAGTAGTGTTGCAAGACCACATATGAAGAGAGGTTGGATGTGTAATTTTATTTTGAAATGTTTATATGCCCAACCATCTATTGTTCTTATTATATACAACCAATGCAAGCATGTTGATAATAAGGGTTCCCCTTTCCATAGACCACTTGATACCAAATCCATTAAAACACTAGTAATGTATGCTCCTTACATCTTAGAAGAACCTTGACAATCGATAACATCACTGTTATATGCTATATTTTTTGTTGAGAGGATAATAGGCATATAATAGGCCTAAAACCATAAGGATTAGCAACCTTATTTTCTCCAAATTAAATTAAATTTTTCTAAAAGACCTTAATATTGTCAAATAGGTTTAAGACCACTCTCTAGACCTCACAAGGCATCTTGGCACTTTCTTGTTCACTCAAGAATCACTATGACTACTATCACACCACCAGTAGACCTCAAAATAGTTATGATATATGATGATTTCTACAAACAAGTTCTAAAATAACATGACACTCTTGATAGGGCTAAAATACTTTCAAGTCACATTTATAAGACCATGAAAAGTTTTAGACACCATGGAAAAATTTAGAGGGGTTCTCATGAAATTTTTTATTGTAGGGGTTGACATTTGGCCTAGGAGGCCAAATTGTCAATAATTAATGACACTCTACTACTATTATCTCATATTCTAGTTTATAAAACTACCATACACACTTCTAATGTATCCACATAACCTAAAATAAACAATCTAAATCCATATAACATACTTGAAACAAATCCTAATCTATGATGGTGCAATTTAACACCTAATTATGCTTGGGTGCATAACTTACTAGTAGTAGGGTTTGAGGCTAATATGATCCATGCGTAGTCCTCACATAATTTAGATTACTATTTATTCTCTCCATTACATATGACACACACATCTCACCAAATATTATGTACTCTTTACCAAAATTTTGCTCAAAATCATATGCACAAGTCCCGTGCCATATCATAGACTTATGTGCACTCACCCTTACACACTCCACACTATGCACTCATTATTTTTCACTTTAAAACTCATATTCCCACATGTTACATAATTCATGTGCATACTCACTAAATTTCATGCCCCTCACACTTATAGTATAGTGTACCTCATAATTATGTGTTACAAGTCATAGCCTCATATGCCTTATAGTTTTGTGCTATCAATCGTAGACCTATGCACCTCACTAATTCATACACCACACAAGTTACATGCTAACTTGATAACTTATACACACTCTATAGCTTGTAGATCTACACACTTGATAGTCCCATGCCATAGCTCATAGCCCCACATGCTTAACCACATGTTTCCTCACCTTAGACACATGCTTCAAGTTTTTCACTAATAGTCATACATCTTGGAAGATGAACCAATGCAACCATATTCTTGGTAACTAACACTAGTTTTAACTACTCTTTTATTCTAATTATATAATTATGTAATCTCCACATCTATCCTAAGGTTTATGCTACACCTAGTCATAACATAAATTTCATGCTTTGCATATACTCTATAAAAATGCACTGTTGTTAACAGAAGTTACTGAAGTATTAGAACATGCTAAGAATAAGGATAGTTATGATATACTTCATGTGTATAAAATATTTTATTAGATAAAAATAAGAATTTAAATGACAAAAACATAAAAAGAATTAATTATCCTATGTTAATGAGGAATTAAGAACAACCAACATTACATAAACTAAAATAATGCATTCAAAATAATTAGACAAAAAGTAACCAAAACATTACATGTGAGAACACATGAAAGGAACATAGTAATAAATCACATAGGTAACCATAACCAAATAATCTCTATTGATCTCTAAAAATTGGAACCCTTTTCTTCTTACAAATAAAAGTTTATATAGACATTTCTAGTCTATGATTTTTCATCTTCTTCTCATACTAGGCACCAAAAGTGGCATCTATTCATATTCTAGCCAACTACAAGTCATGAAGATAGGACAAAATAAACTTATACAACAATAAAATGAGTTCATAACACACAAATATAGGATAAATATCCTACGTAACTTTATAATTCATGTTCTTTTACCAATATTTTCTCAGAATTAAAATGTTGTCTCATCTCGAGACAATGTCATATGATCTCCAAGAATACACAAGTAACTAGAGGCTAAATAAATGATTAGACCAATAATATTCATAGTAATTACTTAAGGTGTTATTTCTAGTTTTCAACTCTTGTGCACTACTTAGTCACCCTTTTGAGTTTTCAACTAAGTAGCATACCAACCTACCTCCATTTGTGGGTTTTCAATAAGATGGCATAACCAAGTGGCCACCCTTTATAGGTTTTTAACCAACCTAGACTTTCTTGTCTTACTAAATCATCCCTAATACAAAATGTTATATTAAATTTTCAAAATGTGTACTATGCTTAGTACTTAACTTGATGGTGAAGGCATGGATGTAGACAATAATTGACTAAAAGAGTCCTTGGACTAGGACTATGCAGCGTTACATTGAGTGATGATATATTAGAGCTCTGAAGGTGGCTTATATGTAGGTGTATTGATAATCTAGGAAATTATGTTGGTAAAGAGATTCAAATCCATTTTGTAGACATTCTAATCCAACATCACTTCTTAGATCAATCATAATAGGGTATATAATGGAACATGGAAGCTGATGATCTACTTAATATTTACATCATCCATTATGATCAAGGCTTATTTGGTGTTTATAACCCATGTTTGGATCTCTCCACTTAGGTAATCCATCATATCTAAACGTCATTGAGCTTGGAGGTTAATGAAATAACTATGTAAAAGCTAACTCTACCAATTCAAAAGATTGTCATGCATATTATCCATGGCATTGAGTGACTCTTAGAGTGTTGTCTTTCTCCTCCCTAGTGGTAGTGTGGCAAGATATGGTTACTTTGATAGTGGTGGCCTTTGTAAAGTTTGTACTAGAATTGGATAAAGAGGTATTTAATTGATTCTTCTAGTCAATCAAGCTACATGTGACCTATTGAGCTTGGAATGTGGAAATATCAAGCATTCCTTGATACTCTTCCAATATCTTGATGAGTGTTGAAACCTCAACCTTGACATATTGACCCAATGTTCTGATTACACAGATTTTTTGTGTTATGCACCAATCCTTTGTTAACTCAGAGACAAGTGTCTTGAGTCTGCATTGGTAAGACATTACTTGGTCCCTGATTGCTCGAGTGACCAACTAAGGACAAGTATCCCAAATAAGCTTGGTAAATTTATGTAATCAAGTCTTTAAATTTATGTTCTCAACCTTGGATTGATCAATCTCATAATTTAGAGAGGTTGAATTTTTCATAATGGACTTTTAGAATGCCACAACACCCTTTAAATATTTCTTTAGTGCTAATTTGGAAACATCTAATGATGCTTCCTATTAAAGGGGGAATGTTGCCAATGTTTTTGTAGTTGCTAAAGGGTTGATTCATGGCATGGCCATAAGTGTAAGTGAGAAAGTGGTGTATTGAGCACCCACAGTTGGTATGTCATATAGCTATTCTCCTTATAAAGGAAATTCTAGTTATTATGCATCTATCGTAGCTATAGGTTAATCTTATTATTACTCTAGCTAACCTAACCCCACTTGTTATTATTTAGGAACTTGATATTATTGTGCTATATTCTCTTTTTTAGGACTCAATTACTATGTAGTGTCTTCATCTTGTTTTCTTTTGGATTTTTCTATTGATTTCCTATTGATCTCATCCTCAAAAATTTTCTTTTTGACTTATTCCTCCTCCTACAACTTTTGTGCATGGTTTTCTTTCTTCTTCTATTCCTCAAGTGCAATATCCTTGTCTTGTTCAACCTTAGCCTGTGCCTATTTCTCAAATTCAATCTCTACCTTGGCTACACATGCTTGTTTTTCCTACACTTAAGCCTATTGTTTGTGGAGGGATTAATCTTATTCTTTATTCTTCTTGGCAGCTTCCTCATCTTGATATTTTGTGAGAGTATCATCCTCTAGAGACTTTTGTGCTTGTACCACTATGTCTTGTTATTGCTTATCTTCCTCATACTTGGCCTTGGTAGTGAGTGTAGCTTCTTTGGTCTTTGATCTTTATCCATCTTATTATTGTGTGCCTCCTATGCTTATTTTCCTCATCAACAAATTATTGAACTTTCTTGGCCACATCAAAATCCTTTTATAAATTAGCCTCTATAGCTTGGGCCTTTTGTGTGGCTTCAACTTCTTCAGCTTGATGACTTACTTGTTAAGATTATTATTGTTGGGCTTGATCCTTGTGGTGCTTCTTTTCATCTTGTTTAACTCACCATTCTACTATGTGAGATGCATATTCCCATAAAGTCTATTTTTCTTCAATTTTAGGCTATTCTAGCGTGAGCTCTTCAACCTCTAAGGCTTATTTTGAAGTTATCAAATCACTTGGCTGAACCATGAAGCTAGAGACAAATGATTTCTTGCACCCTAAAGTAACTAGCCTACATTTGGGTGGTGATGAATTTGAATAAGGATAAGGATGTACTTATTATGTTATGGCTATCCTACCAAATTTGTATTCTTTTAGGGTAGGAGAAACCCTCTCCTCTCATTGAGTTTTGGGTCTACACACTAGAGACTCTTGTGGTAATGACATAAATATGCAGATAGCTATGAAAGTGGTTGAAAGTTGTTGATAGAAGAGGTTGAACTTTAACTACATTTTTTTAGCCTCTTCTTGTATAGTGTTGACAACAATATATGTAGGCCATGGTGGTAGGTCTACCCAAAAACTTGGAGGGACCTTTTTACACACTTGGGCGATGTGCACGACCTTCCAAAAGAATAAATCATTCTCCTCTTCCCTATCATAGAATTTTCCTTCCATATCTATGAACATCACTTGGTAAACCTCCTACTCATGTATTTCTATGTAAAGTAGAGAATATGAACTTGTGATTTGGGGAACCTTAGTGTCATATATCTAGGTTGTGATGCTCCTTGTCTTGCATTTTAATAAAGGGGATAGTGGTTATTTTTTGGAAGAGAGATTACACTTTCCTTTCTTCTACTTTGAAGTTATGGCTTTAGGTTATTGTTGCATTAATGGAACTACTTCACTAAGTGGTATGGCGTGGAGTAATGTCACCCACTTGGATGCATAAGCTTTTTGTTTAGTGACTTCAGCTTATGCTATGGCCATGGTAAAAAAATGATAGGGGTCCAAATGGCAACCTATGAATCTCATTAATATGGATGAAGATGCCCTTCAGAAGTAAGGTGACAACAACATATTGTCCCAAATACTACATAAAATTTGGCATCACTCATGGATTTGTATCATTAAAATCCAAACACTCCTCCCACCATGTCTTCAATTTGCCCTTATATGCTAGGGAACTATGCTAAGGTGTCTATCTAAGGTTATAAAATTGATATATTGGCCAATAGTTAGTATCAGGGTGCACTTCTCCTTCAAGGGACTTGCATTGGGTGAAATAAAATAAAAAGATGAGAAACTGGTACTGAAAGGTCTACTTGGAAGTTATACAATAGTTATCAATATTTTTAAGTAGTTCCTATATAAATTATTTTTTCTAATTTAACTAATCATTATGGTGGATCATGTGATGTGAAATGTCTACCACCCTTTTTGGAATTTGTTTTGTATACTTGGTGGTCTACCAGAATCTCCATGTGATGCACTTAATTAGGATGCATACTAGTTCATCTTGAATTTATTTAATTGGGATTCCTCTATATCCCTAAACATATAAATCTCTGACCTCTTGAAGGATAGGAGGCATTATTGTCTTGTATGGAATAAGATAATCATCTCGCACAAGCATACCCAAATCTTGGGAAGTTACTTCAATGTTGATGACTATAGTGGTATCAAGGCCAATGCCAATGTTATCATCATTGTAGTGATCGATAAAGATTTAAATAATCTCCCTCAAGTCAATGAAGGTGGATATGCAAAGTAGGCATTCAATGTCTATGTTCTAAAATTGATGTGGGATTGCAAGTGCAAGTGGTTGTGCATCATCAATGGGATCTAGTCAAAGGAGTTTATTCACTGCCACTCAAAGGTAATCAAATAGCTTAGGATCAATTTATGTTGTCTATTGAAGTTCAAGGTCAATGCCCATTACTTCTTTCTAAGCATCCATCATGTTTTTGATAAGCTATAATTGATCTATGATCTTTAAATAGTGAAATTGAATTTTTTTGGCTTTTTATGCAATAGATATTAGCTCATCTCTAAAACTTCAACTAATAAAATGCAAACTTAGTTTTCAACCATGTGCCTTTATATATTTTTTGCTTATTGGTTTCCAAGTAAATGCCATGCTAATTTGTCCTTTTGATATCAATGGGAATGTTGATGTGACAAATCTTATCTAATCTAGAAATTAAGGTAGTTAGTCATTAACACATACATAAATATATGCCATTATGTTATTTATTATCTATACTGGAGTATAAATGGATGACATTGACTAACTACCAATTTGGTGAAGATTAGGTCAATCAAACCTTGGTTTTAATATTAACTACTTGGGGGTGACTGTTATATGATTGAGATCTTAGTTGATGTGACTTGACCATACATTTCCCAAACTTAAGTAATTTATTTCACTCCTATTGGTATTAATAATGGCTCTCCTAAACTCTTCTATTCATGATTGATGCACACTATACTTATTATCCTAGTTATAAAATTTATTGAAGAGATCATCTACAAACACACACACACACGCGCGCGCACGCACACACACACACACACACACACACACACACACACACACACACACACACACACACACACACACACACACACACACACACACACACACACACACACACACACACAAAGACAAAAAGAAACACACAAGAAAACATATAAAAATGTGAAATCTTAATCTATTTGGTGATACTCAACACTCACTCATTTGCTATAAAAAAATAATTAAGACTATTGGTGGTAGGGCTTAAGCCTACAACCATTTACCCATCTTGGCAAAATGGTTCCCTATATATATCTTATGAAAATGGTTCCTTGTTGTGATATTTTATATATAATTTAAGGCCCTATCCATCTAATTTGTAATTTACCTAGGAATGCTCTGAAGTGACTATCATATAACAAAATTGGTTTATCTTTATGAATTTCCTTATGGTGCATATTTATATCATGCCATGATTTCTAGATCTACTTATGAACTTCCTACATTGAAGATGATCTACATCGGTACTCATTCATCATATTCAATTCAAGAAGCCTACTTGTGAGAGACTCATAATCCCCTAATCTCATAACCATTTCAATGTGTAGACTAGGTACCAAGTATTCCATCGACATTACTATTTCAATCTCATAGACCATTCAAAATGGATTAAAACCTATAACCCTCTTATAGTGCATTTTATAAGCCCAAAGAATTATAGGATATGATCTTCCCAATCATCCTTCTTAACATCATATATATTTATCAACATCTTTCCAAATACTTTATTAGAAGACTCATCTTGGCCATTAGCTTGCAGATGATGTGCAATATTTTTATGATGGGAAATCATGAATTCTTTAGTAAGAGCTTTGATAGTGTTGTTCAAGAAGTGTGTCCCTCGATCATTGATGAGATTTATGGGGCATCCAAACCTTGTGATGATATTCTCATAATGGAAATTTTCTATGTCTTTTGCCCCACAGTTGGGTGTCATATCAGCTTCAACCCATTTGGTAAAGTAATATGTTGTAGTGATAATATATTATCCTTTACTATGTTTACTCAAGGGATTGATGTCCTACAAAATCAATGCCCCACTTTTCAAAAGGTTATTCAGCTAATAAAGGTTGTAAGGGCATTTTATCTTTTTAAAGTGGCTTACCCATTCATTGACATACATCAAAATGTTGTGCTACTCTATGTGCATCTTAAAAAAGGTTAGGCCACCATAACCCACTCTATAACAATTTCCATGTAGTAACTTCTCTATCAAAATGACCTCCTATTATTCCTTGATGTGCCTCTTAAGAGTTGAGGTCATTCATGTTCTATAACTACTCTACATAGTACTTCATCCTTCCCCAAATGATATAAGAACCCTTTTATAATAGTATATGGAAATGCTCTAGTGACAAAATACTTCTTGTCCATTTCTTGGTAGTGTGTGTGAACTATGAATTTGACTGAAGAGAGGATGGTTAATTTGGTGTTAGTTCTAAAAATGAAGTCAAAATTGAAATAAACACACTAGCATAACATATCTAGGCCTAGTTACAAGGAAGAGATTAGTTAACAAAAAAAAATGGAAACACAACTAAACATGAAAGAAACCTTCTTTCACCTTTCTTGGATGATCCAAAATGATTTTTGTAGTGGCTTTATTGGCTTTGTGCTCATGAAGTTTGTATCAATGGAAGCTTGGCTACGTCCATCTCTCTTTGGCACCTTATGTGGCTTTGGATTGGCTTGGATCAATATTTTAGTATTATAACACTAATTTGCATGAAGCTTTGAAATCAATTCAACATTATAACTTTGGCATATGAGAGCTTAGAATTATGGATTTGAGGGCTCCTATTTATATATTTTCAAAAATGGCTAGAATCAACTTGAACCATCCATCTCAAGATGGAGATTTGTGGCTAAGGATTAATCCAATTTTGTAATTGAAATTCATAAATAGACTCATCAATATTTGGGATAAAGTGGAATTAAATAGGCATGGAGGGTCTTAATGAGGCATGGGAGGCATGAATCTTGATATTTGTGGCATTTATGGCCTAGGGATATCTTCCCAAGAAATGAGGTCACCTAATGATGCAGATATTAAATATTCATTTCCAAAAAGAAATTATTCAACAAGTTCCATGTAATTATTAATTAGGCTCTAATTTGGTTTAATTAGCTCTTAAGCATGATTAAGCACTTTGATGTAAACCTTGGCTCTTTGTGTACAAATTACTCAAATTGATTAGAATGCCTTTATATTGGCCCAAAATTTGACTTGATTGGAATTGGAAGTTGATGTTATATATGTTGGAACCATTATCCAATTTAGGAATTTTTCATTATAAAATAACAAAGGCACGTGTCTCGTATAATAAATTTGATAGGAAAGAGCAATCTAGAGCACCCAGGTGAAAAATTATTATTTTGACTCGAAATGATTTGATCAAAGTTAGCTGGCCCATAAATTACATTACACCATTTAATGATATCTTGGAAAAAATCGGCACTTGAATATATCAATTTCAACTCTTTTAATGCATTTTAGTGTTTTTAGGCCAAAATGTGCATTTTAGTAAGAATTGGTCAAAAGCCTAGTTGAAAGTCATTGGTGACCAGATTTAGGTGTCTACAGTACACAGGGAATATTATTTGTTATAGAAAATTAGAAATTTCCTCAAAATTCTTAGGTATCGTAAAAACTCAAAATAGATGGGCATCAGAAGAATCTTCCTATAGTTCTTCTAGTTCTTTCCCTTTTATAATGCAACTAAGATGATCCAACCCAACATTTTCTCTACCTGGTTTGATATTAATGTGAAATTTAAATTATTGAAATAACATCAACCATCTTGAAATGTGTCCTCCTAACATATGCTTATTGACTAGTCAGTACAAAGCTTGGTGATTTGTAAAAACTTCAAATAACATCATAAGAAGATAATGTTAGAATTTTTGTATTACAAATACAATAGCCAATGCTTCTCTTTTAGTTATGTAATTCTTCTCTACATCAGATAAATTTTGGCTTGAAAAATGAATGGGGTGGTCCAATCCACCTTATCTTGGCTATGCAAGCATAACACCAACTACAATACTAAAAGCATTGATGTGCACATGAAAGGGCTTACTCCAATCTTGAAATATGAGGATAGGGACAATGACCAATCTCTATTTTAGTTTTATGAAAGCTATGTTGAGGTGTGGAGCTAAAAGCTTCACCAAATGAGTGAGTGCAAAAGTTGCAGGAATTACACAGTCACTGGCATCGATCAAGAGAGACTGACGTCGGTCAGGAGTCGACTGGGAGATGGTGGCGTTGGTTATGTTCGACCGACGTCGGTCAGGTGCAGATAGGTAGGGACTGACATCGGTCACCTGTGCGTCTAGAATGCTATTTTCGTGGATATAACAAAATGTTTGCATGATAGGATTAAGTGTTAGTCTTAAGTCCGCATCTCTATTTTAATTAAGACTATTTAGAGCCCTTGATTAGGAGGTGCATCTAATGGTTGTAATTGTATGCTCATGTTTCCTAATATTATATATAGGATTAGATCTTCTTATCTTATTATGTTGAACAATACAAGATTGTATATGTGTATCAATCCAGGTTGTTGGAATTGATTGTAATTGAGAGAGAGAGCTCTTGAGGGAAAGAGATCTAGAAAGAGATCTGTACATCTGAGAGAGGTATGGAAGAAAAGAAGTTTCTTCAATTGTATTCCTTCTGTAAAGAGTTTAATTCAAGTTTTCAGGGTGATTTCTTGTATCTCTTATTGTTTGCTATTTTTGATTCTATTTACTTATCATTCTGGTTTAATTATGCATTTAGTTGCTTTCATATAGTAATCAACATTGTTGGTTGATCCCCAACAAGTGGTATCAGAGCTCAGGTTGACTAACAGGTGTTTCAGATCTGGTTAGTGTGTATTGATTATAGGTTACTCACAGGGATTTCTGTTTGAGTGGGAGAAGCAATGGTAGAAGAAAGTAAACTAAGAATGGAGAAATTTAATGGCAAGAATTATAAACATTGGAGAATGTAGATAGAGGATTATCTGTATCAGAAAGATCTATACTTACCGTTAGGTGGGGTTTCAAAGAAGCCCAAAGACATGGATGATGAAGAATGGGAAGTTCTTGATAGAAAGGCTCTTGGATCTATAAGATTGAGTCTGGCATCTACTGTGATATCTAATTTATCATAGGTAAAGTCAATGGTAGAGTTAATGACTACTTTAGCAAATTTATATGAAAAACCCTCAGCTTCAAATAAGGTATATCTTATGAAGCAGTTATTTAATTTGCAAATGCAAGAAGGTGGATCTGTATCTAACCATCTAAATGATTTCCATGGAATTGTAAATCAATTAAATTCAGTCAAAATAGTGTTTGATGATGAAATTAAGGCTCTTTTAATATTATGTTCTTTGCCTAAAAGCTGGCATAGCTTGGTAATGGCAGTTAGTAATACTGCATCTGCTTCAAATATTTTAAAAGTAGAGGATGTTGTTAGTGTAATCTTGAATGAAGAAATTCGTAGGAAAAGCATAGAGGAAACATCAGGGAACACTTTAAGTTTTGAGAGCAGGGGAAGGCAAAAAGAGAAGGGCAAAAAAGGGAGATCAAGGTCTAAATCAAAGATGAGAGGTAGATCCAAATCCAAAAATGGCAGGAAGCCACAATGCTAGAATTGTGGAAAGATAGGGCACATAAGCAAAGATTGCTGGTCAAAGCCTAAGGAAGACAATCAACATGAAGGTAAGGAAGAAGCAAAAGTTGTAGGTATTGCACAAGATGCTCTTATATTCTCTTTGCATAATAATATAGAATCCTGGGTTTTAGATTCTAGTGCATCTTTCCATGCAACCCCTAATAGAGAATATTTTAGTGACTATGTCCATGGAGATTTTGAATAGTTTATTTAGGGGATGATGAGCCTTGTAAAATTGTTGGCAAAGGAAAAGTGTAGCTGAAAATGCAGAATGGCAACACATGGGTGTTGAGAGATGTTATGCATGTTCCCAACTTGAAGAGGAATTTGATTTCTGTAGGAAAGTTAGGGGATGAGGGTTGTATAGTAACTCTCACAGCTGAATCTTGGAAGGTTACCAAGGGAGCACTTGTATTGGCCAGAGATAAGAGAGTAGGTACTCTCTATTTATGTAATTGTGTTACTAATAATTCTCCTTCTGTATTATCTACTTCAGATGTGGATGCAAAGTTGTGGCACTCTAGGCTCGGCCACATGAGTGAGAAGGGAATGTCTATTCTTAAGTCAAAAGGTAATCTTTCAGATTTGAAAAGCATAGATCTAGATTTTTGTGAGCACTATATTTTTGGAAAATAGAAGAGAGTGAGTTTTCTCAAGACTGGGTCAACAAAGAAGAAGCACAAGTTGCAGCTTGTTCACACAGACGTGTGGGGACCGGCTCAGTTTGCTTCTATTGGAGGATCATGCTACTATGTTTCTTTCATAGATGATGCTACAAGAAAGGTATGGGTCTATTGTATTAAAAATAAATCTGATGTTTTTGACACTTTTAAGATTTAGAAAGCTATGGTTGAGAATGAAACAGGCAGGAGATTGAAGTGCCTGAGCTCTGACAATGGTGGTGAGTTCTGCAGCTATAAGTTCAATTGGTATTGTTATATGCATGGAATACATAGGTAAAGGATGGTTCCAAGGACACCTTAGAAAAATGGAGTTGCTAAAAGGATGAACATAACAATAATGGAGTGTGTAAGGTGTATGAGATTGCATGCTAGTTTGCCCTTAGAGTTTTGGGAAAAAGCTATGGATACTACAGTGTACCTGATTAATAGAGGACCCTCTACAGTGCTGGATGGTGGAATTACAGAAGAGGCATGGATAGATAAAAAGGTAGATATCTCATTTCTCAAAGTTTTTGGTTTTGAAGCCTTTATGCACATTGATAAGGAAAATAGAAAGAAGCTGGATGCTAAGTCTATGAGGTGCACATTTATTGGCTATGGCTCTGATGATTTTGGATTCAGGTTTTGGAATATAGGAACTAACAAAATAATTAGGAGCCGTGATGTTGTTTTCAATGAAAAAGTGATGTATAGTGATCAGCTTAAGAAGCTGAATCAATCTAGGCAAAGCAATGGAGAATTGGACGAGGTGACGGTCTAAAATGAGCTTGTAGGAAAAATTAATCACAGATAGGAAAACATAAAGACCGATATCGATCAGGTAGGAACTGATGTCAGCAATACAAGAACCGATGTCGGTCATATAGTGATTGACGTCGGTCAGGCAGAATCGACGTCGGCCAATTACAGGCCTGGAAGTGATCGAGGTCAGTCACTGTCAGAGAATTTGGGTGGACAGCATGTTGTGAATGAGTCTCAGATGCCCATCAGGAGGTCAGAAAGGGTAAGTAAACCTCCAATTCAATATTCCCCTTCATTATTCTATTTATTGCTTAGTGATGGTGAAGAACCAGAGAGTTTTAATAAAGCAATACAGGTGGAATCCAAGAATCAGTGGGAGCTAGGCATGAATGAGGAGATTGATTCCTTGAGAGAGAACCAAACATGGGATTTGGTTGAGTTGCCAACAAGAAAGAAGACACTGAAGAAAAAATATATCTATAGATTGAAGGAAGGTGAGAATGGATAGATGAGATATAAGGCCAGGTTGGTAGTGAAAGGATTTGCATAGAAACTAGGTATTGATTTTGGTGAGATTTTTTCTCTTGTTAAAATGACTTCTATACGTACTGTATTGTCTTTAGTTGCTATTGAGGATTTGCATCTTGAGTAGCTTGATGTTAAGACAATATTTCTTCATAGAGATTTGGATGAGGAAATATATATGGAGTAGCTAGAAGGATTTGAGGTCAAAGGTAAGGAGAAGCTAGTGTGCAGATTGAAGAAAAGCTTGTATGGCCTCAAGCAAGCTCCTAGACAATGGTATTTGAGATTTGATAGGTTTATGACTGAGCATGGCTACAGTAGGTGTCAATCTGACCATTGTGTGTATTTTAAGAGATTGGATAATGGTAGATATATTATCTTGTTGTTGTATGTAGATGATATGCTGGTTGCAGGATCACACATTCAGGATATCTCTAAGCTTAAGGTGAAATTAGCTCACACATTTACCATGAAGGATTTGGGAGCAGCAAAGAAAATCCTTGGCATGAGCATTAAGAGAGACAGGAAAAATCACAGGTTGATTTTGTCTCAAGAGGATTATGTGAACAAGGTGTTGAAACAGTTCAATATGCAGGATGCAAAACCGGTAAGCACACCTTTGGCTGGACATTTTAAATTGAGTAAAGAACAATGTCCTAATTCACATGATGAGGTAGAATACATGAGTATATTTCCATATGCTTCTGCAGTAGGGAGCTTAATGTATGCAATGGTTTGTACTAGAACAGATATTGCCCAAGCAGTGGGAGTTGTAAGTAAGTATATGGCCAATCCAAGGAAGGAGCACTGAAAAGTAGTTTAGTGGATCCTTAGATATCTGAGAGGGACCAACAGTAGGAATTTGTGCTATGGAAGTTTATATACTTCTCTACATGGTTATGTAGATTCAGATATGGCAGGTGATTTGGATGGCAGGAGAAGCACCACATGATATGTTTTCACTATTGGTGGAATGGTGGTTAGCTGGATATCAAAGTTGCAGAAGGTTGTTACCTTGTCAACTATAAAAGTAGAATATATTGTAGTCACAGAGTCTAGCAAAGAGATGATATGGATGACACGGTTCATGAAAGAGCAAAGAAAGGAGCAAGAGAGTTGCAGATTATACAGTGATAGTTAGAGTGCAATTCATTTGGCTAAGAATTCAGCCTTTCATTCAAGAACAAAGCATATATAGCTTAGGTACCACTTCATTAGATAGGTATTGGAGGATGGTGAGTTGAAGCTGGAGAAGATCCATACAGATAAGAACCCTACTAATATGTTAACCAAGCCGGTAACAAAGGAGAAGTTGAATCTTCATTCAACTTTTGTAGGTCTTCATGATTGAGTTTGAAGATGGAGAAGCTAGAAGATGTTGCTGTACAGGTACTAGTGCAGCTGTTTATCTCCAAGTGGGAGATTGTTGAGGTGTGGAGCTAAAAGCTTCACCAAATGAGCGAGTGCAAAAGTTGCAAGAATTACATAGTCACCGACGTCAGTCAGGAGAGACCAACGTCGGTCAGGAGTCAACTGGGAGATACCGGTGTCGGTTATGTTTGGTCGACGTTGGTCAGGTGTAGATAGGTAGGGACCGACGTCAGTCACCTGTGCATCCAAAATGCTATTTTCATGGATAGAACAGATTGTTTGCATGATAGGATTAAGTGTTAGTCTTAAGTCCGCATCTCTATTTTAAGTAAGACTATTTAGAGCCCTTGATTAGGAGGTGCATCTAATGGTTGTAATTGTATGCTCATATTTCCTAATATTATATATAGGATTAGATCTTCTTAGCTTATTGTTTTGAATAGTACAAGATTGTATATGTGTATCAATCCAGGTTGTTGGAATTGATTGTAATTGAGAGAGAGAGCTCTTGAGGTAAAGAGATCTATAAAGAGATATGTACATCTGAGAGAGGTGTGGAAGAAAAGAAGTTTCTTCAATTGTATTCCTTCTGTAAGTGGTTTCTTGTATCTCTTATTGTTTGCTATTTCTAATTTTAGTTACTTATCATTCTGGTTTAATTCTGCATTTAGTTTCTTTCATATAGTAATCAACATTGTTGGTTGATCCCCAACAAGCTACTTGACACTCAAAAGTCCAAATAAACTTTGTACCTTTACATAAAAAATATTATAATGGAGATGAAATGGTTGCATATCTATTGATAAAATATTGATAGTACCTCTTATGGCCAAGAAAGGATCACACTTTTGTGGAGTTGACTAGTGGATGCATACTAAGAATGACTAGACTTTTGGCCTATTCCACCAAAATCTCTTAACTGCAAACTACATGACCTAGCAAGACACTAAAAGGTGTAAATAATAATCACTTTTTAAAATTAAATGCAATGCACAGAGCTCCATAGCATTCTAACATGAGGTGTAACTTAGATAAGTGTTCTTTAAACAAAGATAAGATTGCCCAATCATCTAACTACACTTCCAGGAAGTCATGAATGAAATCCTTAAATTTAGTCACTACTGATCTAGAAAAAACTACAAGTGTGTTCCTGAGGCCAAAATGCATTACCTTGTATTCAAAGGATCCCCATTCTATGGCAAAAATCATTTTAGCTCTGTCTTCTTCTATGATGGGTGTTTTATGATAGCTACTAAAACCATCCATGAAAGAGTAAACTTCATGACCTATGACAAATTCCAAAACTTCATCCATGAAGGGAATCATAAATGGATCATTCACACACAAATCATTCAAAATATGATAGTCACCACATACTTTGATCTTCCCTATTTTCTTAGGCTACACTACCATGGGACTAGCCTAATATGCCTTCTCTATGAGATAGATTATGCCTATGTATTGAATTATATGCAGTTTATCCTTCATTTTCAACTTCATGTTTGGATTCAACTTGTATGGCCATTTATTTATGGGTTGAGTGCACTCCTTGAGTTTGATATGCATTTCCCCTACAAATGGATCTACTCCTTTAACTTCTAAAATTTTCATGGGAAACACATCTTGATAATCCCATAGGAATTGCATAGCTTTTAAAAGTTTGGATTTAGTCCAGTAATCACTTATAGGTGCCAGTTTAGGAATCTCCTCACTTCCAATTTTCTCCACATGATTTTTAATAGGTTACTAATAAATTTTTCACTTTTCCTCAAAAATAGATTCTTATATAATTCTTTGCCCTTCTTATTCTATAATTTATATGTTGTGAATATTTTCTTCTTTAGTGGTTTTTATAACTGGATCCTTTAATGGTTCTACTGGCCATTTAGGTTCAAATAAATCAGTCAGATCAATATCACTATCAGTATCTAAATATTTAGTTTCCTCGTATTCAATCTATATTCAGTGGCATGGTTGCATAAGATATTATTCTTCAATCTCGGTATCTTTATATCTTTGTAATGTTGTAATTAGATCACAAGCTATAATCTTCTATGAATTATAATCCATCATGGTGCTTAAATATTTTACACACCCATGGCATAGGAAATGTTTGATTTTTAGCAATGCACTATGAATAAAAGGATTCTCATCTTCAAAGAAAAAATTATGTATAAAATCACTATGCACCTACACCCAATGCTTTGTCTCCCACCTACATTTTTGATGCATATACCAAGCTGATGGTAAAGGGGCAAGTGTATAATGAAATATATGAACCCATTACTTAGGTTCCACATGCTCTTTAGTCTATACCTCAACACATTCATGGATATGGATTTTAGAGCACTCATCTTCTTGAAATAAATGCCATTTATTTTGGATTTCCTATGGTAGTTTAAATATGATAATCATAAGTGTGCATGCATCTCCTTAATTGAGATTATCATCTTTATGAATTGTCCACCATGTCACTGTAAATCCCTTTAAAGTGTAGTTCAAGGCATTAACCCTTTGATTGATCATAGGCACACAAACTTGTAAATTCAAAATGAATTGATTGATATCCTCAATGACATAGTAAGTTGGAAGGTGTCTTTCTATGGTAAAGACCATTATTATAAGCTAAAGTTCATAATCAACATAATCCCAGTTCAGTGTATGTATATCTAAGTTTATACTGGTAGATAAATTTATTTCCCAAGGCAAGGTGCCTTCTCTGGTAAGCTTTATATAATCTTGCATATGATCATCTTCTTGGTAGATAAAAATCAACTTCAAATTGAGTAGGGGATTTAGAAGACATGAATGCATAATCTTATATGACAATTAGAGGTGCCAATGGTGGAGTAACTACTATTTTGGGCTTCCATTCTATAGATGTATTCAACTATTGAGTGAGTAAAGACTACACCTAAGGTTTAGTATGCTCATACAAAAAATTTAACTCGACTGCATGTAGAGCTTTTGGGTTATCCTCAAAGATTACCTTCATCCAACTAGTTTTTTGTGCAACATAAGGAGAGTCTAGTTTAGATAAAATGATGTAGGGTTTGTGAACCTTATGTAAAGGAATGAGTACAATATTATCTACTTGATGCACTTCTAAATAATTTTTCATAGTATTGATAGTCATCTGACCATCATATGCCCATTTATTGCCAATCAACATAGGGTAATGAGTTTCTATTGTCTTCATATTGATGACTTTAAATTCACCTCGTAAGCTTAGTTCTCTGAATTTGATCTCCATGTATTCTAATCTTCCAATGGGTTAAACACTTCCATAGTATACTAAGCTCAGAGTCATTAGGGTATATCTTAAAATTAGTCATCTAATCACCTCCCATGTAGACCTAGATATCATGTTGACCATGCTACCAAAATCAAAGATAACATTTGGAATTTCATATCCTATAACTTTAATGTCAATCCACACATTTGCATCCCATGGATTCTTTATTTTTACATACCAAACAAGTTTTTCTATCTTTTTTATTTCCCTCACTGTACACACTATAATAAATTATGTAGTAAGTTTGTAATTTTCTAAGAGATGTCTTTATTGTATAGTGTACATATAATTTTCAATAAATATATCAATGTAGTAACAACTCCATCCTAACATATAATGCACACAATCTAACCATACATTTAGACATTTGTTACTACAACATCTCCTTCAGTCATGTTTTGGTGTTGAATATTTTTCAACATATACATAACTTCATACATGAGCCCCTTTTCTATAGCTAGGTCTAGATAGTTGTCTTATTTCAATTTCCAAATTCTTTGGTCCTGAGGCATTTTGAAAGGAGGCAATCCTCTCTCTACATGCTAGTGTCTTATAATAACATTCAAAAATTCATCCTCCTTAGGCTATGCATTTACCATGTTAACAATCCTGATGGCCTTTTCCTTTATTTGATTTTCCAAAATGGGACAATCTTCTATCTTGTGTTATTCATATACCCTATAATATGTGTAGTAAGATTTCCTTTGGGAATTTAAAGGGCAATTATATTGTACATGACTATACTATCCACACAAGTAACATTGTAAAAGAGGGCATTGGTAATTATTTACTCTACCACCTTGGTAACCCCCTCTGTATCCACCCCTAGATCCTCTTATGTTTGATTGGTAACCTCCTCTATAACCTCATTATTGTTGCATTATATTCTAGTGCTGATGTTGCTAGTTATTATCTCCAATCCCAAATTATTGTTATGCAACTAGTGGGGTCTAACTAGTTTATTTTTATTGCATCATTTATAGATTCCAAGGTGATGCGTATTGGTATTATGGTGATGGTGGTGTCTAACTTGGTGAAAGAGAGGTTCATCTAATTAGACCTTGAGGCTAATATTAAGGGAAACTAGGAATTCATTGTAGACCTACTTGGTGTGCACAACCCTTATCGACCTTTACGCTTGGAATCATATACTTCATCAAGGACACTTACTACACAATGATGGAAAATACATTTTTTGTGATATCTTGTTTAAGCTCCTGCAAATCCCTATAATTGTTTTCATCATGATTGTGTGATTTAAAAAAATTACAATACAAACACTATGGGATTTTGACATATTATTGCATAATATGTCGCTACATTATTAAATGCCTTACTACTCTATATATTTCATAAAAATCTATCTTGATTTTATGAGAATAATTCCTATGATGTCCTTCCTTCCCACTCTCTATGCATCATAGATTTATCTTAGGTTTATCTAATTTATGATATTATTCCATCATTTTTATAAAATCTTAGAATTTTTTTTCAATCTTATAGCCCATTATGGGATATTTCCCATAATCTTAAATTTACTCCACCTGAAGAGTAGTAACTCTAGCATCTGTCATAGTAGCATATTGGGTTTGTGTTATAGAAAACCTGATCCTAGAATTTAGTCCTTCTATAAACCACATAGGTTAATATTTATCTACTAAGGTAAACTTAATGTTATTCATAACATATGAGAACCTATGATCATAATCATAGACTGATTCTCCTATCTTATTCCTAATCTCCTTTAGATCTTGAATAGTGTGACTTATATATTTCTTTATTTTTAATTCTATGATGATCCACTCCTTAACCTACTATAGAATTTCCTAAGTGATTCCTCTATAGTACATAAAATAAAGTGATTTTCCATTTAGTTCCCTTATTAATTCTCACTTCTTTATAGCCTAATTTATAATACCCTTAGCCTACCATCTCATCTCACATATTAGTAGGTACTACTCAAGATATGTAAACCCATCATATGTCACCAAGTTGATAAATTCTCCTATAATACCCATATTATAAATTAGTATGGAGGGGATCTATTTCATAGCTATTATAGTGGGAGGTTATATTTTATGTGATCCTATTTGTACACTTCAAATATTTACCTATTCACTAGGATAATTAATCTGCATACTTTATTTCTCTATGTTTCTTGTTTTTATTAGCTTGGTTTCAAAAAACACTATGGCCTTCAAAGCCTTACAAATTAAGGTTTTTTCAATTTAAGTACCCCAAAAATGTACTTATTCTAAAAATGGACTTTCCCAAATACTGTATGTTTATTCTTCTAGTTGAAATCTTCTACTAGAATATAACAAATTGGGCTATGTGTATGTGTGTTATTCAGGTAAATGATCCTTTCCTATGACTTCTTATTCTAAGCTTGAACTTGTTATTACTATACAATTTTTTTTTACATATTTGCTCAATATTTCATGTCTTTCTTCTAATAATAACCATTCTTGTAGATGTGCACTAAGTCTATCATCCAACTGATCTACCTCTACATTATTCTTGCCTTCATCTTCAAACATCTCTTCTTCCTTAAATTCTTCATCACTTTTTTCTTTTTTACTAGAATTAATATTCTTGTTTCATTTCATCTTTCTTTATCCTTCATTATCCATCTCTTTCTTATCATTCATCACATATTCCTACTCATTCTTCATCTATCTTGTTGCTATTCTTAACTCTACTCATAGCTACCTGGGTATTTTTATATTTACTCTATCTATTCTATTATCGTAGCTCACATTATGAATCCAAAATATTCTTCCCTCATGTCTCCATTATGGATTTAGGTCCAAGCCTTGTCTACTCATCTAATCATTATTCATGGTCAGGTTGCACACACCCCCATATTCCCAAAGAGACTACTTAATATTGGATAGAGTAGACACCATGGCCTTATCCATAACCAACATATTCACAAGGATAGAAACCATACGATATAAATCTAAAAGGAATTAAATATAGAGTTCCATAGAGATTTTAATCATGGAAAAAAACTATAGCTCTACCCATTCCATTAGGGTTACCTTGGGTTGGGTGTAGGGTTCTTTGGATGGTCGAGCCATCCACAGGGCATTACATACATCCCTTTTTTTATAATTTAAAAAATAAATGAAACTATAAAACCTTTTTTAATATTTTTCAAAAATACTTTATACTACATCACAAAAGGATTTAAAGTACATTACAAACTTGTAAAGATGATTGTGATGCAAAAGAAACCAAAGTTGCCTTCTCTTCATAGCTTGAATACCCACTATCCTTCTTTTGCCTTCTACACCCACATAAGCCATGTACTCATAGGCCTCCTTCCCCTCTCCTTTATTATTCTCCACCCCTTACTTGCCATGAAATTCTCCCTCATTCTCGGTAGACTATTAATGACTAAAACAATTAATTCCTAAAATAACTTAATATAACTCCACTAAACTACGGTCTACCACCATTCCTCATGTAGTCACCTTGCAACTCACATAATGATTTTTGTTAAGAATGAATGTTAACTAGATTCAATAAGAGATTAGAAACCCTAATCATCTCAAAACTTATCATTATCCATATAAATAATCATTAAATAATCCTTTGAAATATGCATGCCTTTTGAATTTTATCAAAACCATAATCGACTTCCCATAGCCCATGCAAATCAACTAAATGATGAGTCCAAAAACATTATTATTACATTTAATGTCAAAAATCGACAATTATATATAACATAATTACCATATGATAAGTTAATACATATATGACTTTAAAATACCATTGACAATGTTACCAAATTATCCAAAAATCAAACACTATGTATTCAACCCCAAACTAGAAGTTAACTCCCTAGGTTAAACAAATAACCATAGACTTTAGCAAGATTCATCAAACACAATGATATTTGTATAATTATAAAACAATAATAATATCTAAAACACTTTACATAGAATTTCATTTTATCATGCCAATTGAAATAATTAGTTAAATCCTACCAAATAACTTATAAATCATTAATATCTTATTACAAGTTATACAACTGTTACAATGACAGTAGTAAATTTATAACATAATCATTCATTTAAATAAAATAATCAAGATAATTAATAAAATACACCTTATTACTACAATAAAGAATCCAAATAAAGTAGTATTTATACAAACATTCAACTATGTATAGTACAACCATACAATTATTATCAAAATAATGGCAAGTCACGTTAAGACATGAATACATTCATTCAATCAAACCAGTAATAACATTAATAATTTAGTAACAACTAGATTAGTGAAATTACACAAACAAATAACATGATCATATAATAACAAAATATTAGAACATATATAGTTAACAACAAACAAAACATACCATAAGTATCTAACTCACAACAATAATCACAACACATATTATTATACTATGGTGTGTGCATGGGTTTCTATCTTTTTCACTTTTTCATCCCCTAATATCTCCATCTACACCATCCTCTTTGATGGTGATCTCACTCCATCACACTCTGAGGGATGGATCTATCCTATATCTACCTTACAATAATGAAAGTAGTTAGCTTTAAATATAATTATATCCATAAAATACTATTATATAACTAACAAACACGATCATAACATACATAATATAAAAGTATAACTATCTCATAGCAAACAATGATGTAAATTAAGAAACATAGAATTGTCCCATAATCATCATATGACATAAAGCTTAATCAAATAGTAGTCAATAAAGTAACAACCATAATAATTCATGGATCAAATAGGTTATTAATCTTTTAGAGAAATTAAGATATGACATAGCTTCTCAGATCTCTGACTATTTATTCCATATTTTTTATTGTCACATCTCTATTTCTATTTCCAAAGTCTTCTTCCAATTCTTCTCCTCTTGGTTCTCTATTCTAAATTTAGGTTCAATCCCTACCTTCTCATCTCTTCACCATTCACCCTTTAGTCACACATATCCCCATGGAACCCAAAGTGAATACTCCATACTAAAATGAATAGGAACCATGGCCTTTTCTATAGCCAACATCTTGATCAACAAAGTAAGTCATTATAAAAATTTCCCTATGATCCCTCTAATAAATAGATATTTTACCATCTCAAAATCTATATACCCATGTACTACAAACTCTATGGAGTATCTATAAATGGTAATAGTTACCCAATGATAAATTTCATGCATATAAATAGTATATAGGTTCTATATCCACTCTATCTTCTCTTCATTCAATGCAATATCATCAATAGCTCAAAATTTTAAAAATTAAATTTCAATCTATCCAACCACGTGACTAATAGTCTAGGTAATTTGCACCAAAATATCTCATAGATCTCACCATATATATTTTTGTATGATTAATTTTGTAGTACACCCTAGCATTTGTGCTTCTTCTATGAAATTAGGAATATTTTTCTCTAACTATCTTTCTACCCCTCTTTAACTATGTAGCCATTGCATCATCTCCTTGGCTGATGTTATCCACACTTATCGCACCATTATTAGTAGTGGTTCTTGGGTTTCACCAAAACATGCTAATTACAAGGATAACCCTATGATCTAAGGAAGAAATTTTATGAACTTATAGACATATAGGTTTTTCCACATCTATATTAAAATTATAGAAATTTAACTTCTAAGAATACACTTGCATAACCAATAAATCTAGTCAAATACTAACAAAGATTCTAATGAATGAATTAAACATAACATGCATTCTTGTACATAAAATCCCATAACTCATAAAATAACATATAAGGAAATCATATTAGATAGTTTATTAAGTATACTTCATACTTATTCATAACAATGGAAACACTAATCATACACATATGTGCACATATTATGAGTGAAGAGATCTATTACAATCCTTCTCATTGAGATAAAAAATAATCTTACAATATATTATCAATTATGCATAAATCAAACCTATCCTATTACAAATTAAATGAATATATATCCTATAAGTTGTTATAATTTGTAACCTCTAAATGCATCTCTATCACACATCCATGCTAACCCATATTCAATTTCCTTATAACACCAATCATACCAAAATAGATTAACCATGAAACAACATATAACAACTATACAATAAAAGAAACCATAATTCTATCCATATAGAAATTATATCTAATGAAGCAATATGTTTCTTGCACTCACCCTATAATAGGGATCTAACCTTAGACATGTTGCAATAAACCATGCATAAGCAACCTAGATTACACATTGATCACCATTTGCCTACCAGTGGGGTCACAAAAGCCCCATAATTGGTTGATGTTACTAGATCCACAAAATCTAAAATAGTCATCCTAAAAAAGGGTGTGGAAATACCCCAAGTTTTTTAAGAATACAAATAAGAAGAAAAAGACATAGTAACTTATGAAAGGACCAATAACCTCAAACCAATCACTAGTTCAATAATCTCCACTATGTCTATAAACATGATTATCAACCTCTTGGACAAATACACTCCCTTCATCCTCCCATTTAACCTAGGTAGGGTGGGGATTTACGATTTGTTTAGACCTCAAAGATAACATTATATAGAGGGGTTAGCTAGCCTACCAATCTTTTGCATGGTAAAGGTGTATAGGAATGAATTAATCTCCCTTTAAAATAACAATTCCAATAACTATCAATGCTACCACTCAATGTTCAAATATACAGAGGCAAGATACACTTCGTATTCCAACCTTATCACTTCCAAACCACTTCAGAGTATGATTATATATCATGCTATGACAAGGTCATATCAATTTTTTAGAGTTCCAAATCCATTAGGTCTTCTCCCTCTAGAGATTTTGGCCATCCTACTCTAGCTACACCTAGTTGTATTTATTGTAACTCTCTAAGCTTACCAACGGGCAACTAGAATATTCTTTCTTCATTGTTATGCTAGTACTCGAGGATAGGATTTATATCATGATAGTATTTATGATATATATTATCATCAAAACCCATGATTAACTAAGGATCCTTAAATGAGGGCTCATTTTTCCTTTCATGAAGGAAGAAGACCCTAGAAAGTCACTCATTAGATTCTTGGATGCTTTTCCACATATATAAATAGGAAAAATAATACTACCCATATCTTACCACCAGTACTACAAGCCACATAACTATGTTCATTTGACTCTTGAAACAAATCAAGATCCTAATTATGCTATAATACTCCTAATTCCAAGATGAAACCATGATTATGCTAACATACTTCCCACCCCAAAGAAAAGGTCAATTAAATAACCTTTCAAATTTCTAGAGGTACTTACCTACCTAGACCCAAAGCTTAGAAAATGATACTTTGAGTTTATAAAAGTTATTTCTTACTATCCATAACACAAGGTTGATCTAATCACACCTCCACCAACTCTTCCATTCACCTCATAGAGGGGATGTGATAATCATCTTCTAGAGCCTCAAAACTAGGGACCCCATAAGGGGTTACCCAACATTTTTTATATCCATATGGTCAATATATCGAAAGACCAAGAATCTTCACCAAATGACTTCCCACCTTCTACACATGATCAATGGGTATTTCACTATGATGGTGTCAATTTCCATTTAGGTACTGGGGTAGGAGTCATTCTCATTTCCATTGAAGGGTGGGTCATGCCTCTCAAATTCAAGATAGACTTTGAGTGTATAAATAATGGGTATGAGTAAAATGCCCTATTATTTATCATGATCATTAAAAAATTCTTAGGTATTCAAAACTTAAGGATTTAGGGTTTCTTGTAATTAGTTGTGAACCAAGTTTTTGATGTATATTAAAACAAGGTGTTTAATTAGTTGTGAACCAAGTTTTTGATGTATATTAAAACAAGGTGTTTAATTAGTTGTGAACCAAGTTTTTGATGTATATTAAAACAAGGTCAAACACCTTTAGTTGTAAAATACCATTGTACACAAGATCATTAAGGGGTATAACTTCATTTCTATATAATGAGTCCCTAGGTAAAGCAACAAATTTTAAAATTCCATGGTTTCCTCATCTTCACATTTTGACCCCCATCCAACAATACCAAAATCTCATTTTGTAGTCTTGATCAGGTCATAGCCTCTTGTGCATAAAACTCCTAGTAACCAAACCATTACCCACATCAAAAAGGATGATGAATCCCTATTCCTTGATCTAACCAAGAATGATGAGGCCATTACTAAGTTCTTACAAGCCTATCATGACCTCCCACTATTACACTATAAGAGGGGTGTCTCACTTACCCATTATCCCACCTTAGCCCTTGGAACTAAATATTATAATTCTTACTATCACATTGAGGACTACCTATCATCTAATGATGAACATGATGTATTCAATATAGAGGGTGAAGATATTGATCTTCTCTCAAAATTTGGAATATTTGAAGAGGGCAATGCCTCCATCATCAAATAAATAATGGACATTAATAGTGGGACATAATATAATCCCAAACTTCTCAAGTTAGGATCTTCACTCTTCAAGTAAGAGGTGGAAGGCCATAGAAAACTCCTCATATAACTCTAAAAAAATTTCACTTTCTTCTACACAAAAATGGTATGTATTAACCTTGATGTATTCATCCACAGCCTAGCTATAATGTTTAACACAAAACCTATCAATCAAAAGCTCAAGCCCATCAATCCTAAGGTTGCATTGATGGTAAAAGAGGAAGTCATCTAACTTTTAAAATTTATATTTATTAAACTAGTCATTATCCCCATCCTTAAGAAGAATTGTAAGATCAACATTTGTAAAGACTTCCAGCACAGTAATAAATCATGTCTAAAGGATGACTTCCCTCTCCCATCCATTGATGTCATTATTGACACTACTATGGGGTATGAATTGCTATCACTCATGGAGGATTTTTTTGGGTATAACCAAATTCACATTTCTAATGAAGACAAAAATAAGACCTCACTTAATATCCTTTGAGGTACCTTTTATTATGTCATGACTCCCTTTGATCTCAAAAATCTATGGGAAACATATCAAAGGGCCATGACCCACATATTCCATGATCTCATTTACAAGATAGTGGAGGTCTATATAGATGATTTTATATAAAAAGTAAGATAACAGGAAGACTATTTAGAGGAGTTACACACCATATTAACATGTTTGATAAAATATGGTGTCACTCTCAACATGGATAAATGTGTTTTTGGAGTCACCAATGGAAAAATATTAGGTTACATCATCTGCTAGCATGGGATCAATATTAACCTTGTTAAAATTTGAGAAATATTATAAATTCTCCCTCCTAAAGATGAATCAAGAATTAGAACATTTTTATGTAATCTAAGAGCCATTAAACAATTCATTCTTGAACTTCCATATACTATTCATCCCATCAATAACCTACTAAAAAATAAAAGTGACATAAATTGGACAAATGATTATTAGGATGCATTTGAGGTAGTAAAATGCTTTCTTATGTCTCCCCTATACTTATGAAACCTAAGCAAGATAAAATTTTGATATTTATATTAGGGTAGTTGAGGTGTCCCTCACCTACATGTTACCTCAAGAAGATGACACCAGTAAGGAACACATCATTTATTTCCTTAGCCAAACCCTCATCGATTATGAGATGTAATATACTCAAGTTGAAAAGGAATTCTTGGCAATTATGTTTATGACCAAAAAACTATAAAACTATATTTTCAATCAATAAAAAAGATTTATCATGAAATATTAGGCCCTAAAAACTTTCCTAAATCATCCAACTCTCTATAAGAATACTGTGTGCTTTATCACAATCTTGAGAGAGTTTGATTTGATGTATGTCAACAAAAATCCCATTAATAGATAGATAATTATCAATTGGTTGGATAATTAATGATTTTAAGTTAATGACCTCATCAATATTAACTTCTTTAATGAATTAATATGCTATGTTTAAAATCTCACTATTAGATCCTCTCCTTGGTATGTAGATATCATCAATTACCTAACTGACCATACTTATCCTCAAGATGCCAACTCATAGCAGAAAATACATCTTCATGTCATTACATCCAATTATGTTATTTTGGAAATGGTTATTTTTTACAAGGCCATTTATGTCATGTTGATCTAATGTGTTGACTAGGAAGAGTTATAAATAGTCCCTTTTAATTATCATAGTGACATTTATGGTGGGTACTTTGGTGGCCACATGACTTCACAAAAAATCCATAGGATGGGATAATTTTGGCCCACTCTAGACAATGATGTTGTTGAATATGAACAAAAATTCAAGATATGCTAACATTTTTCATATGAGATACATGTTACCACCAAGGAACTATAGCCCATCATCACCTCATGGCCCTTTTGTCCTTGGGGCTTGGATTTAGTAGGTAAGTCCTCCCTCATTTCTTTAGATGGTAATCACTTTATTATCATAGAAACTAAATATTTCACCAAGTTGGTAGAAGATATGACATTAAAAACTATTTGTATATCAATCATCATAATGTTCATCTTGAATCAAATCATTTGCCAATTTGGGGCCCCATAAGTCATCATTACTAATAATAGTTCCCATTTCAAGAACCCTAAAGTTCATAAGTTGTGTAAGATATTTGTTATCTCACCATTTGACCTCCATATACTATCCACAAGATAATGGTAAAGTTGAAGCTATTAACAAGACCCTAAATTCAATTCTGGATACAACTATTAGATAATACAAATGAGATTGACATCTATATCTCTAACACTGTGGGATTATATAATAATTATTAAGACACCCATGAGGTCAACCCCATATTCATGCATGTTTGGATAAAAATCCATCCTAACATTAGAAGTATAATTATCCAAACTTTGTGTTTCACTCTAGGGCCTTCTTCATGAAGAATATTATAGAGAGGCATGGATGGTCCAATCAGATCTCTTAGATAAACATTAGATAGTCACCTCTAAAAACTACATTACTTATTTTGATTGTATGGGCAGAAAATATAAAAAATATATTCATGAGAACCATATCAATGTAAGAGACATTATCCTTAGGCTTGATAATTGAACTGAAAAAAATAAAGGAAAATGTTAGAATTTTCAACCTAATTAGTTAGGTCCCTACCTAGTGATAGAAGACTTCAATAATGGAGCCTATCGGTTATGAAATATATAGGGAAAGGAGTTTGGTGAGTCTTTGAACTCTTTACACATAAAATCATTCTATATATAACACTTGAATTATCACATTATTTTCATTTGCATTACATTTTCATAGGTTAAATATTCACCTACATATCAAATGTGTTTTTCAATAATTATTTCATTGATAGTTCATATACTATAAAAAATTTCAAAATGTGGCATATCATATCATCCCACTCTCACTTTAACCTATCCCCCCATATAAATCATTATCAAAATAAACATTTTTAATTGGTATTTTCCTTAGTTATTATGAGTAGAGTACACCTCTTTCCCCCACATCGCCTTGCACAACTTAGAAAAATGCTAACCTACAGTTTAGTCTAGAGGCTTGTCCATGATAGAGTCTTCCCTTAGAATTCCTTCCAAAAATAGAATAAACATGATTAAAAATAGTTAATTTTTCTTACCTATCTTGGTCCTTGGTCATGATCCCTTACATCCTACTAGTTGGACGGGGCTAGGATTGGGGAGTGATGGCCTCGCAGATATAAAAGTAGACACTCTCTTGAAAATCAAAATGCTTATACAAATACAAAAATTAAATCCCACATCTCTTTCCCTTTTCTAACATTTGGTATTGATCCATTTCATGTTATTGGTTATGTGGGGTTAGCAGTGGGGAGAGATTCCATTACTCAACTAAATATATCCTTTGATGATGAGCCCATGTGTCATCCTAGTCAGATGAGACTAGGTGTAAGGGGTCACAAGAATAAGTATAAGTCAAATGTAAAATCAATGTGAAATAAAAAAGTTTCTAAACAGAAATTTCTTCAAAAAGATTGCCTACATGTCTATGTTTAAATAGGGAAACTTTTTCCCATTTACTAGTTATATTAGTATTAGTCATCTCTAAATGAAGCTAATAAAGTTAGTGTTTTATAAGTTTGGAAAGAAGTATATTTTCCCCTTTTCTCATAATGACTAGGTAATCTTATTTTTTTCTTATGAAATTTTTAGTTATGGTTTTTATTACTTATCACCTCACATTTATCCTATTTTCCCTTTCATTTCTTGCTAAAAATTGAAAGTCATATGTTGTATAAGCAAAAAAACTAGGTAATCACCTGTAAAACAATTTTTTTATCATAGTTATAGTTACATATATATATCCATCACAATACATCATTTTCATACATTCTATCCCAACAAATACATAATAATTTCCCATAAAAACATCTCAAAATCAAATAAATACATTTACATATACATCATCACATTCCTAGCCATCTAGAGTGCATGAAATGAAAATCAAAGCATGAAAATTAAAGTCACATTACATGAATAACAAGTCACTAAGAGGTAGGACAAACCATATACATTTATACATATATACATACACACATATGTATGTATGTATATACATACATAAATATCATAATAAATGTCGAGTTTATACAAAAATGATTTCTAAATATAATACCCTTTGTGAAGGGTTGAGTGCCTCATGGTATGTCAAAAATAATCAAAATATATAATGGAATAGAAAAAACATCTACAACATATCTCAACAATTAGTCTTCCTCCTATGAGAGGGTCCCAATACAGAAGAATGTTGGGGACTCTCACACTAGTGGTTTCTCCTACTAGAACCTCCATTAGAATTTTCCTTTCCCTCTTTGATCTAAAGGTTAATATAATGGCCCCTACTTATACCTCCCTTTGAATCCATCCTCCCTATCATGTGTTTGGAGGCTCTTCCACCTACCCTACCCACTATAGTATCTACTAGGCCTTTGCCCTCCTTGCTCTAGTGAGTAGAGTGTTTTTCTCCATCATTAGTGTTATCACCATCATATAAGCATGAAAAAATAGGGTAAATACATATATATGATGACCAATCACTATAGGGAGCCCATGATCAACCAAAAGTGGGTCTTTAGATAAACTAGTGCTTAGCTAAAAAAATATTTACTAGGGTGTACCTGATCATCTACCTTCAACTAATCAAAATATCTATGATAAAAAATAAAAAAATTGATGTTAAATCTAGATGATATAATAATAAAATATACATAAAATTAACTAACTAAAAGAATCAAAGTACAAGTTATAATCATAAAATACATAAATAAGCATTTTACTTGGGTCTCCCTCATGCCACTTAGGGTTAGAAGCATATTTTACAACCTCCTCATCTATATCCAAATCCTCATCCAAATCAACATATACTAGAGCCTCACCATCTTTAATTTCATGTTTCTACTATTATGTAGGGTCCTCCTCATCGAGGTCCTATAGCAGTGAAGGTGGTGGTGGGCCCATCTTATGTTGCCCTACTACTCCATTGACTCCTCCTCCTATAATATACTATGTGGGAGCTCCCTACACCACTCTCAAACAAATTGGTTGAGTGATTTTCACCCCTCTCACAAGTGTATGCCATACTAATTATCTTGGTGTTGTCACTGTTGATTCCTGTATGCCACTATAAATATCCCCAAGAATGGGAATATTGCCTGCATAGGGCATACCAAATTGTTGAAAAACCCTATCTATTGGGTGCACCTCAACCTATAAAATTCATTCTTGAACTTCCTAGTAGGGCATGGAAATCAAGTCAGCTATTATCAAATTCCTAACTACTCAAGGTAAAGTGAAAAAAAGGTGACATGCCTATTTATATAGATGTATTGATATCCCTAAGTCCTCTAATCAGTACTCCCCTCTAGTAAGGGATGACATAATCATAAATATATCCTAGGATAATTTTAGGATGGTTGATTAAGAGGGCCCTTAAATGAGCCACATGACAAATATCTCTGTAGGTCTAAGTGAATAAATCCTAGCTTTAGGAGTAGCAAGCCCCTCTCTCCTCAATACATTGAATAATTAGTGACTAAATAAATAATAGTCTATAATTACCCTTATCTCCCATAATTCAAGAGGAAAGAATACCAATAATATATTTTTATATGTTGGGAATCACTACTCCCTCCATCTAAGAAAGCCTCACACCATACTTTGCACCCACATCGGGTGAGTCAACATCTCCAAAATGTGAAACCAAACTCTAGACCTCATGGTCACTATCAATAACTTGGATATAAATTATTAAATGGGTAGATGTAAATGAGAGTGATCATCCACTCCATAGGGGCCTAAAGGAACACAAAAATGTTCCTATCAAGGTCCCATTATGTTAGAATATTACATAATAGTCTGCTAGATTCTAGGGTGATCCTTGCTTGTGCTATACACATAATCTTAATATAGTATAAAAGGGCCAACTTGTATTTTATAAAGAGTGATCAAAATTTTGGGAACCACTCCTAATCCCAAGATCTACTTCAATATATGTACTTCCCCTACAATATAAGAATAAACCCTGAGTTAACATAAAGACAAAATCTACCCTCTGAAATCTCTCATCTCCGTATTTTCCCCCTTTTATAAAGAGGATGAAACCACCCCCTTTTTTAGGAAGTGGTTATGAATTCATTGTAAATTATTACATAACTACTATAGGTAGTTATGTGACCACCTATAAGTGGTAGTTGCAAAACCACATTCTTAAAAAACCTATGATGGTTACATAACTATCATGGTGATGGCATAATTTCTAGTCTATAAAGAATGATAGTCTCATCCCTAAGCCATGACTTCAGCCATCATCTGAGTGCCCTCCTAAAACCCCTATAACCCACAAAATTCACCCTCATTAACAAAAAATTTCACTTTCCTATTCTACTCCCATAACAATCATTTTAAATCTATTTTTTTGAATTTCATTGGATTTTAGCTAAGTTTTGAACAAGATTTCAAATTTAGGGCAAAAAAGAAAAAAATAATAATAGCTACTTGATCATGCCCAGTAGATCCTCCTATTGGTACTTTCACCATCCTCTCATAATCCTCATCTCATTGACTACTTTCTTGCTTGAAAAGGTAACAAGTAGTCCAAAGCTCAAAATATCTCAAAAGTAAATGACACACAAATTATTTTTGGTAAGTTTTTGAATATATTAGGCCTAAAACTAGACATTTTGGTTCAGAAAAAATTTTGGCATGTTTTCACATTTTTCATATATTTTATGTTGTCAAGTAATATTATTATTAGATTCTATGATTTATGCTCCAAAGCTAATGAAAATTTGAATTCTTGATTTTTTAACATTAATATAACAGGTGATTTTATACATCACAAAAACCAATTATAAAAACTATAAATACATAACCATTACATAACTATACACCTAACTAAAAAAAATAGCTAAAAAAATATGCTAAATAATGTAATAATTATATTTTTTGATAACATTACCCCATTTATTATATTTATTTTACAAATGTACCCCCAAAATAAATCAAATTTCACCTTACTAAGTGACTTGGTGAGTACATCTTCTATCTATGAATCCATTGGGTAGTACTAGAGATGAATGTGGTGGTTTAAGGCTTGTTCTCAAATATAGTGGCACTGGACCTCAATGTGTTTGGTCCCTTCATAAAATAATGGATTCTTGATAAGCTTCAACACACCTTGATTATCATAAAAAAGGATTTGTGGATGATCTTCAAGAATGTTTATGTTAGACATAATGCGATGTAACCAAATTGCTTCACACACAACTCCTCGTGTGATATGGTATTTTGCCTCTATGGATGAGAGAGTAACTACATATTATTTATTACTAATCTATGAAATCAATCCATATCCAAGATGAAAAATATATCTTGAAGTTAATTTCTTGTCATTAATAAATCTGACATAGTTTGAGTCTATGTAACCCTACAAGAAGAAATATGAGTTCTTATTGTATTCCGGACCATAATCTAATGTACCTCAAACATATCTCAAAACATGCTTTTTTGCAACTTAATGACACTTTTTTGGATCTTTCATGAATCTCATATGTCTAGTCTGGTATATGTTAAGTAAATGAGACTCCCAAAAAGCTTCCTATAGTGAGTTTCATCTACTTGAGGTGAATCCTAAAATTAGGATAGTTTTAAACCTTTCTCCATCAAAGTTGACATTGATTTACAATCTTTCATCCCATATTTCTTAAGTAGTGTCTTGGTATATTTCATCTATGCAAAAAAAATATGATTCCTCTTTTTCCATAGCTCTAAGCCAAGATAATAATGGAGTAGCCCCAAGTTTGTCATCTTGAAGGATTTCTTTTATTCGTAAACCGATAGGGACCCCCTACTTAATCAAATAGTTTTTAAATGGATATCAATCTAAATTATCCACCCATACTTAAATAGATAATTAGCTTCTAAAATTAATATAGGGTGAATTCAAACCCCTATTTAAACTTATTTTGCATTGTAAACATTCACCTTTCAATACTACAAGTAAAAATAAAAGTAGAAGGGAAAATAGTGACACATTGACACCAAAGTGATAACAAATTTGACCTTTTTATGGGTTACATCTCTGGGTTAACTACAATCATGAACTAATTCATTCATAATAGTTGAAAGTAAAATTTCAAGAAACTTACATCCATGGATCAATAATCTACAATAGTATTAAAATTTAACTGCATGAAGATTCTAATTTGATCAAGAACTCATCTCCCCTTTGTCTGCAACACCAATGCATCGTCTCCAAAATATAGGCATAATTCTTTATGCAAGATTAAAATAACTCTCTTAAATGAGTCAATATCTCATCACTGAAGAATATGATTCAAATTAGTAATAGTGATGGGATACTTTGACAAACTAACATATGAGGGTTTCATATGAATTTGCCTTATAATGGAAAATAACCTCATTTACAGTCAGGTTATAAAAACTCTAATAAAAAATATCATATGAAGTCTCTTATAGGAATTTTTGTCTTTAAAATGGAATGAGTCCTTTATAATTTAGAATAAAAAAACTACATCTTAAAAATAATCCTTCACTATTAGCCTCCAAGAGTGTCCTATAAGCCCTTTACAAAATATCCATAAGCTTATAAAATAAACACTAAAAAAATTAGCTTAAAAAACCTTACAATGCTTTAGAGGATCCGAAGCTCTATGTTCTATTATGTGCTAATGAAACCAAATTCATTCCTTTATATACACATTTCACCTTCAAGTGTAGTAGAAAGGATTCTTATCCTTTTGACCAGAGGTTATGGGGTCGAATCCCCTTTCCTTCATCTATGGTAAATATTCTTAAAATAGAAGATCTTCCATTTTTTGTTTCAACTGCCCACATTTGATGGAATGCCCAAAGGGTTGAAAATAGAGAATGAAGGTTGGGGATTCAATCTTCCCCAACCACATTTTTCCTAACACAAATTTTACATGATTTAAAATCCCACATTCATGGGGGACAAGGATATGTATATATTTTTATATCCTTTAACCACCAACATTTAACGTGGCTTTGGCCACATCTCTTCCACCTTTTACTATGCCTAATATTGGTTGATTATAACCTTCAATAAGGACATGAGCTTTATTGATATGGATCTTACGTTGGATTTCAATTTGAGTTAGACTCAGGTCAGGTTAGAATCTAAGCTGGGTTGGATGAATTGGTACTCCCAGGTGGCACTCGAGCTAGGTCTCAAACTCAACATAATAGTGACTTGGAAAATAGAGGTGGAAAGTGGTTGCATGCCACGTGGTGGCCTAAGGACCCAACACATGGGCCTTTCCAATAATTCCACTATATCTCTCCTTATCCTACCACTTGTCACAACTAGAAGCATAATAAATAATATAGTATATAAATAGTGTAATTAGAAATATTAAAATTACACTAATATACCATGGCGGTAGAGTCCCCTTCCATCACAAAAGTGGAATCCACCATCTAAAATCCTCATATCTAACCCATTTATGACCATTGAATATCAGAGGTGTGCAAACCTATTTTTCACCATGTGCCCAAAACTTGCCATGTCATTAGTTGACCAACTTTGACCAACAATATCTAGAGAAAATGAGCTATGTTTCCCAAGTACCGCATACCATTGAAAATATCTTAATGAGCCCTATGAAATGGTGATATTTTAGGTAGGATTATGGATATTTAAAAATGTCCTTCAAATCAAACCTCCCCATAAAGTCCTTTTGGCCTCCAAAAGGCACAATCTCTGAATTATCTACAAATGAAGGTACACCTCCTCCATGAACTCTCTTCACTTAAAAATCCATCTTATACTGATAAAAATATATAGGAGCCAATAAAAATGAAGGTTATTCTCTGCATAGGGGAAAATATCTCTCAATCAAGGTCAACTCTCCAACTAAGGGCAATGCATCTCTTCTATCCACATCTTCTTGTATGCATCAATATATATACAAGAGAAAATATAATATAAGGAACTTGAAACTAACCTATCAAAAACTACCATAAGCTATTTCCAAAACTCCAAATCCATGTTGAAGAAACACCAAAAATGTAAGAAGAAGTACTAAGCATGACAAACCTATCATGAAGTATTTCCTACTATAGGTAACTCTAGTTCTACAATGTCAGCTTCTCTCTAATAATGAGGTATAGTTTCTCCAAAAAGGGGTTATCTCTTGAATAGGGTAATCTCTCAACAATGAGGCAAAAGATACATAAAGGTAAAATCTCTCAATATAAAGTATTTCTCAAAATGAGGTAAAACAACACAAGCTTACCCATATCATTTTCTCTCCTAAAGGTTATCACCAACTATATTTATAAACTTCCATGAAGAGGGAAAATGAAATCCTTTTGAAACTCCAATAATTAAACTTAGAGAATTTTTTAATAGAGTTTCTTTACCAAACTCACCATCTAATATAAGTAATTAGTAAGCAAATATCATAAACATGAGAAGATAAACTAAGAGTGATAAACCTATCCAAAGTCCTTCCCACTGATTAATTGCTCGAAATCCACTATAACAAGTGGCATATATTTTTTAAAAAAATTGGTTAAAAATTCCTCCTAATTATAGATAAATAATCCCAAAAAGTGTTGATGATGAAAAATAGAATGCTTATTAAACTTGTAGCAATGCAAAATAAAACTATCCAAGAAACCATTTTAACCAAATCAAGGGTTATCCCATTTCATGGTTTCCACAACTTGAACAGAAGGCTATACCACATCAAACCTCATTCAATTGACGAGGTAATGATGAAACCTCTTATTTTTTGATAAGTATTGAAATCATTTTGAAACAAGGTACATTTTATTTCCAACAAGCCACATAAGGTTATCCAATCAAATATGGATATCAACCAATATACTGTGTATATAGACATTTTATCATAGATAAGAATCATTGTACTAGTTTTACCTTCAATAAAAACTATGAACTACACAATCTATTGAGCAAAGGTTAAATTTTAAACAACCAATTAATACCTAGTAAACTAAAGTGCAAAACTTGTTCAACTTTGTGAACAATGCCATATTGCCATTATCCATATCCTACAATGGAAAGTGGTATTTTGACTTGATTACTATTTCTAAGGATACAGGGTTTGAAAATATAGTCACTTCACCAAAAATAAAGGCTACACAACATGATTATCAAAACATTGTGTCAAATACCAATACTAGTGTCTCCATACCTTCATCACCCTCTAAGCAAGTTCCATGAGAGCAATCTACTAATCTCTCATTGGCATAGATTCTGATGCTTTACCTATGGTTTACCTTAAAAACAACTTATACTTCCCTACACATAATTTTAAAATAATATACAAGTCCAAAAAGTCTGTTTAACCCAAATAGAAAAACATTTTTACCTCAAACTATGCTAGTATGATAAAAAGATCAAACTGGATGTTCATAGATGTACACCCCTAAAAATTCTTGGCATTTTACTTATATGATTCCCAAGAAAGACCCATGTGATCACAATCAACCTGATCTAATACCAAAATTTGATCCATAAACTAATAAGGACCCCCTACTTAATCAAATAGTTTTTAAATGGATATCAATCTCAATTATCCCCCCATACTTAAAAAATAGATAATTGGATTCTAAGATCAATGTAGAGTGAATAGAAAACCCTATTTAAATTGATTATGCATTGTGAACATTCACCTTTTAATAATGCAAGTAAAACTAAAAGCAGAAGGGAAAATAGTGACACATTGACACCAACGTGATAACATAGTTTACCTTTTTAGGGGATACATCTTTGGGTTCACTACAACTGTGAACTAGTCCATTCATAATAGATGGAAATTTTTCACAAAACTTACATTCATGGATCAATAATATACAATAGTACTAAAACCAAACTGCATGAAGACTCTGGTCTGATCAGGAACCCATCTCCCCTTCATTCATAGCACCTACACATCATCTCTAGAATTTGGGCATAATTCTTCATGCAAGAGTAAAATATCTCTCCAAAATGGGTCAATATCTCATCATCAAAGAATATGAATCAACTATGTAATAATTATGGGCTACTATGAGAGAATATATTATGAGGGTTCCATAGGCATTTGCCTTTACAATGGAAAATAGCATCATTTATAGTTGGATTACAAAAACTTTTATACAAAATATCATATGAAGTCTCCCATAGGCATTTTTTCCTTTACAACGTAATGACTCCTTTATAATTTAGAATAAAAATAACTACATCTCCAAACTAATCCTCCAACATTAGCCTCCAAGAGTGTCCTATAATCCCTTTACAAAATATCCATAAGCTTACAAAATAAACACTCATAAACTTGGCTTTAAAAGCCTTATAATGCTTTAGAGGATCTAAAGCTATGTGTTCTATTCTATGCTAATGAAATCAAATTCATGCCTTTATATACACATTTCACCTCTGAACATAGTGTCAAGGATGATTATCCTTTTGGCTAGAGGTTACGGGGTCAAATCCCATTTCCTTCATCTGTGACAAATCTTCTTAAAATAGAAGATCCTCCCTTTTTGTTTCAACTATCCACCTTTGGTGGAATGACAAAGGGTTGAAAATAGAAATTGAAGGTTGGGGGTTCAATCATCCCCATCCACCTTTGCCTAACTTGGATTTTACATGATTTAAAATCCCACATTCATGGGGGATGAGGATAGGTAATTTATTTTTATAGCCTTTAACTACTAACATTTAATGTGGCTTTGGCCACATCTCTTCCTTATTTTGATATGCCTAACATTGGTTTCTTAGAAAATTTGAAAAGGATATTAGCTAGGTTGATCTAGCTCTTGAATTGGATTTAAATCTAATTTTGATGAGTTGGTACTCCAAGCTGACACTTGGGCTAGGTCTTGAACTTGAGATAATAGTGACTTGAAAAATAGAGGTGAAAAGTGGTGGTAGGCCACATGGTGGCCTAAAGACTCACCGCATGGGCCATTATAATAAAACCACTATATCAATCCTCATATTTCCATTTTTTATAACTAGAATCACTAAAAATAATATAGTATATAAGTAGTGTAATTATAAATATTAAAATTATACTAATATACCATGGTGGTAGAGTCCCCTTCCATCACAAAAGTGAGCTCTATTGGCTACAATCTCCATAGCCATAAATTTTATGATTATTAAATATTTAAGGCGTGTAAACCTATTTTTCACCATGTGCCCAAAACTTTCCATGTCATCAGTTGACCACCAGTTGACCAACATCAACAAGAACTTTGACCATCCATATCTGGAGCAAATGAACTTTATTTCTTGAGTTCTGCATACCATCAGAAAGATCTCGATGAACCTTATGCAATGGTGATAGTTCAAGGGGGATTAGGGAAATTCAAAAATTTCCTCCAAATAATTATTATATTCATTCTTTACTTCTTCAATGAGATTATCTAAACTTCCTATGATCACAAGATCATCCACATACAAAATAAGAATGCCAATCTTTGTTCCTACTTTTTTGATATACAAATTTTAATCTTATAGGCTATGAATCAATCCATGATAAAATAGATGATCATCTATCTTAATGTACCATGCCCTTGGTACTTTCTTAAGTTCATAAAGTGACTTAATTAGATGACATACCTTTTGTGGTTGTTATTTTTCACTGAAACCTTCTCGATGGGTCATGTACACTTCTTGTTTGAGATCACCATTCAAGAATGCATTTTTAATTTCCATCTATTGAATATTCCATACTTTTTATTCTATGAGTACACAAAAAAATATGATGGTATTGATATTAGTATTAGGTGCAAAGGTCTCCTCTTAATCAATTCTTCTTGCTAAGCATATCCCTTTGTAATAAGTCATGCTTTATATTTGTTGATAGATCCATCTACATTGTATTTTGTCTTGAAATCCACTTGAAGCTAATGGATTTATTTTCTATAGGTAGATCAAAATTTTCTCACATCCCATTTTTGATGAGTGCATCATATTCAACATCCATGGCCTTATTTCACTAAGGTTGAAATAAAGGCTCTCAAAATATCTCTAGTTTAGAGTTGTTAGCTACTGAACTCAACAAGGTGAGATTAACTTCATATTTTTCCTTTCTTTTGATCTGAACCCTTGATGAAGTATCTACATTAGAGTTTAGGTGTGATTCCTTGATAGTTATTTCTACCCATTTTGGATTTTGATGCTACTATTGATTTAATGAAGAATTATCTTCTAGATTTCTAAGATCAATGAGAAATTCTCCTTGTAGCTCACCTTCTTTGTGACAAGATTCTTCATTCTCATCATCTAACTATGGGAAAAATCTATGAGAGGTGGTATGTTATAACTCCTTCTATGGATTTTTTTCAAATGATGACTCATCACATATCACATCTTTAATTTCATAAATATTGTGTCTTAGGATCTATGAGATGAAATAATTTTGAGATAGTACTATGCCCCAATAGAAGGCACTAGATTGTCTTTGGTTTGATTTTCTTCCTTGTTTTAGCTAGGATATGCATATATGATGTACAACTAAATACTCTTAGATGAGAGATAAAATGTTTATGACCAATCTATACCTATTATGGTGTCTTATCTTGAAATATCTTTGTAAGTGATCTATTGAGAAGATATATGACTATCTAAACTATTTCTTCCCAGAATGGTGCCTCTAAATTTGCAATAGAAAGTATGCAATGAGCCATCTCCATGACTGAATGATTACATCACTCTATAATTACATTATGATAGGGCATATGGGGAAAAAATAGGTGTTATTTTATGTCATGTTACTTCAAGAGTGCCAATAATTCCTTTGATGTGAATCCCCCCTCTATCTGAGTGGAGGAGATGAAGAGGCCTCCCTAATTGGGTGACAACAAGATGGTAGAAGACCTTAAAATGAGTAAATTCTTCATTCTTCTTCTTGAGAAAGATCACCCATGTCTTGAAATATAAATCATGAATGAACAACTAGAAGTACTTGAATTCTTGGAAATAAATAGGAATGGGTCTACAGAGATTAGTATGTACCACATCAAGATGATCCTTGGCTTGTGAGGAACTCAACTCAAATAGAACCCTATGTTGTTTTCCAATAAGGAATCCAAATTATATAGGTAAATAATGGGATAATTGAGGAATTCCATGTACCATGGCCTTAGAATTGAGATAGTATAAAAAGATAACAAAAAGGTGCCCATATCCATAATGTCATAGTGCATTAGATCTTGTTGTAGAGGCAGAGGGAACAATAACATCAAATGAAACTGCATCTAAGGAAAATAATCGATCCTTCAAAAAATATTTAGCAATGACCTTACCTTCCCATGAGAGGAGATAGGATTTGATGCCATTATTAATCATTAACTTGACCTTAAAATTATGATTAAAAAGCTGAATTATAGACAAGAGATTTATTATAAATCTAGGGATATACAATACATTTGTGAGAGTACAAGTTCTCATCCTGAGATTAATGGTGATAGTTCTAATTATATTTATGACATACTCTTTATCATCTAAAATTTTAAATTTATATCTAGTGGGTTGATTCATTAGTTAATCAAAGATTTCCTTACATCCTATCATATGTTTGTTTGTGCTAGAGTCAATCAATGAAACTTTGCTTATTTATGATGAGGATTGGGAGACAAGAACTATGTTATTATATACACCACTGTAATATACTTTTACTAGTACCTCCTCTTCAGATTCATCATCCTATTGATGTTGTGCCACTACATATACATTGTTTTCATCACCTAAGATGTCTTTTTGATTTATGTGAATCATCTCCACTAGATGTGCCCTCTTGATTGGATGAGCCTTGTGTCAAGGCATTGTACTAGCAATGATCAATGCTATGCATATTAGTGTGGAAAATATGATGCCATATTTTTTATTTATTATATTTTTGTTGTTGTTTTGATTAATTTTATGTTCTTTTTGATAATTTTGAACCATGTTGCTTGTAAATCATGGCTTTATCCTCTAATTCATCTTACACGGAGTGGATGTCTTCTTCTTGTTGAAGCAAATTCACCAGTTCTTTGAAAGACACTGCTTGATTAAAACTAATAACTTTTCCTTGATCATTGCTCCAAATGCAATTAATTTTGTTCAAATTTATACTATCAGACATAAGAACTCCTCAAATTTCTTTCCATATTTCATACTAAGAGTATGAATCTTGGACTGGAAATGGAGAATCTTCATTTGGTTCTTCACCTTGTAAATGGTGGATAAATTTTCCCAAGTCTCTTTTGATGTTGATGCATCCTGAATATGAGGTTAAACCTCATTAGTGACACTAAGTTTGATAAACATGAGGGATTTTTCATTAGACTTGTCATATTTTGTTCTCTCATTAGCTCTAGGAGGATAGGTCACTATACAAGTGATGATGCCCCATAATTATTCAAATTGAAGAATCATTTGCATCTTCATCTTTCATGTGACATAATTTGGCCCTTTTAGAAGTTAGGCATTAGATAGGATAAATTTTGGTGTAGACATTATCTTTACTTATTTATGCCTTAACTCTTCAAGTTATTTTTAAAAATCTACAACAAAAAAGTAAATAAAGTCTTTTTTCAAAATTATGTATTAAAAAAATGTACCTTATTGATGGTAAACTAGATGCCTTTACAATATCAAGTCACTAGATTTATCTCACAACATTATTAAGAGCACTTTTCTAGTCGTCATCCTCAGTTTTACTAGCTTAATGGAAACTAACTGCTTCATAGGGCCTCTTCCTTTTTCAAGCAACATAGATGCACTTTTATCTCAAGGTTGAGAGTTCATGCCTCTCTCACCCCACTAGAATGATTTATATTCTTCTTGTAATGCTAGATCAACATGACTCTATAATTTTAGATCAATCTTGAAATCTTATGTAATTTCTATTAGTTGTGATAGGTTTGGACTATATCAGTCTGCAAACATCTTATTTAGCTTATCTATGAGCTAGACCATGAATTTGTCTTTGGTATCAACAATGCATTCTATGAGTACAAATTGAGAGATAGGGATGGTGCTATTGTAAAGAGATTTATTTGTTGACTACCTCCCTCATCTTTTTATACACTCTTTTCCACTTGGTATATATTTCAGGTGTAATGAAAGCTGCATTAGATTGGCTATCATGTCTTCAATGTCATAAATTTGAGTAGAGGAACTGGATCATTATAACTACCTCTATAGAAGCTTCCAATGGATTATTATGTTTTTAGGTCTAGACTAAACTTGTTGCCTTCAAATGTCATGGGTACTCTTCCTTCCTATCAATGCTTATCAAATTTAGACTTTCACATCTCTCTTCCACTTCATCTGCACATGTCTCAGGCTTGGTAAGCTTTCATACCAGATGAAAGATTGAATTATTGATTTTTTAACATTGATATAGTAGGTGATTTTATACATCATAGAAAGTAGTTATCAAAATTATAACCACATAACTATTATAAAACTGTAACACCTAATTAAAAAAATAACTAAATAACTATGCTAAATAATGTAATAATTATATGATACACTAGCATCTAACAATTTAACATGTTTCTACATTTTGTAGCACATTTTATGGCTTTAAAGTTACATTATGACCTGACATTGGACTCAATCCCTCGATGGGATGATTCAGGTAGTATGATCTTCCCATGCATATGGTATGTACTTTTGTCAATGGTTTGATTACATATTTTACTTTTCAATTTTTATTAGATCACACTTTATTCTTGTTCTCTTTTTTCAAATTACATGAAGTCCTGACTAGATTTGTTCCTTTTCTTAGGTAAGAAAGGTAAGTATTCCTAACCTCTTAATTCCTTTATTCACACCTTTACTTGGGATTACACCTTGTGAACTCATGACACAATATCTTACTGAGACAATCCTGATATAAATCTTATGATGTTGTAATGACCACTTGTTTTATGATCTATAGAGAAATCTCTAGTTATTTCTCATCTTTTAGCTTCCCTGCTCCTTCTTTGCCCCATTTAGTACCTTTTTTTTTACTTATGTAGTTCATATCAACTTATTTCAAAAAATTCCCATGTAAGATGAAACCACTACTCTAAGTGATAAAATTTCCCCTCTCAATTATGAAACCTCCCTCCAATTACAAAATTAATGCAACAATTTTGTAATATAGGCAATGGTTTTGTCTCAAATGGGTGGTTTTACAAATGAGGGCAACAATTATATCACCTAGAGTAGTAGTTTCAAAACCTTCCTTACATAGAGTGTAATTTATGTTCCCTTATAATCATCTTCAAAAATTAGCTCCCACGAATCATTCCTTGATGTATTTTTCATGCTTTTTATCACATTTCTTGTTCATTCCATCCCAAGTTCACCTCCTCTCAAGTGCAACTCACTCCCTCATCTATTTCCAATCATTTTTAGTTCCTCTCAAGTTCAACTCCCAATTGGACTCAATTGAACTCCCCCATGAAGGTTCCCAACTACTTCTACAAAAAAACCATTTTCGCCTAAATTTAGATCCAAAAATTTCCATTAAAATTTTTTATATTGAAGCTTTTATAGCCACAATCCTATTACAATTGCCTGAAGGTGTAGCCTCTATAGTTTTCATGTCAACTACATTACCATAGGTGAAGAAGTGTTATTGGTTCAACAACTCAATCTTTATAAACTAGAGCATTGGTCAGCCTTGGTTCAACTACTCTTCATTTATGGTTGTGTCTCCTCTCCTTTCCCATTTGTTCTAAATCTTGGTCATCCTCTAGATAGAGAGTTACTAAAAATCACACAAGGATTCAAGGATTATTTTATCAACATATTACATGTATTCTAGCTAATCTATGCCTTGGTTAGGTTGGAGTCTCTTTTGATTTAAATATTTTTTATTTATTATATTAGATTGCATAGGTTTTTTTTCATTAGATTAATCTTGTTATGTAGAAAAAGAGCAAATTTAATAGTGAGAGAGATTTATTTATTTTCATTGTCTTTATTTTGGAAAAAAATTAATTAGTTTGATTATTCTTGAATTCAAATAGATTTATTTTCTCTCCATTATCAAAACATTTCATAAACCATTCATCAGAATATTTTATTTCTAGCCAACATAATATTTCATTTCCAAGATCAAAACAAGTTATTTGCATTCCAAACAAGCAACTAGTTAAACATAAGAACTTGGAAAAACTTAGGGATGTAAATAGAGATAACATATATTTACTTTTTATTTTTTTTGGTAGATTAAAATATTGTTGTACTATTTTCAAAATATAAAATCAGAATTTGCATTCTTTGTATTTCTTTAGATAATTATTTAAAAAAATTGTTTGTAGACAAAGAAAGTGTAGAAAAAAAAGATTGTTGTCAAATTATTATTTTAAGCTATATTTAACTTAAATTTATTACATATTTAGAATACATAACTTTCATACTTAATCCACCCCACACAAATAAAACAAAAACTACAAAAACAACACCACCTAGTTTGCATCTAGATGAAGCTAGGAAAAATCAGCACCTTGCATAATAATGTAGGTTTCTTTCTCTTTCCTTTACATGCATTGTGAATTATTTATAAAGGGTAAAAAGAAGTTTTATTTTCATTTAATTTAAATTTAATAATTTATTTAATTTTATCATTTCAATTCCATCAAGAAAACATTTATTTCAAGAAAGCCAAAAATAGAAAAATAAAAAAAAGGTGTCAAGAAGCCTTGATAACACATATAAGCATGTAGATCTCATTTGAAGCCTTGCCAAAAAATGTAGGTGTAAAATCACCATATTATACTTGATAATTAATTCAAAAACCTTATACAAAGCTTTTATTCAAACATAATATTAAGAATACAACACAATCTATTGCCTAAACAAGCTCATATGCTTCTATCTTGGCTGTTTGCCTAGCATCCTTCAGATGACACTTCTCAAGATACTAGGTATTGTCCACCATGATTTATTCACTAGGGTTAGATCTCCTAGTCTATATTTTACATACAAACTGATATTAACAATGAGCTAAGATGCAAGGTTTTCCATTCTACCCTAATTCTTCATCTAATTATTGACTCCTTGGCTACCTTGGATGAACAAGAATGCATTCATGATCCACCTATCATTCCTTTCCTAAGATTAGAGGTTGTAACTATAACATTATTAAAGCCTATATTACCACTCATACCCCCTTATTATCCTCAGGTTTAGCCTCATCTTATATCATTCACATCTTTTCGATGACATTGGCTGGGCATAGTCAACCTGAGTCATTTAGCCCAATCTCCCCCTTATTTTCTCATGAGTCATTTAGCCCAATCTCCCCCACTTTGTTAGTCATAGAATCAACCAAGATATTTTACTTATTATGATATCATAAACTAAAGGAACATAGATATATGTTTCTACATAGTTTGATTCTCTTAATGAGCACTTTTGACCATTTTGATTAATTAAGGACCAATTTTCAAATAATTACACAAATGTCGATTAACCTTGCTTAAGGCTAATTAATCAAAATTAAGAGCTTAAGTAGATTTTCGATGAGAGTTGTTGAATATTTATTTATGAAAATTGATTCTTATTATCTGCATCACCTAGTGACATCATCTATGGGGTGGCATCTATTAAGCCATAAGTGCATAAAATATCAGGATTATGGGTCACCCATGCCTAGTTAATGCCTCCCATGCCTCTTCAATGGCCCTTCTTCCAAGGTCATCTTGAGGATAATTATGGATTTAATTATAAATATTAAGATTATCCTCAACCACAAATCTTCATCTCAAGATGGATGGTTGAGGTTGATCCTAACCAATCTCAAAAATATATAAATAGAGAGGCCATGGACATCATTTCTAAGTTATTTTGGTGCAAGGTTATTATTCTCAAATATCTTCAAAGCTTGAACATTACAAAGTTATAATGCTAAATTATTTCTACAAATCTTCATTGATAGGCTAGTTTAGTGATTTCACATCAAGAGCCTAGGTTTTGTGGAGTGTTCTTGAGTCATTGGAGGAACTTAAAACCATTGTTGACAAAGACAAGGATGCTTAATCAAGGGAGAACATATTTTTGAGCTAGATGGGCATGGCGAATCCATTTTAGAAGGTAATATGGTGTTGCTTTCTTTCATTTGTTTCTTGCTATCTTTTATAATTCCCATAGGAATAGATAGGCTTGGTTATTTAGTTCTTTATGCATGTTTCATTATTTATGGACTAATGTTTGACTAACTTGCTTTGTAATCCTCTCTATGGGGAGGACTAGCTACAAGTAACAAAACACTACCATAAAATGTTTGTTAGTATATTTTTGAGTGGGATACCAAGATACACACTTTTTTCAAGAATGATCAAACTTCCTTCGAGATAACAGTCCACTTTTGAGAGATAAAAGATTAATAAATGACTAAAAAAGAGGTAAAGAGAGAGTAAAAGAGAGATAATGTTATAATTATTCACAACCGAAATACATCAAAAAGTAACAAAGTGTAGGTGGTGTGTTATGTTTGTATTTTGGAAGTTGTTTGGGTATGTTTTGGAAGGGTTAGGATATCCATAGTTGCCAACATAGGTTATGTTTCTGAGGTTGGTAATGGTGTGATTGATATCAGTTATGATTATAAGGTTAGTGAGTGAAGGTGATTGATGTTGGTTAGGCTACTGAAGTCATTAGGGGAAATAATTTCCTAGGAGCATGTAAAAGGCTTTTTTGGGTCTGGGAAATGGTTTTGGTCAACTATGGAAGGTTGGGGAGAGTTGTGTGTGTGAGAGAGTATGATATATATGGATTTGGTCAGAGGTTTGGTGTGTTAGATCAAGGAGAAACATGTAGGTAAGATTTATAACTCCCTCATGAGGTTTTAGTCAAGAATGTGTAAAGAAATTAATAGTAGATGTAAAGTGATAGTAAAGTAAATGCTTAAAAGACCTATAGAATAAGTGATATACTTAGCTATAATGGTGACTAAATGATAAATGCCAGATAGATGGATCTTATTAGGTAGTCTAAATTGATGACCTAAATAGAGAAAATACGTAGGTACTACTGGTCCTCAAGAGCTTGGTTCCTAATCTAGATTAACTTATACAAGATAATATTAACCAGGATGTCAAAAGTTGAATGTTGAGAGCTTGGATGCAAATAAGGAGTTTTCTTGATTTTTACTGACCTAAACATCTAGTTGGAGTTTAGGTGATCCCATTAATGTTGACCATGGGTTGATCAACATCAGTGGCCTTAGAATAGGTAAAACTACTATTTTTGGCTAGTTTTCTATTACTCCTCATGCTAAGTGTGGCACCCATTACAAAACAATAAAAATATGAGGTTAAGAAGGATGTAGTTGATTAGAATTTTAGTTTTGAGGTGAGAACAAGTCTTGGGTCATTAGGATAAGGTGACTAAGTCTTGAGGTGACTCACCAGGTGAGAATTAGTCTTAGGATGAGGTGGCCTAGTAAGGTGGTAAAAGGGGTTTTTAATTAACTTAATTATATATTTCAAATTAATTAAATATGTGAGGGGTAAAATCATGGGTTAGAGAGGCTAATTTTTATTATTAAAATAGGGCTCAAGGGGGGTTTTGACATAGGGAGTTATGCATGTGCGTGTGACATAATTTTGGTGTCTACATTTTCCCCTTTTTGTCTTATAATTTGCATTAACAAGTTTCAAGACAAAAATTATGAGGTATCCCCCCTCAAAATGGGAATCAATAGAGGAGAAACTAGAATCAGGTACTAGTTTGATAAGAAGTGAATTGGGTGAGTTGAGGAGAACATGGTATCATTGCATATGCATATACTACTATGAGCTATAGTTGACAAAGTAGATAATAGGTAAGGTTGAAGAGGACTTAGATAGAAATAACCAAAGCACAACTTGTAAGTGATATCTGAGAAGGTTAAAATAATCAAAGTTGTAGCTCTAATGGTCTATGTGTCCTACGTATTCGAGGTAAGAAGTGCCCCTGGGAAACACAAAAAGGTTACAGGTGATAAGATGAGCTTGGTTTCCATCCTAAATACCTAATATACATAATTTTTTATAAGAGTTAACTATAGTGGAATAGCATAAGTGGTCAAGATAAGCAATGCAAGATTGGTGTAAAAGGGTCAATGAGCAAGGAGATATTTATGATCTTCAAGCAAAGTCATCATGGGTGGATATTTAAGTGATCTCTAAGGATGTTTATCATGTTTGGGGAGATATATGTGATCTCTAAATTGGTGATCATGGTTAGGGAGATATACGTGATCTCTAAATTGCCCCAATTATGGGTAGAGTCTAAAGAGTTGTGGTTGATGGTGGAAACTAATTTAATGGTGTTGATGTTAGTGACATCACTGATGTTGGTAGTAAATATTATCGATGTTAGTGAATTAGGGTAAATTTGTCAATATCAATGGGATTAAGTGCCAATATTGGTGGATTATCTCAAGGATTCCAATATCGGTGGATGACCAAACCTGACAAAAGGGGGTTTGGTGGCCAACCAAACTCATTTGTAACTTTTGATTAGATAAAAATAGAGATTTGACTATGATTGAGATGGTCGAGCAAGGAGGGGACCCAACAGGAGGTGTACCACCATAAGAGCTAGTTGTGCCAGCTTGAAGGAGATAGAGAGATAAGGTAAGAGTATCTATTATTTGGTTTTGAATGTGAATTGGTTAATTTTATTTGGTAGGTTAATTTGAGAGTTAGAGGGGAAGAAACTGTTAGTAGAGGGGTAGGAAATGGGGTGGGGTAGTTTTTAAGATAAGTTAGGAGATATTTGGGGTAGATTTTAGTTAAAAAATTATATTTTGGGGGGTGGGAATTCGGCCCTAGGGCCAAACTAGTCACTAACATCGATAAGTTCTACTGATGTTGAATGACATGACACTAATGTTATCATGTTTCTATCGATGTTGGTTGACACCAAGCATTGATGTCAGTATTCTAGACTAACATCAGTGACTATGAGGGACCTAAAAATAGGAAAAAATGTCAATGTTGATCCCTAAGTAAAGTAGTTAACTAATCTAATGGCTGAGCTAGCCTCAAAAGACTAGGTGTCAACTAAGTGTTGCCTACATAGCCTAGTTGAGGGCCTTAGGCCAGTGTAGTTCTCCCAAAGTTTAGGTAAAAATATCTAAGGTATGGTTAAAAGTGTTTAAAAAAGAGAGGTTGAGATAGGTCAAGAGACCTAGGGCTTAAAAGATAGGGCATAGGATTGAGGGGTAGGGATATAAGCCATGAGGCATAGAGTTGTGATAAGCAATTGGGCCTAGGGTAGAGAGAGAGAGGTAGTGAAGCTTAGGGTAGAGAGGGGAGAGTAGGGTAGATATTTAGGTGGGTGTATGGCCAAGCTAACCTAAAAATACCTTGTGTCAATTGAGTGTTACCTACATAGCCTGGTGGATAGCCTCAATCTAATGTAGTTATCCTAAAGAAAAGGGAAAAAGGTGGTGATAGATGATATTAGAAAGTATGTGACTAGAGTTGTGTGTGTATGGATGTAGGCAAGGCTGGAGTTGACATTACAAGATCACCTATCAAGGCTATGAACATGGATGAGGAGGGATGTCACCCCAAATGAGTGAGAGCATATGGAAGCTATGGAGTTAAGAGAGGTTCAATGATATTATAGAGTCACCCAAGATGTGAACCTAATGATAACACTGATCGAGAGGTGGGATCACACCACCAATACCTTCCATCTATCAACAAGAGATTTGATAGTGACATAGGAGGATTTATATAGGATATTACAATTTCCACTCTAGGGTGAGGAGATATTTACATGATTGAGAGAGTAGCATGATATGCACATGGTGGCATTATATGGTGAGTATGTTAGTGAGGTGACTTATCATTTAGTAAGTTTCACCTATGAGCCACTGTATATGGCTAATGAGGAGAAACATCAATAGAGCATCTTAATGATGACAGGGATTATATTATATGCATTACCAAATTTAGATGGTGAGATATTTTTGATTGCATTGATGAGTGTTCTAGCATAGATGGTTGAGTAGTGCACTATTTTTGCATGGGGACTAGTGTTTTTAGCTCAGTTATATAGAGAGATATGGGGTTTAAGATTGTGACAGTGATATAGTTTGTGTGTTAGCCATTTATTACACTATTATGCATATGATCATATCATGGTGACATAACCATTGGGGTTACCTACCATGATTTTAGCTAGCTTCAGGGTTGGTTTCAGATGGTGCAGGGATGGTATGGCACAAACTGGAGTAGATGGTAAAGTGCATGACATTGCTTATTATATGTACATGATTAAGGGTTTGATCCCTATAGAAATTTTATGGAGACCCTACCTGACATACCTCATATTCAGAGGATAGGTAGAGTAGCTATTTGGATTGTAGAGCTCATTATGGGTTAGGGGGAGATGAGTTGGTGAGTTGAAGATGGTACCTATGGCATAGGTTAGGAGGTAGTTTGAACTACTACAATATGTACCACCTACATTCCCTTGATAGAAGAGGGATGATATAGAGGCACCCCTACCCTTGCCATAAGAGGTATATGGTCTATATTTTGAGGAGATGCCAACATGGTAGGGTGGAGTTGATCCAAGATGTATAGTAGCATATATGGCTTAGTGGGTAGGTTGTCATCCCATGGTTGAGGTCAGGAGGCCACCACCAGATTTGTAGGGTGTGGTGAAGGAGGGAGATGTAGTCGTATAGGCACAAGATGTAGTAGTGTAGGCTATAAATATAGTGTAGGCACATGTATTAGCCTTACAATAATAGGTGGTGACATTACAAGGCTAGGTTGTGGTACTACAGGGCCACATTGGGGTACTAAAAGGCTACGTCAAGGTGTTATAGGGTCAAGTTACTGCACTAAAAGTGGAGAGAGATAGTTTGAGAGTAGTAGGTTAGGTTAATCCTCCTCCTCCAACATAGGGACAAGTATAGGTTGGACCATCAGTAGCTAAGATGGGACCACCAAAGACTATATCTCTGGTGTGATATACTACTACCCTTAATGAGATTTATTATTATATGAGGGCTATCAGGGAGTTCCTATAGATTTAAAGGTATTCTGAGTTTAGAGATCAAGAGAGACCTATGTCATGTGCCATGAATTCTATCTCATGCAGACATAGATAGGATGAGAGTGGTGATGATACTAATTTTTCATGACCACATGGAGAGCCTCGAGGACTCTAAGTGCTAGAGTTTTTTTTGTGGTTATATATGTTATATATACACTAGTCTACAAGCTGAAGTTAAGAGATGTATATTTTGAGAGAGATATGATATTATGATTATGTATTGATGGACATGTATTCTGAGCATATATATATATATATATATATATATATATATATATATATATATATATATATATATATATATATGAGATGTTTATTTATTATGATTTTGAGATGTGGTTATTGTGGTGATGTTGATGTAGATAATTATGTTAATGTTTTATAAATTTTGATGTTAATGTTTGAGTTAGACTAGCATTTTCCATATGTGTGATGGTATATGCATAATTGATGTGCTATCTTCATCTTATAATTTTTCCATATTTGTGATATTGTATGCTTAAAATGAATAGGTTGGTTATGTTATTTTATTTCAGCATTTTTTCATATTTGTGATGGTGTATGCTTAAAATAAATGCAGTAGGCTTGATAGTGCTTATATAACATTTTCATCTTAGTAGAGAGATCGACATGTGATTTGGATGGGAAAAATAAAAATGTATAATTCTTGTGTATTGGCAAAGACCTTAATCATAACATAAATAGGCTCTAGAATATGAGCCTCGTTCATGCCTTGCAACATGGGACTATTTTTTTTGTTAGAGAAACATTGTGTTCACCTTGTGTTAAGTGAGTTCAAATTCCCTTGAAAGAGTATGAGGTAAAAAGGGTAAAATGAGGGAAAATATCTGGGTAGCGTAACCTTCAAAGTGGGAATGATATGCCCCTATTGTGGGTGACTAAATATCTATCACAGGAAAGTCCATGACTTAAAGCTTTTTTTTTGTGTGTAATCTGATCAATGTAGGAAGCCTATAATGGGATTTTGTATGTGTTGGGTTCATATTAATCTGATCAATATGAGAAGATTTTGACTTGTATTCCTCTTTGAGAACAAAGCTTGGCCTAGCCAACCTTCAAGGGAGTGGTCTAAGCATTTGTTTTTTAATTTTTAAATAGTTGTCCTTTAAGGGAGTAGTTTATTGATATTAGCAAAGAGAAATTACATAGTTGTCCTTTAAAGGAATAGTCTACATTGAGAAATAGGATTTTAGATATTAGAACTTGTTTACATATCCCATTTTTTTAAAACTTTTAGTCACAGACAAGTTTATAAAGGCTTAAGATTTTTCCACTTTGAGGGTAAAACCATAGCACATTGTAAGTTAACAAAGTGAGTAGGATTAAAGGTTAAGAGGAAGGGAAATGAATGTAATAGAGGTGCTTAACGGGTGATCTCAAGTTAAAACATGAGGTGAAGTGACACTTATTTAACAAAAGAATGGTCATAGGTGTAAGGGATTTAAAGGCTTGAATTCTAGCCTTCCTTCGAGAAAAGACAAGCGATAAGTTCATGAGCGATACTTATGAGTTATGATGTAGGGTCCAAGCCAATTAGGAGAAAACTTACCCTGTTTGATTTTCTCCATGTTCATCACATGTTGATTTTATTTTAAGAAGAGATCTCTAATATTTAAATCTCATTATTTGAGGTTTTTATTATAAGCATATTTGATATGCTCTTGATAGATTGGAGGTGGTTGAGGGCTATGAGACGGTGCTCATCAATAAATTTGAGTTGAGCCAAACATTCTAGGCAAAAGTCATCATTAGTATGTCTTTTATAGAAATGTGAAGAGAAGGAATCTAAACCTTAAGAGGCAAAACAACATCTATCCCATATACCAAGGAAACAGGTGTAGCACTTGTATGGGTTTAAATGCTAGTGTGGTAAGCCCATAAAGTAAAAATAATGTGTGTGTGTGCCAATATTTGTGCATATCATTGACTAATTTCATCATAATTTTGGTCAATGTTTTGTTAGAATCTTGTGCTTGTCCATTTTCTTGTGGATAGTATGGTGATGAGAAGCTTAATTTAATTTTGAATGTATCATAAAGACTTTAGACACTCCTATTTTTGAAAGATTTGTCGTTATCTATTATAATTTTATGAGGGACACCAAAACAATAGATGATGTGATGGTTGATAAAGTCAAGAATGTTTTCAACCTTAATAGAAATGAGAGGAATGACCTCACCCACTTGGTGAAGTATTCAGTGGTAGTAATGATAGAATGATGATGGAGGGAGGAATGAGGGTTAATTTATTTGATTAGATCCAAGTCCCATTGGGAGAAGGGCCAAAAATCATTGGCAACTTGTAATTCATGACTTAGAATGTTAAGGAGGTTAGCATGTTTTGACATTTGACACAATGCTGAATGTAATCAACACAATCTCGATGGAGTGTTGTCCAATAATAGCTGAGTTGAAGGATACGCTTGGAAACTATGTAACCATTGAAATGTCCACCAAAAATATTATCATATACTTCCTTAATAATGAAGGGAATCTCAATACTAGCGAGGCATCTAAGAAGGATACCATCAAAACCTCACTTATAGAGAAGTCCCCCTAGCATAGTGTAATGAATGACATGTTTTATGAAGGCACATCTCCCATTATTGGAGAGATTAGAAGGGGTAATAGATAAGGAAAGGTAATCTATGAGTTTCTTGTAAAATAAGTGATATGGGTTGGATGTTACATTTATGATAAAGAGGATGCTAGTTAATACATAGGAGGGTAAAGTTAAGTGATGCACAGCGATGCAGATTTTTGAGAAAGAGGATGAAGAGGGCATGTGTGAGGCAAGTGAAGCCATTGTGTCATCAAACTTGTTTGTAGATCAAGGAATAGTTGTAAGAGATAAGAGTTAAATGATCCCAAGAGTGTATCTACATGATGTTTATACCACTATAGAATCTCATTTTTGCATAGGTAGGAACCATTAACCTGGTTAACCACTAGCTGAGAATCACCAAAAATGGTTATGGATTTGACACCTAAGAAGAGATCTATTTGAAGTCCTAAAATCAAAGCCTCATATTCGGCCATATTGTTAGTGCATTCAAAATCTAATTTAAATGACAAAGGTATAGGCATAGGCTCACCATCTAGATGAATAAGAATGACTCTCGCACCCCCACCATATTGACATGTAGATCCATCGAAGAACATCATCATTTGATAGAATATGTCATCAGTGGAGATCATTGTGATGGATTCATCAAGTAATTCAAGGTTTGAAGGTTGGTTATTAGGAAAAGGGGTGGAAGATAATTGGTCAATAATTGTTTTCCCCTTAATAGACTTTTGTTGAATAAATTCTAAGTCAAATTCAGCAAGGAGCATGAGCCACTGAGTTACATATTAGTTATGATATGGCTTGGAATGCATGTATTTGAGAGGATAAATATGGGTGACCATGTAAATTTTATGATTTAGGAGATAATGGTGAATCTTGGAGTCAAAAAAGACAAACATGAGGAAATTTTTTTAGTATGGGTATATCGAGTCTCATAATCAATAAGTGTATGACTTATGTAGTAAACTGCATGTTCTCAATGTTGGTCATCTCGATGTGTAATCATATCAACCAAAGAATGGTTTGTTACAGAGATATATAGGTAGAAAGTCTGATTTTTCTTAGGTACAATAAGAACTAGTGGGGAAAGGAGATATTATTTGAGTGCATCAAAATCTTCTTGACAATCTGTATTCCAATGGAAGGAGACATCCTTTTTAAGGACATGGTCAAAGGGTTGACAATGATCTGACAGTTGGGAGATGAAGCGATGGATTGACTAAAGTTTGCCTTATAGGTTATAGAGTTTTTTGATATTAATAGGTGGAAGCATCTCTAGAATTTCTCTAACCTTTGTAGACACCTAAATCTAGCCACCAATAACCTCCAATCAAGATTTTGGCCAATTTTCAATTAAAATACATAATTTGGCCTAAAAACACTAAAACATGCTAAATGATGTGAAACTAACATATTAAAGTGTCAATTTTGGCTAGGGTATCATTAAATGGGATAATGCAATTTATGGGCCAACTAACTTTGATCATATCATTCTGAGTCAAAATGCCAATTTTGCACCTAGGTGTTTTGGATTGCTCTTTCCTATTATATCTCTTACACAAGACATGTGCCTTTGTTATTTGTTGTTGGAAACATCCTAAATGGGATAATGGATCCAATGCATCTAACATCACCTTCCAATTCCAATCTAATCAAATTTTAGACCAATAACAAGACATTCTGATCAATTTGTGCATAAAGTGCTTAAACATACTTAAGAACTAATTAACCCAAATATGGGCTTAATCAAAAATTCTATGGAAACTTGTTGAATACTTATTTTTGGAAATGAATATTGAATATCTGCATCTTCAGGTGACCTTATTTCTTGAGAAGACATCCCTAGGCTATAAATGCCACAAATATTAAGATGCATGCCCTTCATGCCTCATCAATGCCTTCTATGATGCCCTCCATGCCTCTTAATTACCCTTATTCGAATGTCATGATGAGGATAATTATAAACTTAATTTCAAAAATTTAATTAATCCTCAACCACACATCTCAATCTTTAGATGGATAGTTTAGGTTGATTCTAAACATTTGCAAAAATATATAAATAGGCCTCACCACATCATTTTGAAGACTTAATAATGCAAAGTTATAATTCTCAAATGGGTCTAAAAGCTTCATGAAACTAGTGTTACCATGCCAAATTAATTCCAAGCCAAGCCAATCCACAAGCCAAAGGTGCCAAGGAGAGATGGAGGTAGACAAGCTTCCATTGCCAAAGACTTCATGAGCACAAAACTGAGCAAGCCAATACTACAAAGGCATTTGGAGCATCCAAGGAAGGTGAAGGAATTCTTGTGTTTTATTCCTTAATTTTTAGTTGTGTTTGTCATTTATTTTTATTAACTAAGTTCTCCCTAGTATCTAGGCCTAGAGATGTTATGATATTAGTGTGTTTCTTTCATTTTGTTTTCATTTTGGAACTAACAACATCCTAACCATCCTCTCTTGAGTCAAATTCCTAGATCACATAATGGCACGCTCAGTGGACTAGATGCATCTCACACCTGAACAAGATCATTTTTCAACTCTAAAATATTTATTTGGACCCTTAAAAATCTTACAAATTAGTTTTTTAACTTTATTCTGCCATTTTTGTTTGCCACAATTTTACACAGTAACTAATGTCAACAAGTAAAATTGACATCAGTTACATAGCTTAGCTAATGTCAGTTGGGTAATTGACATCAGTTAGCAAAAGTAACCATCTTCAATTGTAATAACCAATGTTAATCACTATTTTTTTCCAAAAACACATACCCGAGAGCTATTTTTCCAAAGTTTATTGTTTCAAACCAAAAAGAGATTCAAAGCTAAAGGACGTGCTAACATTTTTGCTATAGGAACAAGCTAGATATTTACTCAAAACATGTTAGAATCACATTTTTCATGCTTAAAAATCAATTAAGAACCTTGTTTTGGTGTTTAACAAAGAATTTAGATGTTTTTGGTGAATGTTTTCAAAGTTTTCAACTAAGACCAAGGGGTAAAATGAACACCACCAAATCTTTCATTTTGGGCTTAAAATTGAACACACCTGTCAATTCTTGTTTTCAATAGTTGTTTAGATCAAATATTTGTTTGGAAAAAAGTGGAATGTTTCATGTATGCTCTTGCATTTATCCCCTATAGGGAACCCTTGGAATCAAAAGTGCCATTCCTATTTCAAGTAGCCTAGTCCAAGGCTTAGAAATAAATTCATCTACAACACTCCCCAAAAAATTGTCAAAGTTTGCGTGACCTTGAAAATGACCCTAAATTTTTTCTCTTTTCATGCTTTCTTTATTTTTATGCAATCTTGGCTTGTGAGGGGGACTTCATCACCTCTTGCAAGTTCTTTAGGGAAGCTTTGACTTGGGGTTTCATCTCTTGACATTATTAGGTTGTGGAGCTAAAAGCTTCAATTATTTGTAGACATGGAGGAGTTGTTGAGTGTCACAGTCACCGGCATTGGTCAGGACAATCGACGTCGATTAGGGGTGAACAGAAGGGCAACTGCCATTAGCAGGAGTCAGCCAACGTTGGTCATCTCTAGTCAGACAGGGACTGACGTCAGTCACTTGTGCAGTTCCAGAACTGTTCGTTGCATGAACAGTTAGTTTGTTGAACTGATTATTTGCATGTAAAGTCTATTTTGAGTCTTGAGCTGCATGTCTAAATTAAGATTCTAAGTTATGGTTTAGTCTAGGATCTATTTATAGACCCATTGGCAGGTATTGTAATTATGAGCAAATAGAGGAAGGCAAGGTAGATCCTTCTAATTGTAAGAACAAGGTGATCTACAGGTTGTTGCAAGATCAGGGAGAAGTTCTACATGTGTAAGTAAGATCATTTGAGTTACAGGTTGTTGCAAGTTCATGGGAGATCTACTTGAATTACTTTGAGTACTTGTGTACTGGTAGGGTTATTACTGACTAGTTGGAGGTGAACACCAATTTGTGTTTGAGTTGTGTGTTGGGACCATTTTTGGTAGGAGAGTGAACTCTTGATTGAGAATTACTGGGAGCCCTTGAGGTGTGGGAAGCCTCACAGATGTGGAAGAAGAAGTGGCATCTTCTTTATTGTATTTTCTTTCTGGATGAGTATTAATACAAGATTGTGTATTGTCTCTCATATTCTGTGTTATTTGTGAATTCTAGTTACTTGTTAATTCTGGTATGATTCCATGTTTAGTTGCTTATACAAGGTAATCATATTGTGCTCTTATTGAGGAGCAAGATACTGACAAGTGAAATCATAGTTTGTTATTCTTGGTTCCCCATCAATTGGTATCAAAGCTATTGGTTGGGTTACTAACAGGTTGTATCAGATCTGGTTAGTGTATGTTGATTACAGGTTACTCACAGGGGTTTCTATTTGAGTGGGAGTATAGCAATGGTAGAAAAAAGTAAGCTACAAATGGAGAAGTTTAATGGCAAGAACTATCAATTATGGAGGATGCAGATTGAAGATTATCTATATCAGAAAGATTTGTACTTACTATTGGGTGGGGTTGCATGCAAGCCCCTGGATATGAAGAATGAAGAATGGGAGGTTCTTGATCGGAAGGCTATGGGATCTATAAGGTTGAGCCTTGCATCGTCTGTGATTTACAACTTATCATAGGCTAAGACAATGGTAGAGTTGATGGAATCTTTGGCAAATTTATATGAAAAACCCTCAGCTTTGAATAAGGTATTTCTTATGAAGCAATTATTTAATTTGCAAATGTTGGAAGGTGGATCTGTACATAGTCATCTTAGTGATTTCCATGGTTTGGTAAACCAGTTAAATTCATTCAATACTATTTTTGATGATGAAATTAAGGCTCTCTTAATCTTATGCTCATTACCTGAAAGTTGGGAAAGTTTGGTAATGGCAATTAGTAATACTGTGTCTGCTTCAAAAATCTTAAAAGTGGATGATGTTGTGAGTGTAATCTTGAATGAAAAAATTCATAGGAAAAGCACAGGTGAATCATCAGGGAATGCATTAAGTGTTGAAAGTAGGGGAAGGCAAAGAGAGAAGATCGAGCATGGGAGATCAAGGTCAAAGATAGGCAGGAGATCCAAGTCTAGGTATGGCAGAATAACCTACTGGAAATGTGGAAAGCAAGGGCATCTAAAGAGAGATTGCTGGGTGAATGAAGATCAGCATGAAGGACATGAAGAAGTAGATATTGTAGAGTTTCTTGCACATGATGCTCTGATATGTTCCTTAGATAAAGTAGAATCTTGGGTTTTAGATTCTGGTGCCTCTTTCCATGCATCCCCAAATAGGGAATTTTTTCATGAATATGTCCAGGGAGACTTTGAAGAAATTTATTTAGGGGATGGTAAGCCTTGTCAAATGATTGGCAAAGGGAAAGTGAAGTTGAAATTGTAGACAAGTAACACATGGGTGTTAAAGGAGGTCATGCATGTCCCAGTCCTGAAGCAGAATTTGATTTTTGTTGGAAAGTTGGGTGATGAGGGTTGCATAGTAACTCTCACATTGGACTCTTGGAAGGTTACCAAGGGTGCACTTGTTGTAGCAAGAGGTAAGAAAGTAGGTACGCTTTATCTATCTACTTGTATTACTGATTCTCCTTCTGGTTTATCTATTTCGGTTGTAGATTCGAAGATGTGGCTTAATAGGCTTGGTCACATGAATAAGAAGGGGATGCATGTTCTTGAGTCAAAGGGTATGCTTTCGGATTTGAAGAGCATGGATCGAGGTTTTTGTAAGCAAAAGAAGAAAGTGATGTTTCTTAAGAAATTTGATGTTCGTGACAAGAATAGGAAAACCTTGGTTTTCAAGGAGAAGATGATAAATAGAGATCAATGTAAGGGGCTGAAGAATTTTGAGCAAATCAAGGTTGATTTGGATAGGGTTTTGATCCAAAAGGATCTCGTAGGTAAATGTCATTGCTCACAAGTAAAACACAGAGACTGATGTTGGTTAGAAAATCGACATCAACATCCAGACAGGGACCGACGTTGGCTATGTGCAACCTGACATCAGTGACTCAGGAGAGATAAACACTGGTGTTGGTCAGGGGGAATTGACATCAGTGATGAGGTAGTCACATGGAACTGACATCGATTAGATGCAAATTGAGATGTGACCGGCATCGGTCACTGAGATGGATTTTGGGTAGACAGCAAGCTATCAAGGAGTCTCAAACGCCCATATGGAGGACTTAAAGGGTAAGTAAGCCTCAAATTCATCATTTCCCTTCTTTACACTACTTGTTACTCATTGATGGTCAAGAACTAGGAAGTTATTAAAGAAGCAGAGCAGGTAGATCCAGGAAACAGTGGGAGCTTGGCATGGATGAGGAGTGTGATTCCTTGGAGAAGAACCAAACGGGAGTTTTTTGGTGGAGTTGCCGGCTGGAAGAAAGCACTAAGAGATGAATGGATTTTTAGGATAAAGAAGAGTGGGAATGGACACGTGAGATGGAAGACCTGGGTATATGGTCTTGAGTAAGCTGCAAGATAATGGAGGTTTGACCATTGTGTTTCTCTTTACCAGGTTGGATAATATTAGCTACATTATCCTGTTTCTATATGTTGTGCTTGTAGCAGGGTCACATATGTAGGGAGTTGTTGAACTAAAAGTAAAGTTAGTTTAGAGGTGTGTCATGAGGAATCTGGGAGTAGCAATATTCTTTGGCATGAGTGTGTTCTAGGGACATGGAAGATCACAAGTTGATTTTGTCTCCAGATGATTGTGTGAAACTGGTTAGCATGCCGATGGTTGGATAGTTTTATGAATAGTGTTCTAAATTCACATAATGAGGTTAAATGCATGGTATGTACTAGACCTAAGTTTTCCCAAGTAGTGGGAGTTGTCAGAAAGTTTGGAGCCAATCTAGGAAAGAAGCACTGGAGGGCAGTTCAATGGATTCTCAGGTATTTGAGAGGGACTAGCAGCAGGTGCACATGCTATGCAGGGTCAAGTTCTTTTCTACATAGGTTTGTAGATGCAGATGTGGCAGGTGATTTGGATGACAAGTGGTGCACCATAGGTTTTGTGGTGGTTGGTTTTCAAGAGTGATCTTGAAGAGGGATACAATGCCAAGAAACAAACTAGATGATGTACAGGTATAGGTACATTTATAGCTATTTATCTCCAAGTGGGAGATTGTTAGGTTGTGGAGCTAAAAGCTTCAACTATTTGCAAACATGGAGGAGTTCTTGAGTGTCATAGTCATCGGCATCGGTCAAGCCAACCGACGTCGGTCAGGGGTGAACAGAAGGGCAACTGACATCGGCAGGAGTCGATCGATGTCAGTCATCTCCAGTCAGATAGGGACCGACGTCGGTCACCTGTGTGGTTCCAAAACTGTTCATTACACGAACAATTAGTTTTTTGAACTGATTATTTGCATGTAAAGGCTATTTTGAGTCTTGAGCTGCGTGTCTAAATTAAGAGTCTAAGTTATGGTTTAGTCTGGGATCTATTTATAGACCCATTGGCATGTATTGTAATTATGAGCAAATAGAGGAAGGCAATGTAGATCCTTCCAATTGTACAAACAGGGTGATCTACAGGTTGTTGCAAGATCAAGGAGAAGTTCTACATGTGTAAGTAAGATCATTTGAGTTGCAAGTTGTTGCAAGTTCATGGGAGATCTACTTGAAGTACTTTGAGTACTTGTGTACTGGCAAGGTTATTACTTACTGGTTGGAGGTGAACACCAATTTTGTGTTTGAGTTGTGTGTTGGGACCATTTTTGGTAGGAGAGTGAACTCTTGATTGAGAATTACTGGGAGCCCTTGAGGTGTGGGAAACCTCACAGAGGTGGAAGAAGAAGTGGCATCTTCTTTATTGTATTTTCTTTCTGGATGAGTATTAATACAAGATTGTGTATTGTCTCTCATATTCTGTGCTATTTGTGAATTCTAGTTACTTGTTGATTCTGGTATAATTCCATGTTTAGTTGCTTATACAAGGTAATCATATTGTGCTCTTATTGAGGAGCAAGATCCTGACAAGTGGAATCATAGTTTGTTGTTCTTGGTTCCCCATCAAACATTGACTTCATTTGGATCTTTTGAAGTTTCACATGAGACATAGTGGCACTTTGGACATCACACTAAACTGAGTGGACAATAGGATGTAGTGGTTACAAAAAAGAATGGACCTTTTTGTAACAAGGCAAGTGATATAGACCCAAAATCTATGCTTTTCTTTTGCATTTTTTGGTGTAAAACTCATTAAGAAATTGATTCCTATAGATCATTTGGAAATTTATTAGATCTTAGATAAATCCCCACTTATTGTGGAAGTATTATTGGTGCAAGGTGTGCCTCAAGGTCCATGTCACAATACTATTATTTGAGAGGAGGGGTGTAAAAACCCTACTGTATAATGCGCATTTACTTTTGGATGAACATTTAAAACCATTCTCAAATGATGTATATTAATGGATTCTAGCAATACCAAGAAACCTTTTCAATTTAGGATATAAGAATGATAAATTAGTTGGTCTTGTCCTAGTTTAAATTCTTGTTTGGAGTCAAAACTTGGTGTAAACAAACAATCCAAACCAAACACATAGTCCAAATTTTATTTTGAACAAAGAGGCATTATGTTTTTCACATGAGATTATCAATTTTATTTGTTCAAAAGTTCATCAAAATCTTGAGAGTCATATCATCCACTTTGGTGTAGTTATGTTACCCAATTGAGTCTATACCTTTACCAAATTTGTTTAAGTCCTTCACTTATAATCTAAATTTAGAATTACACCTTTACAAGTTTATAGGGTTGATGTGTTAAGTGGGTTTTCCATTTTCACTAAACTTGAGAGAACTTAGGTTTAATTTCCAATTTAGGTTGAAGGTCATTTAAAGACTCATAATCATTATCATCACTTGATAGACTTAAGCCATTTTATGCTAAAAATACCTGCACTTTGAATCTATGCACCACAACATTTTGAGTTAAGAAAAAGTAGTGGTATGCTATCAAAATTGTAGGAAAACATCTTTTGCCTTAGAGAGTTTTTGAAACAAACCTTTTTGTTACACCTTTTGGGTAGTATAACATTGTTACATTGTCCAAAGCATTTCAAATGTTGTTTCATAAACCCTCTTACATAGAGTTCCAAATTTGTTCCTACATTTTTAGACCAATCCAAGTGTACTTTTTTGATCTTTTGTCTAAAATAGTTATACTGTTCAATTTTGTCAAGATAATTTATCTAAAAAACCAAGTTTTATATCTTTTTTTGGAAAACTGAACTATTTCTAAAGTGCCTTTTGTTTCATAACTTATACCTATATACTTCACAGTAGCTTATTTCCTCACAAAACTTTGCATAAACCTTTTGATCCTTTTGATAAATCTAGACCAAGTTGGGACATCATCTATTTTAGACATTGTCCTTTTTAGAGTTTGTAAAACTCTTTGACCTTTTATTGCAAAAGCATTGACTATGGATCCCAACATGTATTCCTACACTCATAGTGGACTCATGTACAATCTAGGGATTAGTAATGTGGTTTCACATGAAGAAACGGTGAAAGACCCCTTTATGGATAATATTACTTATGAGATGGATTCTTATCCCTATTATAATACTCAATCAGGGGCCCAAAGCCAAGATACATTAGATAACTATTTGGTTAACACACCACCTTATTGAGAACAAGACCAAGAACAAACTACAAAATACCTAGCTATAATACCTACAGTGGATGAGCCAATACTTCAACAGTCATATTCTATCAATACAACTTCCATGTATGATCCATTTTTGTTTGAGCAACATTTGTTAGAGAACAAAGATGAAATTTTGGTTAGATCCATAGAGGTAGGGGCCAATTTTACATAAGATTTCCCCCATGAAAATTTACCAAGTCTAGTAAAAGTGCTCCACAGTATGATTTATGATCAACAAGCTTCTTCTATCAATCCTATGTCTCTAGTCCAAACAATGTATCAAGACCCCAATATATCTAATCGAGGTAAAAACATCATGAAAGATCACTTTAATCAAATGAAAATAGCATATCAAACCTACCTAAATCTAGCATATGATTTCAATTAGATGAACACGGTAAGTAAGACTCTTATTGACCTAGTTCCTTCAATAGGAGTGTTGATAGAGTTAACTGGACAAGAAAATTTGAGTTCTGACCCATTCATACAAATTGATTTAATAGATAACTTGATGTGTATGCCTGTTATTGAAGAAGTGTCTTTGACCTATACATAAAATAGTGAGCCAAATGTTTTAGACAATGTGTAAACAACATCTAATCTCAATCAAAGTGGTACTAACATGAAAAAATAATCCAACAACATGTGCCTATAGTTAATCCTATGAATAGGTCATCATACGAAGGAGTGGGAGTTTCTACACCCCAACCTCAATTGGCTACTTCTTCAAGTGTACAACCTATAAGATTAGGTAATCAAATAATGACCAATGTCACACCTCAATGATAGAATATGACAAATTTGATTCCTCCTCAACAAGTAATGAGTAGTATTCCATAACAATAGGCAAAATCTAGTGTATCAATGCAATAGAGGAAAACTACATTGCCACCTCAATCATGGGCAACTCATGTTCCATCTTGCCAGGTAATGACGAATATACCTCTTTAGTCACAGACTAATATGCCAATCTAAAACCAAGTAATGACTAGTTAACAACATGTAAATGTGGGTCAATGATAGATGCCAAATCTATAACCTACTTTCACTTCCTCATAGGGATTTTTGCAACAAGGAGGTCCCCATGTTTCTCAAGTACCTACTAGACAACCATTGGTTCAAAATGTGCCACAAATCCAAAGATAGGGTATTGGTACACAAGTTCCCACTCAATAACAAGGTTTGATTAGTTGGTAACATGTTCCTTTTCAATCACAACAGGCACAATATAGTTATATTCCTCTATCCCAACCATAAAATCCTCCAAGTCAAACCTTTATCACCAATATGAACCAAAATATCAGACAACCAAGTGTGCAATTTCAAGTACATCCTAATCCATGTATGCATATTCTTGGTCCGTTCCCCAACCAAACCAATATACCCCAACATATATCTCCATCATACCTTGGTCAAAGTGTCCCACATGTGACCTCCCAACCATCTATCCAAACCAATATTTTCCCTCAAACCAATAATCCTTCTAGTTTCTTATCCTAAAAATTGCAACATATAAAGGATGTAATTTCTGCTCTTCAGGCAGGGAAACAAACTAAAAATTTCAAATTGGATGATGTATATTTCTATCCATTCAACATGGAGTATTTGCAGATAACATTTCCTCTAGGATAAAAACCACCAAAATTTGATAAATACAAAGGAAAAGGTAACCTTAATGCTCATTTGACTGAATTCTTTGTTGTATGTCAACCAGTGGCATATAATGACATATACCTTTTGCTATTGTTTCCAAAGAGCTTGGTTGGACAAGCCTTGGAGTATTTTTTGAAGTTGCCCAAAAATTTAGTAATAGATTTTGATGATATTTTTGATAAGTTTATGCAACATTGTTCCTATAATCTTGAGCATGAGATTTCATTAGTGGATTTAACGCAAGCAAGGCAAAAAACTAGTGAGAGTTTTACAAGTTATTTACAATGATAGAGATCCATTACAAGCCATTTTACCCATAATTTACTAGATAAATAATTAACCACTATGTTTACCAAAAATTTACATAATGAGATATCTTATCATTTGGAACTAAAATGTGCACATACTTTCAAGGAAATCATTAACAAAGGCTTGTTGATTGAGCGAGCACTCATCAATAAAGGAGTCATCAAGATTAATTCAACTAATCAAAATCAAGGTATCAATCAAAGAAATGATCAACATTAGCATCCCATTTAAGTGTCAGCCTCACAACCAGTATAGGCTAATAACTAAGAAAGACTGAAGCAATTTAATTGCAATAGGAATATTGTGGGAAATGGAGTAATTGAATCCCATCATGTTCAAATGGTGAGAACATCATCTGTACCACCTTTTTAGCTTACTCCTACCAAGTAAACTCTCTAAATAATACCACAAGTGTAACAACCAAGACCTGCATAATAAATAAAATAGTCGTTACCATCACAAACCCCTCCTAGAAGAACCATGCCTACACATCATGTATTTAGTGACCTAGGAGAACCTATTGAGTCTATATTTTTAAAGCTTGTTACTGCTAATCTAATTAGTTGGTCTATACCAAAGCATTATCTACAAGGCATTCCTTATCCTGATTGGTACCATGAAAATGAATTATGTGACTATCATCGAGTCAATGGGCATAATTTATGAAGATGTGTCCTAATCAAGCATTTAATTAAGAATATGTTGGAGAATGGGGAGATAACATTAGATAATGGTGATTCCACTTATAATAAAACTCTTGGGATTTATCAAAACCCCTTTCCCTAATATAACAATTAGTAGTAGTAAAATAATCAGCAACAACAATGGCCGTACAACAACAAAATCAATAGTATCAAAATCAAAGGCTAAACCAATAGAATCAACAAAATTAGTAGTAAAACCCAAAATGATAGAATAATGGACAAAACTAAGGTCATAATGGTAACAACCAACAAACCTACCCTGCAATTGCATATGACTATAATAGGGTTGTAGGTCATATTATAGGGGGTAGTGTTAATACCATCTCCATTAATCCTAGACCAAGCACTAATCAACCTAGACCATTGCTAAACAACCCCATTCAACCAAATTACATGGATAATCCTTCTTTGAACTGGGAATTCATATAGGCAAAACAACAAACTAGGAATTCCCCTTTTGGACCTTATATTGACAACTCGTTCTTGTCACATGACCACATGTAACTTCACTAGCAACTAAGACTTTTCCTATTTGGTCCCACACCATTCTTAGCATTTGTTAGCAATAATGGTTCAATATTTAATCTTGATTATGCATTCACAAATCAAAGGTCAAATATTACTATCTTAGGCCCATAACCATTTGCCACTTTTGTTGTCATCCAACCAACCGTTCAGCCTTGAAATAAACCATTCACTACTGACCAAGACAATAAATTTGATATTGTGGAATAATTACAAAAGACACCAACACAAATTTATATTTTAGATTTGCTACGAACATCAACAATCCATAAAAACATCTTAAATGAGTTTTTGACCCAATCCACTATTGCTAGTGACATATCCCCTAATAAATTTCAAGCCTTAGTTGGACACCTAGCTCCAACAAATCACATTCAACCAAAGCGATAAATCCATTATACATAGAAGTTTATATAAATTGACATAAAGTGAAACATGTCCTTATATATAATGGATCAAGCCTCAACATAGTGTCTCTAAATCTCATTAATCTTCTTGGGTACACAATGGTAGATCTCTAACTAGAAACAATAACTATCAAAGCCTATGATAATTAGAAAAGACAATCGTAAGGCACCATTAGTTTTCTAGTTATCATTGGGCCTTTTACCCATGATACACTTTTCCATGCACTTGATCTTAAATTATCATATAATATGATTCTAAGAAGGCCTTGGTTACATGAGATTCATGTAGTTCCATCAATGCTGCACCAATGTATCAAGTTTTCCCATTCAGGGATGGAAGTGAATATTCTAGGAAATTTACACCCATATGAACATTGCAAGCATCTTGAGGTTGAATTTTAAATTTATAATTATCAATATGGTATGAATCCAAGTTCCAAGTAGGATAAAGGAAAGGCTATACTTATCAATCCTTCACTAGATAATTACATAGATCTTAATACCTTAGATTCCCTTTCCCACATGCCACCTTCTGAAGCTTCTAATTATCTCACCATTTCAGATAATACACCAAGAGAGTATGTGACCCATGATACATTTCATATTACCAATCTTCCTTAGAATAAATTTTTTTTGGGTGACCTGAAGTCATGCCACATATGCATTGGCAACAAAAGAAAAAGGATAAGGGACCTATCACATTTATACTAGCATCTGGCCTAGGACCTAATCCTCTTGAAGGGGATAAATCATGGTTATGCAATGACAACCAAGCTAATTTTTATAAAAATTCAGAGTATCCTTTTCCTCATAAGATCATGGAGAATCATAATTATGAAGGAAGAGGCCTCAAAATGAATCAAAAAGGAACCATCAAGCCAATTTCTATGACTAAGTATGAAAGACCTTATGGGCTTGGATTTAAATTGCCTGGGGGTGACCCCACATATCTTAATCAAAATCCATCACCAAAGACTAGTGATGATGATGTCGATAGTGAATCAGAGTTTGATCATAGCCTCACCTTTGATAACCTAGCTGAAACCAACCTATTTGATAATAATGCCATTTATACCCTTACCCTAACCATTCATCACAACCCTTTTCCATTATATTATCCTTAACTCATAGATTGGGACCAATAAGAATCTAGTCTACCAATTGATGAGTTTCAGAATGATGAGGAATTCTATGACTTTTTAGGCCTTAGAGATAATGTTCCATTGGGAGATCACAAATCAATATTCTCAATAACATTAGATCCTATAGCCTATTTTGGAGAGTGAGTGAATACCCTTAGCTAAAAAAAAGGTAAAACATTAAGGTCCCAAAGTGAAAACTTCTTTGAGGCACTTTCTGACTAGGGAAAAAGTAAATATAAAAGCCAGTATAGTGGTGAAAACCTGCTTTAGGTGCCATTAGATGGGGGTGTTCATTCTTCTTCAAATTTAGACCAAGAGACCACCAACAATGAACTTACTTATGGATCTGAGTTTAGCTTTGATAAACAACAAGTATTTAATAAAATTCTTCAAGAATTTTCAACTTTTTTGTCACATGGCTAGATCTCCCATTAGGGGACTTAGATTCATCATGCCTATGAGAAGTTGAAGGGCAAGTCCTAACAGAGGACCCTGACATAATTCAATAGTTCAAGTCACTAACTATTATCCTAGAAAATGGTTCAACCCTTCTAGTCAAAGCTACAATAGACGTAAATATCAAAAATCCATGAGACCTAAATTGATAAAATTGGGAACATCCCTCACTAAGGAGGAACATGACATCTTTACAACTCTATTGAAATAATTTGTAGATATCTTTGCATTGGCCTATTCTGACATGTTAGGTATAGACCCCACTTTTGTTCTACACCATTTTATGGTTAATCTTGATGCCAAAATGATAAAATAAAAATTATTTAAGATGCATCCTCACATTGTGGTATTAGTAAAGAAAGAGTTGGAAAAACTCTTCGAATCATGATGTATCTAATCCATTGACTACTAAAAATGGTTCTCTAATGTAGTACTTATTAGTAAGAAGCTAGAAGGGATTAGAATCTGTACTAATTTTTAAGACACCAACAAAGCTTGTCCCAAATATGATTTCCCCTTGCCTAATATCGATATGATCATCAACTTCATGGTCAGTTATGAAATTCTTTCACTCATGGATGGCTTTTTAGGATACAACCAAATCAGAATAACACTAGATGACCAACATAAAATAGCATTCACCACTCCATGGAGAACATTTTGTTATCAAGTAATGACATTTGGCCTTAAGAATGTTGCAGATACATATCAAAGGGCCATGACTATCATATTCCATGATATGATGCATGATATTGTTGAAGACTATGTTAATGACATATTAGGAAAATCTAAAACTAGGGCTGACCATCCAGAGTGCTGCATAAGATATTTGAAAGATTATGGGAGTACAAAGTTAGACTCAATTCAAATAAATGTGTGTTTTGTGTAACTTTAGGCAAACTACTTGGCTTCATCATGTCTTGTAGAGGTATTGAAATTGATTCGGCTAAAGTCCATGCTATCACCAAAATTCTACCACCAACCAATTTAAAGCAACTCTAAAGTTTTCAGGGTAAGATCCAGTCCATCTGATGCTTCATCTCTTAGTTACTAGATAAGTACCATCCATTTACCACCTTTTGAAGAATGGAGTTACATTTCACTAGGATGATCACTACCAAATAGCTTTTTAACAACTCAAAGACTATCTTGTTAATCTACCTATTTTATTACCTCCTATACCAAGAAAGCCATTCTTATTATATTTATCAGCTACCAACCATGCTCTAGGGGCAATCTTGGCTCAACATGATGATAATGGAAATGAGTATGATGTATACTAACTAAGTTTTACCTTAGTTACATATGAACATAACTATGCACCTATTAAAATTTTTTGTTTGGCCATGGTCTTTACAGCTCAAAAACTACACCATTATATGTTGAATAATAATACCATGGTCATTTTAAAGGTATATTTGCTCAATTATCTATTATCTAAAATGACTTTTCAAGGTAGAATGGCTAAATAGATCATGATTCTCAGTGAGTTTGACATAGAGTATGCCAATCAGAAGGTAATTAAGGGACAAGTTCTTGTAGATCAACTTGTTGAAGTGTCTCTCATAGACACATAGCCACTCACATTTCAATTTCTTGATGAATCCATAATGACCATCATTGACACAACCCTTGAGGAAAAAACCTAGAAACTATATTTTGATGGTTCATTTACTACACATGGATCATGGGTAGGCCTATTATTTATTACACCACAGGGGGATCTAATCCCTAAATCATTTAGAATTAACTTTCCTTATATAAACAACATGGTTGAGTATGAAGCACTTGTTACAATACTTTGAAAAGAAGTTCATTGGAATATATCTCATCTCCAAGTTTATGGTGATTCTTAGTTAATCATCAATCAGGTTACAGATCATTTTCAAACCCAAGATGACATGCTGGTTCCATATAATGCCATGGTTAAAAATCTTAAACAACAAATTGTCAGCATCCAATTTGAGCACATACCAAGGGCTAGCAACAAAACTACAGATGCCATGGATACTATTGGTTCTCTGATTTGATAAATAGATAAAGCTAGATAATATTAGTTCCTCATCAAGAATTTGTCAACACCAGCTCATGACCTTCAACCATTACCATGATTTATGATATTCTTGGTCCTAATTATATCTAGTACTTAGACCTTTATAACTACCTTCATGACCAATTTTTTCCACCTAACCTACTCAAAAATAAACCAAGGCCTTTATTGATCATTCCACTCATTATATTTTACTTGGATCCACCCTTTACCATCATATTTTTGATGGAACTCTACTTCATTATTTAGATTTGATAAAATCTATGATAGCATTAAGAGAAGTTTATGGAGTATGTGGAACTCATTCTAGCAGGAAATTCCTATCCAAAAAGATCTTTTGTATTGGTTACTATTGGCCCATAATGGACGTAGATGCCACTACATATGTAAAGAAGTGTGACAAATGTCAACGCCATACTAATCTGATTCATGCCCCAACAAAAACTTTGAAACCAATGTTGACACCATGGCCATTTTATACATGGGGACTTGATCTCATTGAGAATATTAGCCCGACTTCATCTGATGGCCATAAATATATCCTTACCACCATCGAGTATTTTAATAAGTGGGTTGAAGCTATACCCCTCACTTACGTGACTAGAAAGCAAATTTCCAAATTCATTTTCAACCATCTCATTTGTCACTACAATATCCCCTCTAACATTATATCTAATAATGGAGGATCATTCAAAAATAAGGATGTAGACCAGCTATGTACTAAATATAACATCACACAACATTTTTCTATAGAATATTACCCTCAAGGTAATGGCTAAGCTGATGCATCCAATAAAACCATTATCAATATTCTCAAAAAGATTGTCAATGATGCCAATCATAATTGGCACCTCCAAATATTCCTTTCCCTTTGGGCATACCGTACCAATCATCATACCCCCAAAAGAGCCACTCCATACTCACTTGTTTATGGTACTAAAGCCATCCTTCCCATTGAGGTCAAATTGCCTTCACTATGCATCTCTTTCAAGCATGTCCTAGATGATCATGACTATCGAGTAGCTCACTTGTAATAGCTAGACCTACTTGATGAGAAATTCACAACCATGTTCAATAATCTACAAGCATATCAAAACTAATTCAAAGGCCAATATAATTGACATGTTAAGTATAGAAAATTTGAGCTTGGTGATCTTGTTCTAAAATAAAACCAAAAGAATACCATGGATGAGAAAAAGCATAAAGGGAAATTCAAACCAAACTAGATAGGGCATTTTATCAATACCATAGACTAGGGATCAAGAGCATGCATGCCTTCCACACCAGATGGTGACAAACTTCTGGAACTGATGAATATTATTCATCTCAAGTAGTATTATGATTAAGTTCTAAGGTGTATTTTCTGTAAGGACCATTTTAGCTACACCATTTTATCACTATTCTTCTTTGTACATAATACCATCTTTATTCATCCTTTTCATTGTGTCCACTTTCTATTTTTATTCTATTAACCCAGTGTGTTCTAAAGCCTAGCTCATTTGACCTTGGTTTTTACCATTCATTATGTAATTTTAGCATTGAGGTATCTAATTAGTTCATAAGTTAGTTCAAGTAATTTAGATAGAGAGCATATTTTGGGATAGTGTGATAGAAGTTTTGGCAATTACATCCTTCATTTTTTATTCCTTTCTTACCACCGATCTTGTTACTAATTATAACCACCTTTAAGAAAATTAGTACCATCGATATATGCCATTGATTCATAGTTATAATTTCCTATGGAAAATCTAGGGGCAACATTAATCCTTGATGTACCAACTCACCACTTTTTGTGTCATACTATGCCTTTTTACCAACTGTGCCTATTTTATTTGAATTGATTGCTGCACTAGTCGAATTCCTCCACTATAAGGGTAAAACTATAGTGACTTAAGGTCCTACTCTGGGACTATGTAGGTAATGCTCAATACTTTTAGAGGTCAGCTCAATCACCTTTTTACCTATTATTCCCAAAAGTTGTCACTCATTTTTGGGACAACATATGAACTATTTTGGTCCTACAGGCCAAAATCCTCTCTTCCCTTCTCAAAAATTATTTTGAGCATTCAAATTCTTTATTATTCAAGTTTTTTTAGCTAAGGGACTAGTAGGTTCAATAGGTTCAATGACTTCAATAGGTGAGCTCTCAATCAAAGGAAAAACTTTTCAACACTTGGGCAATTTTAGGATTGGTTCAACGCCTCGATTCAACCAAAAATGTTCATCAATAAGATTCAAACAAAGGATTGAACCATTGAACCATTGAACCCCACTTCCAAAAGGTTCAAAGGTTTAATGATTTTAAAGGCTCAATGACATCGTCAAGCTTAAAGAGTTAAGCGTTTTGGCAAAAGTTCAAAGTTTAACCACTTCGGTAAGTTCAACGGCTTCAAAAGACTTAGAAGAAAAGAAGAAAGATTGAACCCATTAAACTATTGAACCTTGAACCAAAATGGTTCAAAGGTTCAAGGTTCAATGAGTTCAATCAAAGTTTGAAGAGTTGTTGTAATCAATTGGTTCAAAGTGGTTGGTTCAAGCTGTTAATTGAATGAGCGAAACAAAATATTGAACCATTGAACTTTTGAACCAAAGTTGGTTCAATCAATCAGTTCAAAGGAGTCCCCCAAAGCTGAAAAAGAAAGTTCCCTTGTGGAGGGTAGTGAACATAAGGTAGGTGCCCTTGTGGAGGGTAGGGAACATTTGCTCAAAGATCAAAGAGAAGGTTGAAAGGGTAGGGTTTCCTTCAGACTTTTTGTCTAAAGAAATTACCAGGTAAAGGAACCAAAATAATTCCTTTGGAAAGATTTTCTATGGAAGAATTTCATAAAAGAAATCCTTTAAACAAAATGTTCGAAGAAATTCCTTCAGACATTTTGTCCAAAGGAATGATCAAAAGGCTAGTGGAAAAGTAGCTAAGGCAAGGGAAGATTTCCTTTGGATAAAATGTTTGAAGGAATTCCTTCAGACATTTTGTTCAAAGGAATTGAAGAAATAGGCTACCTAATAATTCCTGAAGGGTAGGTACCCTTGCGGGGGGTTATTAGCAACCATAAAATGGACCTTTCTCAAAGACCTAAAGGGACACCTTCCCTTCAGGGTATTCTAAAGACACTAAGCTGAAGGAATTTTAAGGCTTCAAAAGACTTAGCCAAAACAAATGATTCTGAGAAAGAGATTGAACCGTTGAACCTTGAACCAAAATGGTTTAAAGGTTCAAAGGTTTAAAGAAAGCTCCAAGCAAAGGAAGGAAGCAAAAGATTCTAGAGACCAGTTCAAAGAGATGGTTCAACTAAAGAGCAAAGAAACAATTGAGCCAGGGAAGTGACGGAACCAAGAAAATAATAAAGACCACTTGAACTGTTAAACTATTGAACCAATGAACTTTTAAAGCTTCAAAGGTTCATGGTTCAATATGGTTCAAATAACTAGCAATTAATGACGTCCCCATAGATGTCAAATTTAAGGTAATGGAATATCCATTAATTTTTAAATATAAAGCAAAACTTGAAGGATGAACTAAGTGACCAGCTGAAGAAGATAGTTCGAGAGCTCCAATTGCAACAAGATTGAAGAGAAGGCTATATAAGATATTACAATATCTATGAAAGATTTATTTTCAGTAAGTGAAATAGTCCACCAAGTAGTCATCTTAACACACCAAATCAAGGATGTGGCATACTTTTCTTCCATGAAGTAAAGGCAAAGTGGACAACTGCACAAATAATAAGGAAAGGACTAGGCAACCTATACTTTGGAAGAGACATATGAGATGAATTGGCACACCACAGTTAAGGCCTAAGCACTGTTCCAAGCATGGCCCCTTGATAGAACTAAAAATGCATTCAAGGCATTGAATACAACATGGGCCATTGCATGGAACAAAGGGCCAAGCCTTTCTCAATTGATATATATTGTAATCTCTTATTTTATGGGAAAGGAGATCTTTCCATTATAGAAGCAAAACTCTGCCCAAATGGAAAGGTGATTATTGAGACTTGGAGCTCAGTTTGTTGATCATATTTATTTATCTAAATAAGAAAGTAGGTTACTTTTAGACTTTGTGCTATTATATTTTGTGTTATTTTAGGAAATTATTCTTATGTCCATTTCCTAAGAGCATTCTTGTTTATTTAATTTAACAAGCAAAACTAGTGGAAGTAATCAAGAAGGTGTCCTGAAGCCAATTATGGAAAGACTTTGTGCTGTCACAATTGTCTTCAGTGTGTTTTTAGTTTCTTTATGTGTAAAGGATCTTGGGATGACTTTATACCCCCATTATCCTTCATATTTCACTCTTTGGGTAGTTGAGGTGGAGATTTTGTGTTGCACCTCATTTTATTGGTTACTGTGCCCTTGTTACCTATTGGTTACCCACTAGAAAGAACTCCTACACTTTGGTGCAAGACCACTTCTAAACGAATAAAAGTGCCTTTAGTATTATCACCAGGATTTCTCCTTTGTCTATGAATATCATATTTAAAAAAAGAGAGATGGATGGTGTAGTCCTACCCCTAAGTGTTATTTTCTACCTATATATATAGTATATAGCTCGTCATATTTATAGGGAACCTCCCCTTAATGAGAGGAGATATTTATCCACCTATGATGTGGTAAACCTACACATTTGGCTGACTAATCTCCCTATGATGTGGTTGAAGAGACCTATTTTGCTCATCAGTTAGCTTGTGACAAAATATTCACCAAACAATTTTTGGTGACTCCACTAGGGAATCGATGAGCATATCCAGTCCTTTTCCAGTGTATTCAAATTGGAGCATTTCATATTGCTGAGGAATGATGTGAAGTAGGAAAAAACACTATCATATTCAAGCCAATAGTTTTTGGTGACTCTACTGGGGAAGAACACGTAGTTTTCAGCCTCAATCTTCAAGTTGAAGTAGGGCCAGTTCTTTCCCATTTTTATTCTACAATCTGGCAACTCCATGCTATACTAGAAGTCAGAGAGCCCAAGGTATTGTTGACCTTATTTTTGAGTTGGTTTAGCAAGACAGTTTTGATTTGTTCCCTCCCTAACTTCAAGTTCAATGATCCAAGAGTGTTCCTCCTACCCATACCAGGTCACCAACACAAGGCAGAGCTTCTTTTTATGCTATTAGTAGAGCTTTGCCTATACATACTCCACCTAGATTTGTTATCCCTCTTTTCCATAATCAAATCATGGTGGTTCAAGGCCCCTGGGGTAACTCTTTTGGCCCACTCAATTTAACCCCACCTCTACATGAGCTTCCACATAGTTTAAGTGTCAGGGAACCTAGAACAATAAACATGCTCTGATCCCTACTGAGTCAGGATCTTCCTCTACCAATTAGAGCACATATGATTACTTATTGTATTAGCAACTAAACATGGAATTATATCAGAATCAATAAGTAACTAGAAATATGAAACAACACAAGAATATGAGAGACAATACACAATTGTATTAATAATCACTCAGAAGAATATACAATAAGGAAGATGCCACTTCTTCCTCCACCTCAAAGGTTCGCCACGCCTCAAGACCTTCTTCCCTCTATCTCTTGGTCCCAACAATCAACTCCAATATAGAATTGATGTTCACCTCTCCAACCAGTCAGTAACACGCTGCCAGTTCACCAAGTACACAACCATACTCCAAGTAGATCTCCTGCTCTCTGTTGCTACCTGCAAATCACTAGACCTTACTCACCATGTAGATATCTCTACACCCTTGAAGAACCCTTGTCCTTGCCTCACCAAGTCCTTATGATTCTTCAACCAGTACCCTGGTGGATCAGCTCCTTGACCTTGCAGACCTTGCAACTCTTCCTAATCATACACACTCAGCACCCCTTTGGAACTAGGAGGAGCTACACTAGCTCTCTCTAAAAGCTCTATGGCTTTCTAGCACACTTTTACAATACAATCATGAGTCTATTATATAGATATCATCCAAACAATAATTAGACATCTAATACAATAATTAAATCCGTAGCTCTCAATCTAAGAATAGCTCTAAACATGCAAACACTTGGTTCGTCAACCAACTGCCCGTAATATACTCACAGTTGAACCATACAGGCGACCGACGTCGGTCCCTGTCCACTTGGGGGTGCCAACACCAGCCGATATCTAACCATCATCGGTTGCTTCCTGTCTCCTACCTACCATCATCAGTTGGCCTAACCGACGCTAGTGTTTGTGACATTCCACAACTCTTCTGCAACCTCCTCCATGTCTGCATCAGTGAAGCTTTTAGCTCCACAACCTAACATTAAGGAAGAATTTCCCAAAATTCTTTAGTGATGGGAGATTTCATCCTGATGAACATATTTCTACCTTTAGCATAGCCTGTGGTGTGATAGGCATGGAGTATGAGGACATGGTAGTTAGGTTGTTTATAAAAACATTGCAAGGCACTACTGTAGACTAGTTCTACCATCTACAGGCTCGATCAGTGACTGACTGGGACACTCTCAAAGCCAAATTTGAAGCAAGATTCAAGATTGCAAAAGATGCACATGCTTTGTTGGCCCAACTCACACAAATGAAGAAGGAACCTCATGAACCTATGAGGGACTTCATTTCCAAGTTTGACAAGCTGAGGAACTAGATTCCTATAATTTCTTAGCCAACACTTGAAAACCTTAAATGCTTCTTCATCAACTCACAATTGCCTGAAGTGAGTTTTCTACTGAAATGAGCTGGCCACATAGACCTTACTGCTACTTAGGATTTGGCTACTAAGGTAGAAGATGACCTTATCCTAGCTGAAAAGATAAGGAGAGATCCTAACAGAGGTAAATCCTCTTCATCTTATGAATACTCACCTATAGTCACCACTGATCTAATGGTGCAAAAGTTGGCAAATGAATTGCTAGCTCTTAGAAAGCAAATGGCACAAGGGATGTCATCTGCTCCTTCATACAGAGATATACCAAGGAGGACCTTCCATAATCAATCATACCAAGGCCATGCTTCCAGGAATCAAGGGCAGCCAAATTGTCTTCCTCCTCCTCAAGGGAAATTGGCCATTGAAGCACCTCCAACCAATTTAATAGTCAGATATCTTGAAGTAGAATCAGATTTCTTCTTTTAGCATGAGTTAAACCTAGAAGATGATGTTAGTCTCCTCATAGAGAGAGAAGAAGAATTAGCTGGTGAATCCAACATTGGTTTCCTAAATTACCAGTATGAACCCAAAAGTGAAGGTAAAATAATTGATGGAACATACACTGTATTCACCTGGTCCAAGAACTAGTTAGCCCAGCAAGCTGATAAAGATAAAATAGAGGAGTGACCTCAACCAACAATTTTAATTGCTAAGCGAAGAACCACTCTACCTTTCCAACCAAAGGACTTGGTGATTGCAAGAAATGTAAGTACATCAAACATCCCTACACCTTCTACTTCAAATTCATAGACCAGTCCTCCCCCTCTCAAAAACCAAAAAGATGAACTCCCATCCTTTGTTCCTAGTTCATTTCAGACATTTGACATAATTGACCATATAAAGAAAACCAAAATTCAAATGTCTAAATTTGAATTCCTGTAATCCAACCCTGAGCAGTTAGATAAGTTGGTTCAATATGTAAAGAACCAAGCCATCCCTATAGGACAAGCGATTCCAAAGGTAATTCATGATCCCCCTAAGAACACATCCACTAGAAATTAACCTTGTCATTACTCCTCCTACTGCTCCTGGGAGGACATAACCATTTTATGTATCCTTGATAAATGGACACCAGTTGAACAATTACATCATAGACTCAGGTGCATCTGACAATGGCATGCTTGCCAAAGTGGTAGAATATCTTGGTCTCACACTGACCAAGACATTTGGGAGATGTTTCTCCATGGAGAAAAAATAAGTGCCACTACTAGGACAAATCAAGGATGCCCAATATACATTTTTAGCATTCTTAGACAAGATAATCAAGATGACTATCCTAGTGGCCGATGTCCCAGCATCATATGGCATCCTTCTTGGGAAAAATTTCTACAAGGATGTTGGTGGTGAATTAAGCATGGACCTATTTGAGGTGAGGATCCCAGTCAAAGGTGTTATGCAGAGATTTCTCCCTGAGAAAGAAGTAAAATATGTGGTCACTCAAACATCAATGCCTGAAGCTCAAATTTTGTTTGAGTCTTCAGGCATGGGTAATAATTTCTTATCCACAGAAGAAGTTCATGAGGTGTCTGATGAAGCTCCCAAATGTTTCAACCTAAAAATTGGCTCAGATGGAACAATAGAAGGATTGGTGGAGCATAGTGCAAGTGTAGAAGAATCTCACCCTCCAAACAAAGAAGAACCTAAAGAAAAATTAGTGTCTAATGAGGTATAGATTCTAGAATTTGATGGCAGCTGCTCCTCTACCAAATTAGGAGCTGGGATTGTGTTGATATCTCCTCAAGGAGATATTTTTCCTCCTTCATACAAGTTTTAGTTCAGCAACACCAATAACATAGCTAAGTACGAAGCTCTATTGCTTAGATTGAAGGCTACTTGAGATAAAGGCATCAAACTCCTTCATGCCAAAGGAGATTCCCCTAGACTAATCCCCTTGTATACCTCATCAAGATGTTGATGGACAAGATGTCTAATCTAGAAGAATTCATTTATAGTTCAAAGAATGTGTTATCTTATTATCAGATATGCAATGAACCCATCCATCCTTTTATGCCTATTTGCCCTTATCCAAGCCAATGGGAACTCCCCAAATTTACTCATTTCTAGAGTAAAGAGGATGCACAACAACATTTGTGATCATTTAGACATGATTATTATTCAATAGGGCATGATGATGCATTACTAATTTACACTTTCCCTATGTTTCTTTCAGGTTCTGCATTGGATTGGTATGGATCTATAACTCAACACTTCCTTTTCTCATTTACCCAACTCATACAAATATTCCTAGACCATTTATTTATTAACATTTCTAAAAAGGTTTCTATTACAAACCTTTAATCCATTAGACAATTTGATGATGAGCCTATTGCAGATTTTATCACTCATTAGAGAGGTTTGATCAATCAAATCTCCTTCTCCTTACCCCAACCTGAGCTTATTGAGCTCTTTTCAAGGGCATGTTCTAAACACATTTCATCCACACTCTGAGTACAAACTTTTTTCACATTTGATGAGGCCTTTACAATGGCACAAAAACTTGAGATTCAGGCTATAAATGAAGTTAGAGTCAAGTTGCACAGTAAGAACCCCAATTTCAAATTGAATGACTCCTCTTCTAAAAAATATCCTTCTAACAAAAAAGCTAAAGGCTCTACCAACACGATGGTCATTAAGTCATCTTATTTCACAACCATAAACCAATCTAATTCCTTGAATTCTTAAAATCCCACCAAGCAATTCCAACAATGGTATGAACAAAGATAATATACTCCCATTGGGGAGTCATATACATCTATTTTAGAAAAACTATTACAACAAGGTGTCATAACCCTTCCTTAAATCAAACCTCCTATACAGTTTGACACCTCCCATCCTATTCCAAATTGGAACAAGGAAGATGAATTTTGTGGCTACCATCAAGTTAAAGGCCACAATTCTAATAACTATAAGACATTCAAGAACATTTTTAAGACATGCTTGATAGGGTTGATCTCATCTTGGATGATCCTAATGCACCCCCTAATCAAAGTATGGATGTGTTCAAACACACTTTTCCTAACCATTCACCCAATCAAAATATTATTTAGACCATGAATAACTCAAGTGATCATAATATCCATATGGTTAATATGGTCTTTCCTTTACCTCTAGTTCAACCTCCCCCTCAATAGGAGGCACCCATTTTATTGACTCCTCCCCCACAGTCAATGGAATTTGTCTTGCCCATTTTTCTTCCCTAGGTAAAAGAGTCTATTTCACTCATTCCACTCTCACAAGAAGAAGAGCCTCCTTTACCCCTTCTTTTACCACCAAAGGAGCCAATATTGCTAATTTATTTTGCACCAATATTACCTATCTTCTTACCACTTGAAAAACATGCCTTACCCATTTTGCAACCACATGTTGAAGGGAACATAATTCCTATGTTATACCCTCTTGAGTAACATTCTTCACCCACCTCTCCTCCATCGATAGAGATTAGTACCCCATCCACTCCACCTTTGCACCTAGAAGAGTTAGTATTATCTACTACCACATTAGATGAGAGACTTATTATACCTACTCTAATTATACCACTCTTACTCCTTCTTTTACTTGTGGAGGATCATACTTTACATATTCCTCACCCATGTGTTGAGGGAGAAATAATACCTATGCTTTACCCCCTTGATGAACTCTCTTCACCTACCTCTCCTCCACCCATAGAAGACCATGCCTCTTCTCATATTTTTGTTGAAGAAGACCCCATTACAATTATTTCTCATTTATAGCCCGAAGTAGCAGAGACCAACAATTTTCCTCTTTCTCAAACACCGTAGCCTTCTAAAGATGCAACTTTAAGGACTATGTCATCTTCATCTAAACCCTTCTTGAGGTTGGTGAAAATTCTAGAATTTCTTGACTTTATAAAGCTAGATCATGCAACATTTTGGGATTGACTTAAAACTCTTTATCCAACACAATGAATGTCAACCTTTACCTCCAACCCTCTCACTACCCTTTACCCTAAGGTACTTGAAAAATTTAGAGATTCTTCACCAAAAGCACCTAAATTTCATCCATTTATGTTAGAACCCTCACCCTCATAGGAATTCTCCACATTAAATTAGATAAGGCCTTTAGGCGTACCCCCTGTTTAAAATTTTAATTCATCCATAGGTCAAATTATATTTAACTCCTCAACCACAAGTTGGAGTTTCATGGATTGAATTATTAAAAAAATTAAGCTTGATATATTTCACCGATCCCCTCTTCAACCCTAAGCCTTACCATCAATTTTGGGACCACACCCCTCTACTTTAGTTAGAGTGTTGCAACCCAAGCAAAAAAAAAGGTTAAGTTACCTCCACTACTTCTTTTTCCACCTAGTAGGCCTTTCAAATATAACACCAAGAAACCTAACACCAAGATAGTGTCAGCAAAACATGTAACTCCACCTCTACCAAACAAGGCACCATGTAAAATTACTCCCGTGACTCCTAAATAAAAGAAGGTATTCACTCCTATTACCACAACTAATTTGAGCCCACCATAGTTTCTCAAAGATTTTTCTTATTTTAGTTATTTCAATCTTCCATAATACCTCTTCCTCCCATTAAGCATTATAGTCCTTTTGGAATGAATCCATCTTGGTTTAATGGTACACAAGTGTGTTTATATCATCAGTCACTTGGACATGATACTGAGAATTATAAAGTGCTCACAATAGTCATTTGACAACACTTTAATGCCAACACTCTCTTTGTTGATACTCTTGTTAACCTTCTTATTTTTCCACCTCTGGCATCCAAAATATCTCCAACTATTCCACCTAAATTTAAACATAAAGATGTGGTTGTATCCCCTTTACCACCTCCTTCACCTACATTTTAGATCAACATAGTTAATGTGGCTACACGGTCAAAAAAATAAAAGGATAAAGGTAAGGAAAAGGTCACTGATCCATTGTATCATCCCTTTACCAAAGACACTCCTTCTTCAAATCCCAATATTTCCATCTTAGGGGTCCTGAAACCAAGATCTTTGGACATTATTCAAAGTTTGATGGTGAAACAACTTCACCAAACACCTATGAAAATGTCCTTGTATGAGTTAATCCAAAACTCATCCTAACACCATCAAGATTTGATTAATGCATTTAAAGTAATTAAGGTAAAAACTGATGATCCCCAACCTCTTACAACTTTGGTCAGCTCTCTTAATTCTATCTCCCTGATTTCTTTTAGTAATTCATAAAATTCACTTCAACACCCTGAAGATCAAGATTCTACTTTTTATTACTACATATATTGATCAAACCCATGTCAATAGAGTCACGATCAATGTGGGAGATATCATTAATATTATTTCCACTCATGCCTACAAACAACTAGCCCTTCTCAAGAATTACATGTCTCAAATTGATGTGGTGCTCCGCTCCTTTAAGATACCATAACTACTACGGTGGGAATTGTTGTATTACATATCCATGTAGGTCCCCACATAATTATTGAGCTTTTATATATTGTATAAGGAGATTTATAATATAACATATTGCTTAGATGACCTTAGATATGTGTTATGGCATGTGTACCCTCAACTTTGCACTATTATGTAAAGTTTGAGCATGATGGACAAGTGCATGTTATACCTACTAACCTACCTCCATTTAAAACATGAAACATGACTTATAGTCCTAATGATGTTCTCAATCCATTTAAAACTTCATCTTCTCCACATGATACTTCTAAAGCTTTCATAAGCTTGACTCCCTTAATTACACAGATATTGACAATAGAAATTCATGGCAAAGATCCCATGGGGGAAACTTTTTAACATTTTTCACTCGGTGAATATTGTTTGTTGATGATTGACATGTTATATACTCCAAAAGAGTATGTAAAGCTTCACATGCACCCAAATTATGATCCCCACATGGATATGGTCATCCCTTATGCCTGCCCTAACCTTTAAACTAATTTCACATGTGGGGGAATTGATCAGGCTCCCACTATTAACAATCCATCCTCTTCACCACAACCATTTACCTATGACTTCTCTTTCCTAAGTAAGCCTAGTTTTACACACACCTATCTCTATTGGTGTGCTTAGAAAGGATTTAGTTTGGGTCATTACGAGCAGGGTGTCCATACACCTATTGAATATCCTACTAGTTAAACCATTGAAAATGCCAAAAAGAGGCATGGTGTGGGTTAAGATGAACCAACTAAACTCACTAAAACTTCTCATGTACCAATTATTGAAGAGCCAGTCCCTCCCTCTCCATATTCTTCTCCACCATCACCTACTAAATTGAAGGTATCTATACCTCCTTTTTTTTCCAATAAATGCCATTCTTTTGAGGCCTCTCATCTATCACCAGGGTAAGGAAATACGGTCCCTTCCTCTCATTCATCCTAAAATAATTGATGAAGACTCTCCCACTATTAACACTATCTAATGTCAAGACGATGATGTTATTCTCACATACATGGGTGTGGATGATTCCTATATACAATGATCACTCCCATCTGAAACATAAGCTATACTAAATGAATCAACTATTGACATCAATTTGCCCTCTCATGATAACCCCCAGGTCCTCAAGATCAGCCAATCTTTGGATTCCTCTTAGTAATCTGATTATGCTACATTTATTAATAACCATAGCAAATCCTTTACTTGGTCTTATAATGACATGCCTAGTATTGACCCTTCTATCATCACTCATAACATTATCACCAATCAAGATGCTAAACTTGTTAAGTAGAAGATTCGTAAGATGCATCCTTGTATTGTTCTCCTTGTCAAAGAAGAGTTCCAATGCCTCCTTTCTAATACCTTTATTTAACCCATTGACTACTCATAATGGATTTATAATATTGTTTATATCACAAAAGTGACTGGGGGAATCCACATTTTCAATGACTATCATGACTTAAACCTAGCTTATCTAAAAGATGACTTCCCTTTGCCAAGTATCAACTAACTTGTTGACCTAACAACCAACCATGAGATGCTATCCCTTATGGAAGGTTTCTCTGGATATAATTAAATCTTGGTTTCTCTTGAGTATCAACATAAAACAACCTTCATTACCCCATGGGGGACTTTCTATTATCAAGTCATGACTTTTGGTCTGAAGAATGCTGGTATCACTTATCAATGCACTATGACTTACATCTTCCATGATCTCCTACACAAAATTATGGAAGATTACATGGATGACTTAGTCGGCAAGTTTAAACTTCACCAAGATCATGTGACTATTTTCAAAACCATATTTACTCATCTCTTCCAATATAACATTTGACTAAACCCAAAGAAATGTGTCTTTGGTGTTTTTTCGATAAGTTTTAAGTTTTTATCCTTTCTCTCTATGGTATTGAGGTCAACCCTACTATGGTTGTGATCTAATAATTTTACTCAAGAGAGGATGGCTTTTATGGTGTTAGTTCTAAAATGAAAACAAAATGAAACACAGTAATAACATAACATCTCTAGGCATAAACACTAGGGAGAGCTTAGTTAACAAAAACAAATGACAAACACAACTGAAAAATAAGGAATAAAACACAAGAATTACTTCACCTTCCTTGGATGCTCCAAATGCCTTTGAAGTAGTGGCTTGCTTAGTTTTGTGCTCATGAAGTCATTGGCAATGGAAGCTTGTCTACCTCCATCTCTCCTTGGCACCTTTGGCTTGTGGCTTGGCTTGGCTTAGAATTAATTTTTCATGGTAACACTAGCTTCATGGATCTTTTAGAACCCTTTAAACATTATAACTTTGCATTATTAAGTATTTGAAATGATGTGGTGAGGCCTCCTATTTATAGATTTTTGAAAATGTCTAGAATCAACCTGAACCTTCCATCCCAAGATTGAGATGTGTGGTTGAGGATTAATTCAAATTTTGGAATTAAGTTTATATATATCCTCATGATGACATTTGAAGAAGGTGAAATTAAGAGGCATGGAGTGCATGAATCTTGATATTTGTGGCATTTATGGCCTCGGGATGTCTTCTCAAGAAATGAGGTCACCTAATGATGTATATATTTAATATTCATTTCAAAAATAAGGTATTCAATAAGTTTTCATGGAATTTTTGATTAGTTCATGATTTGGGTTAATTAGTTCCTAAGCATGTTTAAGCACTTTGTGCACAAATTACTCAAATTGATCAGAATGTCTTGTTATTGGTTCAAAATTTGACTGGATTAGAATTGGAAGGAGATGTCAGATGCATTGGATCTATTATCCCATTTAGGATGTTTCTAACAATAAATAATAAATTTATATGTATTTTTCAAGAGATTTGATAGCAAAGAGTAATCCAGAGCACTTAGGTGCGAAATTGGTATTTTGACTCAGAATGGTCTAGTCAAAGTTACCTAGACCATAAATTGCATTGTCCCATTTAGTGATACCCTAGCCAAAATTGGCACTTGAATATGTCATTTTCACGTCATTTAGCATGTTTTAGTATTTTTAGGCCAAATTATGTATTTTAAGTGGAAATTAGCCAAAATCTTGATTAGAGGTTATTGGTGGCCAGATTTAGGTGTCTATAGTTTGCCCCTATTTAGGAAGGCATTGCAAGTTATAAGCATAGTAATATCTTATCAAATAAGGAAAAGGTCTTGTATGCCTACAACTATAATGATGATAAACTAACTATGTGATGCCCCCTTGAGGGAATGGTTGGCATAAGTAAGTCGACAAATGGTCCCTTGAAAAAAAAGAAGTGAAACAAGGGGACCAAAGAAAGGAAAGATGATGGGGGTGAAAAACATAATGAGACTAAAAAAGTAGTCAAAATAATTAAGAATACAAGTGGGATGGTGTGCAATTATTTGCCCAAAGGTAGTTATAAGCATTATACCCTGATAGTGGCAATGTGGTATGATAACAAGATAATTTACCCAAAGGTGGTTATAATCATGGAAAAAATGGAGCTTCCTTAATTAGGATAGACAAACAAGATAGCATGCCCATGTATAGATAGAAAAAGTAAAGTGGTGGCAACATAATGATTTTCCCAAAGGTGGTTATAATCATTGAAAAATATAGGTGGAATGATGTGTAATGATTTGCCCATAAGTGGTTATAATCATAGGACCCTGATTATGAAAAACATGATAAACTTGGCTGAGGATGATGATAACTTAACATAGAGGTTAATGATGAATTAGAACAACCTAATAGTAGGGAGATGCTTATTCAAACTAATTAAAAGTTGATATTCTTTTGTGTTTAATTTTTCTATTTGGGATATGATTAGGATTGAATCAAGATGTTAGTGTCAAAGAGATTCCACCATTTCTAAATAGACTTCTTGAAGCTAAGGTTTATTATAACACATGTCCGTAGGCATCATGATATAACATCATGGGGACTTGGCCAAAATATGCATGAGGACTGACTCCTATAATCCAATACTCAATAGAAAACAATTCACCAATGATACAAACCATGATGACAATGTAAACATATGAATATGGATGGATTCAAGTATAAGTGTGGGCAAGGAATCACCCAATGAACATACATAAAATAAATCAAGGTAACAGTGTTGAAAGTAAACAAGCATGCACATAAACAAAATAATAAAGAAGCAAACAAACAAATAAACAACATAATAGAAACCCTATGAATATTGCCCCTAGAAAATAGGTGACAACTTAACAAATAAACAAAATGGGGGAATAGAAGAAAAGGAAGGGGGTGGCTGTGCTATCTCCATATGCACTAGGCAAGTGGATGTTGCTTACATAGTTCCATGGATGTAATATCGAATAAAAAATTTAGGCTAAATGTAGTTCTCCCAGAGAATGGGAAGAATACGATAACTGAGGAAAATAAATAGAATGGATGTGATAGAAGAAGAGGAATGGTCTTGAAAAATGGCAAGTGCATGAGAGGAAAAGGCCAAAAGGATGGGGAAACTAAATTACAAGTGATTTGCTTGTAGCTTAGTAAGGGTTCCTAGAATCCTTAAGGCAAAGAAGTGGTCAATATTTTTGTTCTTTTCTAATGCTTTTATAAATGTTTTTAGAATTTTTGAAGTATCTCAACTAGATCAAGAATGATGAGACACTAAATGGTTCAAACTCACAAAATGGTAAGAGCATTCAAACTTAGGTTACTCGTAAAAATGGTGAGAGTGTGGCTTAGGTTGCTCACAAAATGGTAAGAGTGTGGCTTAGGTTTCTCATAAAATAATGAGAGCATGGCTTAAGTTATTCAAAAAATAGCAAGGCATGGCTTAAGTTGCTCATAAAATGATGAGAGCATAGCTTAGGTTGATCAAAAAATGGTGAGAGCATGGCTTAGGTTACTTACAAAATGGTGAGAGTGTAGCTTAGGTTGCTCACAAAATGGTGAGAGCATGGTTTAGGTTGCTCACAAAATAGTGAGAGTGTGGATAATGTTGGGTGAATATTTAGTCACCAGCTAACTAATGAGAAAAATAGGTCTCTTTAACCACATCATAGGGAGATTAGTTGGCCAAATGTGTAGGTTTACCACATCATAGGTGGACAAATCTCTCATCTCATCAAGGGGAGGTTCCCTATAAATATGAGGAGCTATATATATATATATATATATATATATATATATATATATATATATATATATATATATATATATATATATATATATATATATATATATATAAGAAAAAAATAACACTTAGGGGTAGGACTACACCATCCATCTCTCTTTTTTTAGAGATGATGTTCAAAGACAAAGGAGAAATCCTAGTGATAATACTAAAGGCACTTCTCTTCTTTCAGAAGTGGTCTTGTAGCATAGCACATGAGTTCTTTCTGGTGGGTAACCAATAGGTAACAAGGGCACAGTAACCAGTATAATGAGGTGCAACACAAAGTCTTCACCTCAACTACCCAAAGAGTGAAATATGAAGGATAATGGGTGCACAAAGTCATCTTAAGATCCTTTACACATAAAGAAACTAAAGACACACTGAAGACAATTATGATAGCACAAAGTCTTTCCACAATTGGCTTTAGGACACCTTCCTGATTACTTCTACTAGTTCTACTTGTTAAATTAAATAAACAAGAATGCTCATAGGAAATAGACATAAGAATTTTTTTCTAAAATAACACAAGCTATAACAACACAAAGTCTGAAAGTAACTTTCTTTCTCATTCAGATAAAGAAATATGATAAAAAATCTAACCTCCAAGTCTCAGTAATCACCTTTTAATTTTGGCAAAGTTTTGATTCTATAATGGAAAGATCTCCTTTCCCATAAAATAAGAGATTATAATATATATCAATTGATAAAGGCTTGACACTTTATTCCATGGAATGGCCCATGTTATATTCAATGCCTTGAATGCATTTTTAGTTCTATCAAGGGGCCATGCTTGGAATAGTGCATCACCCTTAACTGTAGCGTGCCAATTCATCTCATATGTCTCCTCCAAAGTATAGGCCACCTAGTCCTTTCCTTCTTATTTGTGCAGCTATCCACTTTGCCTTTACTTCATGGAAGAAAAGCAGGCTGCATCCTTGATTTGGTGTGCTCAGATGACTACTTGGTGGACTATTTTACCTACTAAAAATAACTCTCTCACAGATATTTCAATATCTTTTGTAGCCTTCTATTTGATTCTATTGAAATTGAAGCTCTTGGGCTATCTTCTTCAGCTGGTCACTTAGTTCATCCTTCAATTTTCATACTATATTTAAAAATTAATGGATATTCCATTAGCTTAAATTTGATGTCCACAGGGACGTCAGTGGTTGCTGGTTTTTTGAACCATATTGAACCATGAACCTTTGAACCTTTGAAAGTTCATTAGTTCAATGGTTTAGGTAGTCTTTATCAGTTCCTTGGTTCCATCGCTTCCCTAGTTCAATTACTTCCTTGCTCTTTGGTTGAAACATACCTTTGAACTGGTCTCTGCAATCTTCTACTTCTTTTGCTTGGAGCTTTCTTTGAACCTTTGAACCATTTTGGTTCAAGGTTCAATGGTTTAATCTCTTTCTCAGAATCCTTTGTTTTGGCTAAGTCTTTTGAAGCCTTGAAATTCCTTCAGCTTAGTGTCTTTGGAATACCCTGAAGGGAAGGTGCCCCTTCGAGTATTTGAGAAAGGTCCATTTTCTAGTCGCTAAGAGCCCCCCACAAGGGTACCTGCCCTTTGGGATTCTTTGGGCGACCTGCTTCTTCAATTCCTTCAGATAAAATGTCTGAAGGAAATCTTCCCTTGCCTTAGCTACTTTTCTGTTTGGATTTTGATTGAAGCTTACCAATTAATATTTTTGGTTGAACCGAGGTGTTGAACTAATCTTGAAATTGTCCAAGTGTTGAAAAGTTGTTCCTTTGATTGAGAGCTCGCCTATTGAAGTTGTTGAACTTATTGAACCTGCTAGTCCCTTAGCTGAAAAAGCTTGAATAATAAAGAATTTGAATGCTTAGAATAATTTTTGAGAAGGGAAGAGAGGATTTTGGCCTACAAGACCAAATAGTTCATATGTTGTCCCAAAAATGAGTGATAGCTTTTGAGAACAATAGTTGGATCTAGTTGGGGAACTTCCTTCAGTTAAAAATTTGGAATAGCTGAGGGGAGTAGAAACTAGAATATTTAGTGCCTTTAAATATGCCATTGGGTTATGGAGTCATGTTACCCAAAAAAAAAGGTGCTAAAAATGAAAACAAAAAACACAAAATAGAACCAAAGACTATATATATATATATATATATATATATATATATATATATATATATATATATATATATATATATATATATATATATATATATATATATATACATACACACACACACACACTCACACACACACACACACACACACACACACACACATACGGGTGATCTTATCTGATACTTCAAGAATTGAAGTGCTTCAGATGTTGCCCATTATGAGGTAGAGAAAAGGGTGTGCCATCTTGATATTTCAATAGAAAACTATTTTCACCATTGAGCTGATGGATAGTACATGGGCCTCTCTAAAGGGAATTGAATTTCCCATGCATTCCCTTTGGTTCTTTTCTCTTGTCCCATAATAAGACTTGATCTCCAATCTAGAAATAATGGTTTTTTGCTTTTTGGTTGAAAATATTCTTCACCAGACTTTGATGTGTAACAATTCGATCCACCACTATAGTTAACTGCTCATCTAACTTAGTCAAGCACATGATCCTCTTATCGATGGAGCTTTCATATGTCTAATCTTCAACTGCCTTAGCCAATTTCAATGCTAGCAATTCTAGGGTGATTGGTATCTCAACATTGAGACCATAAAGAAGTTGGAAAGGTGGCATACCAATTTCCCTCTTGGGCATAGTTTTGTCTACCCATAAAGTATCAACCAATGCTTTATGACATGTTCGTTGGTTATCATCTACCAGCTTCTTGATGATAGTCACTAGGTTCTTGTTGCTTGATTCAGCTTGGCCATTCCCTTGTGGAAAATAATCAGAAGAGTGGGAGAGGGTAATCCCATAGTAAAAATAGAATTGAGTAATCTCCTGGGAAGAGAAACAAGCTGCATTGTTTGTGACAATCTTGGCTGGGACCCCAAACCTGGAAATGATGTTCTCCTTGAGGAAATCACACACTACTTCTGAAGTAACATGCTTGGTTAGAATGGCTTCTACCCAATTGGTGAAGTAATCTATAGCTGTGAAGACATAATCATGTCAAGCACTTGAAGATGGGTTTATAGCACTAATGAAATCGATTCCCCATTACTAAAATGGCTCTTTTATTACCACTGGCTTAAGAGGTAATGTAGCTAATTTGGGTCTTCCAACAAACTATTGGCATAGCTCACATCTTCGTACCCATTTGTATGCATCTTGATATAGAGTAGGCTAGTAATACCTTGCTCATAGAATTTTATGGGTAGTTACAGGAGCAAAAAAATTTCCTCCACAAGCTAGATTATGGAAAAACTTCAAAAGTTGGTTCTATTGCTCTTTATCCACGTAGTGAAGGAACACTCCATCAAGGTTCCTCTTATATAGGCTGTTGTCCCACAAGATAAAATTGGTAGCTTTTAACTTGATAGTCCTCCTTTCTCTATGAGATAGGTGAGTAGGGCACTCACCATAAGTAAGGAAATAAGCAATACTTGAATACCACTCATTCATGGTGGAGACAAAGAGGATTGTTGGTGAGTCTTCAACTTCTTCTTCTCCATACTCTATTTCTTCTAGTTTGTTGTCTCAATTGGCATAGGCCCCTTCCTCACATTAGCTTCATTGGTTTGATGACTAGATCAAACTCTTAGATTTTATCAATCCAATTACCTCTTTTCATTCCAAACTCCTATTGAGTTAATATAGATTTGACTATGGTGTCAGGGACCAGGGTAGTAGTGTGTGAATTCAGGATGTAAAAGTGGAAATACTTCACTGCCTTTACCATTGCATAAGCATGCTTCTCCATGTTTGAGTACTTCAGCTCATGAGCTTTGAGAGGATAGTTCATGAAATAAATGGGAGATTCCACACCTTCTTGGTTCTGTTGAACCAAAATTGCTGAAAGTGTATGCTCGAAAGCATAGCTTTATATTATGAAGTCTTTGGTATAATCTAGACAAACCAGAATTGGTGCATGGGTAATCACTTTTTTGATGTCTTCAAATGTTGACTTAGCTTCTATAGTCCATTGGAAAGTGGCTTTGCCCTTCATCATGTCCACAATATGGTGAGTCTTCTCAGCAAATGTGAGGGTGAACCTTCATAAAAAATTCACCTTTCCATAGAAAGAGTGAACTGCAGTCTTACTTGTGGGTAGAGTAAGTTCTTAGATAGACTTGACTCTGTCTGAGTCAATCTTTATGTCTTCTCAGGATATAATGTGCCTGAGAAGTTTCCCTTCTATAAATCCAAAAATAGACTTCTTGGGATTTATAGAAATGCCATTTTGATGGCATCATTCCAACACTTGTTGCAAATGGTGCACATGATCAGAATGATGCTTAGAAAAGACTGTTAAATCATCTAGATACACTACAATGAACTTACCCATTTCATCTTTGAAATCAAGGTCCATTGCTCTCTAAAAAGTGGCACTAGCATTTATCAAGCCAAATGGCATTCTTCGATAGGCAAAGGTGCCCTAAGGTGTGGTGAAGGTAGTCTTATGTTGGTCTACTTCACCAACTTCAACTTGATTATACCCTAAGAAGTCGTCTAGTATTGATAACATTTCTGAACCAGTCATTATTTGAAGGACTTGATTCATGATGGGTAGAGGATAGTTATCCTTTATGGATGACTAATTTAAAATTTTAAAGTCCACACAGAGGTGAATTTCACCATTCTTCTTCCTCATAGGTACTATGTTGTAAATCCATGTGGAATGATGGATTGGAAAAATTATTCTTGCATTCAACACTTTTTGTATTTCAAATAAAATAGTACCTAATATCTTCAAATTATACTACCTAGATTTTTGCTTGTGAGGTACCGATTCACTCTTGAGAGGAATCTCATGGTGAAATTCTTCAGGCCTGAGTGACTTTAGATCATCATAGGAGTACGCCAAAACATCTATGTATTGGTGAAGCAAAGCAGTGAACTTGAACTTCTCTTCTTGAGTGCAGCACTTCCCAATGTTTACCATCTTGGGATTTTATTTGGTACCCAGATTTATTTGATCAAACTCCTAGGAGGAGCTTGAATCCATTTGCTAATATTTGAAGAACTTGTCATGTTTATCAAATAGCTTCTTAAGGGAAACCAGGCCTTTTGGGATTTTATTTCCTTTAAGTTACAAGAATTCTTCACTTGCATCTACACTTGATTCAGTGGCAGGTTCAAGCTTCTGAGGCTCACTACCTTCAAAATGAATCTATTCAAAGCTATCTTTTTGCTCCAAAAAGGTAATGATTTGGTTGTTACCATCGAACACTTACCAATGATTATCATTGTCAGGCACACTTGGTCGAAAGACTAGTTCAATAGTGTACCTATCTCCCTTAAAATTAGGGTGAAGAACCAAGAGAGTTACTGAAACAACCAGTGCATCAGCTTGGTCATTAAATTCCTTGGGTATGATAGAGATGATGAAAGCATCAAAGATTTCAATTTGATCCCAAACTAGATTGTGGTAGTGGCACAATCTCTTATTTCTAGTTTGATACAGGTTCCTTACCTGACAAACTACCAGTTCAGCATACCTCCTAAGTTATAAAGAACCTAATAGAAAGTAGAGGGAGAACATGACATAGATTTTTTAGGTTGTGTTAGGGAAACATAAGGATAATGAGTCATAGGTTTGGGGGAAAAAAAGAAAAGGGGATTATCTTATTGGGATAGAGACTATGCTTTGGTTGGATGTTACTATTATAGGTTGGTTTATTGGCATGGTTAGACTAGATGAAGGGTGAGTCGTAACTTAGGTAATTATAGGTGTGAGAGTAGATAGAATAAGTAACACTAAATTTTGGAATGGGATGAGACTTGATTAAACTAATTATGGCTATGAAAGTAGGGAAGTCATGCTAGGGTTTAGGTTGGATTGGGCAATTGGTGATGTTAAACTTTGGACATTATTTATGGTTGGGTTACTTTTTGAGGTGGTGGTTTTAGTAACCATGGGGAAAATAGTGGAGGTAGCTAAAACTAAAGTTATCTCCATTAGAGAGGTTGGCATACCATAGATTAAGTTACTCAAATATTTGTAGGTTTGGCTTGTGGTAATTTAGCAAAATCTTGATCTCCTTTAGGCACAATGGGAATTTGGTTGGGGCTGGGAGTATGCTCTATATCTAAAGTATGCTCCATGATAAACTCAGCAACAAGAGGGGAAGGAGGAAGTGGTTGCCAGCTTGTGTAATCAGCAAAATTTTTAGCTTGAGCTCATGTCAATACCATGTAAGAGGAAGTATAAATAGTCTTATTACTTTATATTAGTGATAGAATAAGGAAAAAATAGGTCCAAGTGAAGATAAGTGGGTTATTTTATCTTGTTATTTTAAGCAAATCAAAATTGCATAGTCACTAACATCAGTCACTTGACTAATGTCAATAGTAAAAGTTTGTCAGCATCGATGGGATTAATTGATGTCAGTATAGTTAATCGATGTTGGTCACTATGATATCTTGGGAGATGGAAAATCAAAAGTTTTAGAAACCTAGAAGTAGAAAATAGGTAAAATAGTGGATGTAAGAGTTCTATGTAAGAAGGAAGAACACTCAAAAAACCTAGTATAATAGGTTATACAAACTGAGTATTAGAAATAGTGTTGATTTTGCGAATCAATGGGAAAACATCCTTACCAACTCCAAAATATAGAAGGCAATAAAAATGCATAAAAATAACATATAGCCACTAATTATTAATTTCTAGAGATTAATTTTAGTCTCATGTTGGCTTATGTCTTAATCAGATAGTGAAAAGAGAATTTGGTAATTGAAGGTACTAAAAAGCAATTTAGAGCTAGTTTTAGGTTAGCTTTAGTGTCAAAGAAGAAATCTATGTTAGACCAGGTACATGTATTGTTATATGGGTTTATTTGTCACACTTCACATACCTAAAGCCAAGCTAGGTCACCTAGCCAAAATATACCTTATGTCTAGATTTTATACTCTACCAAAGAATGGTGTGGGTTCTCCCCTTGGTGGTGAAATCCAAGTAGGAAAGACAAGTAGGGTAAGGTGATCCAATAGGTGATAAAATCTTGATGAGCCCTTTTTTAGGTGAGTTTAGATGTTTTTTTTTTATGAGTTTGATTTGGTTGTGTAACCTATGTGCACTAAAATTCATTCATAATGCTTGTAATTAACTAGGTGAGCTAATATATGCAGCAGGTAAACAATGAAGTGTAGTAAGTTTTAAACCTAAATCTAAAATGTTTAGATTCGAATGAAAACAAAGATGAAATATGAGTAAAGAATGAAATTCACTATCCTAATGTGCATGCAAGAAGAAGTAAAGAAGATATTCTTTCAAATTGCAATAAAAATGATTAATTTCCTTTAGAGGCAAAGAGAAAAGAAGAAATTTTAGTTTATTGCCTTTAAACAAAAAACAAAATGTTAAATTTTTCATTTTGAGAGAGAAAAGAAGGATAAAGTGCAAGAAATGAAATTTTCACTATAATGCACCTATATAAATGCTTAAAATAAGTAATGAACCCCAAAAAAACTCTTGGGTCTCATCGGGTGTGCTAGAAATGTTTCACTAATTTTTTTTTATTTCAAGTCTAAAGAAAAATAGAGAAGAATGGTAAGGATTAGTGATTAGAATGAATCTGGATTAGTTTACGCATAGTATCCAGATGTTGTGAGCACTCTTATTTGGTTAGGGAGGACTACCTACAAGTAAGAAATCACTACCACAAATTTTTTGTTAGCAAATATTTGAGTGGGCTACCAAGCTATGAACTTATTTTAGGAAGTGTCAAACTTTCTTAGAGATGACAGTCCAATTTTGAGTGACAAAAGAGTAATAAATGACTAAAAGAGAGGTAAAAAGAGAGAAAAATAGAGATAATGTTACCATTATTCACAACCTAAGTGCAACAAAAAGTAACAAAGTGTAGGTGGTGTGTTTTATTTGTATTTTGGAAGTTGTTAGGGTAGGTTTTGAAAGGGTTAGGAAATCCATAATTGCTAACATCAGTTATGCTATCAAGGTTAGTAAGGGTGTGACCGATATCAATTATGATGCTAAGGTTGGTGAGTTAAGGTGACTGATGTCAATTAGGCTATCGAGTTTGGTAGGTGAAATAATTGCTTAGGAGTTTGCAAAAGGTTTTTTTGGGTCTAGGAAATGGTTTTGGTCAACTCTAGAAGGTTGGGGAGAGTTGTGTGAGAGAGTATGGTTTAGATTGATCTAGTCAAAGGTTTGGTGTGTTGGGTCAAGGAGAAACAAGTAGACAAGATTTATAAATCCCTCACAGGGGTTCGGTTAAGAATGTGTAAAGTAATGAATAGTAGATGTAAAGTGATAGTAAAGTAATAGCTTAAAAGACCTATAGAATAAGTTATATACTTAGTTGTAGTGGTGATTGAATGATAAGTATCAGATGGATGGCTCCTATCAGATAGTCTAAACTAATTCCCTAAAAAGAAAAAACAAGTGGGTATTGTTGGTCCTCAAGAGCTTGGTTCCTAATCCAGATTAACTTATGTAAGATAATAGTAAGCCAGGATGTCAAAATTTGAATGTCAATAACTTTGATGCAAATAAGGAGTTTTCTAGATTTTTGCTGACCTGAACATCAAGTTGGAGTTTGGATTATATAACCAACATTGGTGATCCCACTAAAATTAGACATGGGTTGACTAACGCCGATGGCCTTATAATAGGTAAAACTACTATATTTGGCTAGTTTTCTATTTTTCCTCATGCCATGTGTGGTAACCATTAAAAAATGGTAAAAATAGGAGGTTAAGAAGGATGTAGTTGATTAGGAATTTAGTTTTAAGGTAAGAACAAGTCTTGGGTAGTTAGGATAAGGTGATTAAGTCTTGAGGCGACTCATCTAGTGAGAATTAGTCTTAGGATGAGGTGGCCAAGTAAGGTGTCAAAAGGGGTTTTTAATTAACTTAATTATATATTTCAAATTAATTAAATATGTGAGGGGTAAAAGCATGGGTTAGGAAGGCGAATTTTTATTATTGAAATAGGGCTCAAGGGGGTTTTGATATTGGGAGTTCCGTGTATGTGTGTGATGTAATTTTGGTGTCTACATTTTCCCCTTTTTATCTTGTAATTTACACTGACAAGTTGCAAAACAAAAACAAGAGTTAGATTCTCCAAGTATTAGATGAGGTATCCCACCTCAAAATGGGAATCGATGGAGGAGAAACTAGAATCAGGTACTAGTTTGATAAGAAGTAAATTGGGCGAGTGGAGAAGAACATGATATCATTGCATGTGCATATACTACTATGAGCTATAGTTGACAAAGTCAAGAATAGGTAAGGTTAATGAGGACTCAGATAGAAATAACCAAAGCATAGCTTGTAAGTGATAGCTGAGAAGGTCAAAATAGTCAAAGTTGTAACTCCAATGTTCTATGTGTCTTAGGTATCTAAGGTAAGAAGTGTCCTTGGGAAACACAAAAAGGTTATAGGTGATACTGAGCTTAGTTACCATCCTAAATACCTAATAAACATGCTTGTGTATAAGAGCCAACTATAGAAAAAGAGCATAAGTGGTCAAGACAAGCAATGCAAGGTTGGTGTAAAAGGGTCAATGAGTGAGGAGATATTCATGATTTCCAAGCAAAGTAATCATGAGTGGAGATTTAAGTGATTTCCAAGGGTGGTTGTCATGGTTGGGGAGATATATGTGATCTCCAAGTTGGTGGTCATGGTCAGGGAGATATACGTGATTTCTAAATTCCCCCAGTTATGGGTAGAGTCTAAAGAGTTATGGTTGATGGTGGAAACATTAATTCAATGGTGCTGACATTAGTGACATCATCGATGTCAGTAATAAATATTGTTAATGTTAGTGTCTTATGGTAAAGTTGCTGATATTAGTGAGCTTAAGTGCTAACATTAGTGAATTAGGTCAAGGATGCCAACATCAGTGGTTAACCAAACTTGATAAAAGGGGGTTTGGTGGTTGACCAAACTCATTTTTAACTTTTGATTGGAGAAAAATAGAGCTCTGACTATGATTGAGATGGCCAAATTAGGAGGGGACCTAGTGCAAGGCATGCCACCACAAGAGCCAGCTATACCAACTTGGAGGAGATAGAAAGATGAGGTAAGAGTCTCTATGATTTGGTTTTGAATGTGAATTGATTAATTTGTTTAGTAAGTTAATTTGAGAGTTAGGGGGAAGAAAATGTTAGTAAAGGGGTAGGAAATGGGGTGAGGTAGTTTTTAGGATAAGTTAAGAGAGATTTAGAGTAGATTTTAGTCAAAAATTTGTATTTTTTTAGGGGTCATTCAACCCTAAGGTCAAACTAGTCATCGACATCGACTGATATGGCACTGATGTCAGCATGTTTTTATTGATATTGATTAACACTAAGTGATGATATCAGTATGATAGACTGACATCGATGGCTATGAGGGACCTAAAAATTAAAAAAAAAAAGGTCAGTGCTGATCCCTAAGTAAAGTAGTCAACTAACCTAATGGCTGAGCTAGCCTCAAAATATCTCATGTCGATTAAGTGCTACCTACATATCCTAGTTGAGGGCCTCATGCCAATGTAGTTCTCCCAGAGTCTAAGGAAAAAGATATAAAGTATGGTTAAAAGTGTGTTTAAAAAAGAGAGGTTGAAATAGGTTAGGAAACCTAGGGCTTAAAAGATAGGGCATAAGATCGAGGGGTAGGGATATAAGCTGTGAGGTATAGATTTGTGATAGGTAGTTGGGCCTAGGGTAGAGACAGAGAGGCAATGAAGCCTAGGGTAGAGAGGGGAGAGTAGGGTAGATATTTAGGTGGGTGTATAGTTGAGCTAACCTCAGAAGACCTCATGTCAATTGAGTGCTACCTACATAGTCTAATGGAGCACCTCAGGCCAACATAGTTCTCTAAGAGAGAAGGGAAAAAGGTGGTGATAGATGATATTAGAAAATATGTGACTAGAGTTGTGTGTGTATGGATTTAGGTGAGGCTAGAGTTGACATTATGAGATATCCTACTGAGGCTGCTAATGTGGATGAGGAGGGATGTCACCCCAGATGAGTGGGAGCATATGGAAGCTATGGGGTTAGGAGGAGTGTGATGATATTATAGAGTCACCTGAGATGTGAGCTTGATGATAACACTAATCAAGAGGTGGGATCACACCACCAACACCTTCCATCTGCCAACTAGAGAGTTGATAGTGATGTAAGAGGATGTATATAGGATATTATAGCTGCCACTCTAAGGTGAGGATCTCTTTGTATGCTTGAGAGAGGAGCATGATATGCACATGGTGGCATTATATGGTGAGCATGTTAATGAGGTGACCTGTCATTCAATGAGTTTCACCTATGAGCCACTGTATATGGCTAACGAGGAGCAACATCAAATAAGCATCTTGATAATGATAGGGATCATAGTGTATGCATTACTAGATGTAGATGGTGAGAGATTTCCAATTGCATTGATGGGTGTTTTGGTATAGATGGTTGAGTAGTGCACTATTTTTACATAGGGACCAATGTTTTTGGCTCAGTTATATAGAGAGCTATGGGGTTTTAGACTATGATGAAAATATAGTTTATGTGTCATCTATTTACTATATTATTGGGCATATAAGCATATCATAGTGACATGACCATTGGGGTTACCTACCATGATTCTAGCTATCTTCAAGGTTGGTTTTAGATGGTGGAGGGATGGTATGGCACAGACCTGAGTAGATGACATAGTACATAACATTGCTTATTATAGGTGGATGATTGAGGGTTTGATCCTTATAGACATATTATAGAGACCCTACCTAACATACCCTAGATTAAGAGGATAGGCAAAGCAACTAATTAGATTGTAGAGCTCATTAGGGGTTAGGGGGAGATGAGTTGATGAGTTAGAGATGGTACCCATGGCATAGGTTAGGAGGTAATTCAGCCTACTACAAGATGTACCACCTACCTTCCTTTGATATAGGAGGGATGATATAGAGGCACCCCTACCCTTGTCATAGGAGACAGATGGGCTATATTTTTAGGAGTTTCTAGTAGGGTGGGGTATAGTTGAGCCAAGATGTACAGTGGCATATATGGATTGGTGGGTAGGTTTGCATCTTACAGTTGAGGTCAGGAGGCAACCACAAAATTTTTAGGGTGTGGTGAGGGAGAGAGATGTAATTGTATAGGCAAAATATGTAGTAGTTTAGGCTAGAGATATAGTGCAATATAGGTATTAGCTTTATAAGAATAGGTGGTGACATTATAGGGCCACATTGGGGCACTATAGAGCCAAGTCAGGGTGTTACAATGTCAGGGTATTAAATTGACAATGGAGAGAGATAGTTTGAGAGTAGTATGTCAAGATACTCTTCCTCTTCCACCATAGGGACCAGTACAAGCTGGGCTGTCAGTAGGTGTGATGGGACTACCATAGACTATATCTCTGGAAAGATATACTATTACCCTTGATGAGATTGCCTATTTTGAGAGGGCCATCAAAGATTTCTCATAGATTTAGAGGTGTTTTGAGTTTAGAGAGTATGAGATATCTATGTCACATGCCATGGATTCTAGCTCATGTAGATGTAGATAGGCTAAGAGTGGTGATGACACTGCTTTGTCATGACCACATGGAGAGCCTCAAGGAGTCTGAGTGCCAAAGCTTATATTTTTGTGGTTATATATGTTATATGTACACCATACTATGAGATGAAGATGAGAGATGTATATTTTGAGAGAGATATGATATTACAATGATGTATTTATGGACATATATTCTGTGTGTGTGTGTCTATATATATATATATATATTTGTGATTTTGAGATGTGTTTATTATGATGATTTTGATATAGATAATTATGTTAATGTTCTATTAATTTTGATGTTAATGTTTGAGTTAGACTAGCATTTTCCATATATGTGATGGTATATGCATAGTTGATGTGTTAGATTCATCTTAACATTTTTCCATATTTGTGATGGTGTATGCTTAAAATAAATTTAGTAGCATTAATAGTACTTGTATCACATTTTCATCTTAGTAGAGAGATCGACATGTGATTTGGATGGGAAAAATTAAAAGGTATAATGCTCACGTATTGGAAAATACCTTAATCATAACATAAATAGGCTCAATAATATGAGACTCATTCATGCCTTACAATATGGGACCATTTTGTTTGTTATAGAAGCATTGTGTTCACCTTATGTTAAGTGAGTTCAAATTCCCTTGAAAGAGTATGAGGGAAAAAGGGTAAAATGAGGGACAGTGTTTAGGTAACATAACATTCAAATTAAAAATGATATGCCCCTATTATGGGTGACTCGAGAGCTACCATAGGCAAGTCCATGACTTAAAGCTTTTCATTTTTTTTTGTGTAAGATGATCAATGCGGGAAGCCTACAATGGGATTTTGTATGTGTTGGGGTCATATGAAGCTGATAAATATGAGAAGATTTTGACTTGTATTCATCTTTGAGAACAAAGCTTGGCCTAGCCATCCTTCAAGGGAGTGGTCTAAATGTTTGTTTTTTACTTTTAAATAGTTATCCTTCAAGGGAGAAGTTTATTGATATTATGAAAGAGAAATTATGTAGTTGTCCTTCAAGGGAATAATCTATGTTGAGAAAAAGGATCTTAGAGATTAGAACTTGTCTACATATCCCATTTTTTGTTTAACTTTTAGTCATGGACAAGTCTATAGAGGCTTAGGAATTTTCCACTTTGAGGGCAAAAGCATAGCACACTATAAGTTAACTAAGTGAGTAGGATTAAAGGTTAAGAGCAAGGGAAATGAATGTAATAGGGGTGCTCAAGGGATGATATTAAGTTAAAAAATGAGGTGAAGCAATGTTTATTTAACATAGACTGGTCATAGGTGTAAGGTATTTAAAGGCTTGAGTTCTGGCCTTCCTTCGAGAGAAGACAAGAGATAAGTTCCTGAGCCATACTTATGAGTTATGATGTAGGGTCCAAGCCAATTAGGAACAAACTTACCTCATTTTCTTTTTTCCATGTTCATCACAGTTGATTTTCTTTTAAGATGAGATCTCCCATATTTAAATATCGCTCTTTGAGGTTTTTGTTATAAGAAAATTTGATACACTCTTGATAGATTTAGAGGTGGTTGAGGGCTATGAGATGACACTCATAAAGTAATTCGAGTTGAGCCAAACATTATTGGTGAAAGTCTTTATTAGTAAGTATGTCTTTTAGAGAAATGCGAAGAGAAGGAATCTGAACCTCAAGAGGTAAAACAACCTCCATCTCATATACCAAGAAAAAAGGTGTAGCACCCATAGGGGTTTGAATGCTAGTGAAATCAGCCTATAAACAAAAATAATGTTTATGTGCCAATATTTGCCTGTATAATTGAATACCTTCATTAGAATTTTGGTTAATGTTTTATTAGAAGCTTTTACATGTCCATTTGCTTGTGAATAGTATGGTGATGAGAATCTTAATTTAATTCCGAATGTATCATAAAGACTTTGGATATTCTTGTTTTTGAAATATTTTTTTTTATCTATTATTATTTTATGAGGGAAACCAAAATGATAGATGATGTGATGGTTGATAAAGTCAACAATTTTCTCAACCTTAGTGGAAATAAGAGAAATGGCCTCAACCCACTTGGTGAAGTATTTAGTGGCAGTAATGATAGAACGATGATGGAGGGAGGAATGAGGGTTAATTTCCATGATTAGATCGAAACCCCATTGGGAGAAGGCCAAAAAATCTTTGGTGACTTGTAATTCATGACTTAGAATGTGAAGGAGGTTAGTGTGTTGTTGAAATTTAACACAATGTCAAACGTAATCAACACAGTCTTGATGGAGTGTTGGCCAATAATAGTTGAGTTGAAGGATATGCTTGGCAACTGTGTGACCATTGAAATGTCCACCATAAATCCCATCATGGACCTCCTTAACAGCACCGGGGTTCTTAATACTAGTGAGGCATCTAAGAAGGAGACCATCAAAACCTCACTTATAGAGAAGTCCCCCCTGGCATAGTGTAATGAATGGCATGTTTTATGAAGGTGTGTCTCCCATTATTGAAGAGATCAGAAGGGGCAATAAATAAGGAAAGGTAATCTGTAAGTTTCTTGTACCATAAGTCATGTGGGTTGGATGTTACATTTTTGATAAAGAGGATGTTATTTGATACATAGGAGGGTAATGTTAAGTGATGCATGATGATATAGATTTTTGAGGAAGAGGATGAAGAGGGTATGTGTGAGGCAAGTGAATCCATTATGTTAGTAAACTTATTTATAGATCAAGGAACAATTTGTGAGAGCTAAGAGTCAAATGATCCCAAGAGTGTATCTACATGATGTTTATACCACTATAGAATCTCATTTTTGCATAGGTAAGAACCATTAATCTAGTTAAACACTAGCTAAGAATCACTAAAAATGGTTATGGATTTGATACCCAAGAAGAGACTTGTTTTAAGTCTTAAGATCAAAGCCTCATATTCAACCATATTATTAGTGCATTCAAAATATAATTTAAATGAAAAATAAATAAGCTCACCATCTAGAGGAATAAGAATGACTCCCACACCCCCACCGTATTGACATTTAGATCCATCAAATAACATCATCATTTGATAGGAGATGTCATCATTAGAGATAAATATGATGGATTCATTAGGAAATTCAAGATTTAAAGGTTGGTTGTCAGACAAAGGAGTGGAAACTAACTGGTTAGTGATTATTTTCTACTTAATAGACTTTTGCTGAATAAATCATAAGTTTAATTTAACAAGGACCATGAGCCACTGAGCTACATGTTGGTTGTGATATGGCTTGGAATGCATGTATTTGAGGGGATTAGTATGCGTGACCATGTAGGTTTTGTGATTTAGGAGATAATGGTGAAGCTTGGAGGTGAAAAATACCAATGAAAGGAAAAGTTTTTTAGTATGGGTATATCAAGTCTCATAATCAATAAGTGTGTGGCTTATGTAGTAAACAGCATGTTCTCAATGTTGGTCATCTCGATGTGTAATCATAACACCTAGAAAATTGTCTATTGTGAAGATATGTAGGTAGAAAGACTAATTTTACTTAGGTGGAATAAGAACTAGTGGGGAAAGGAGATATGGTTTGAGTACATCAAAAGCTTCCTAGCAATCTGTATTTTAATGGAAGGAGACATATTTTTTGAGGAGATGATGAAAGGGTTAACAATGATCTAACAACCGAGAGATAAAGTGATAGATTAATTGAAGTTTACCTTATAATCTATGGATTTGTTTGATATTAATAGGTGGAGGCATCTCTAGATTTACTCTAACCTTAGCAGGGTCGACTTGAATACCATAGAGAGAAATGATAAAACCTAAAAGCTTATCAAAAAGAACACCAAAGACACATTTTTTTGGGTTTAGTCACATGTTTTATTGGAGGAGATGAGTAAATATGTTTTTCAGAATCTTCAAGTGATCTTGGCAAAGTTTAGACTTATCAAGTAAGTCATCCATGTAATCTTCCATAATTTTTTGTAGGAGATCATGGAAGATGTAAGTCATAGCACATTGATAAGTGGAACTAGATTTCTTCAGACCAAAAGGCATGACCTAATAATCGAAAGTCCCCCATGGGGTTATTGATCCTCAAGAGTGACCATGATTGATTATATCCAAAAAACCCCATCCATAAGGGATAACATCTCATGGCTAGTTGTTAGATCAATAAGCTGGTCAATACTTGGCAATGGGAAGTAATATTTTAGACAAGTAAGGTTTAAGTCATGATAGTCATTATAAATGTAGATTCCCCTGGTCACTTTTATGACACAAATAATATTGTAAATCCATTGTGGGTAGTTGATGGGTTGAATAAAGTTAATAGAAAAGAGGCATTAGAGCTCTTCTTTGATAAGAAGAGTAATACAAAGATGCATCTTATGAAGCTTCTACCTAATAGGTTTAGCATCTTGATTGATGATAATGTTATGGGTGATGATAGAGGGGTCAATACTAAGCATGTCATTATAAGATCAAGTGAAATATTTTCTATGGTTATTAAGAAATGTGGCATAATCAGCTTGCTCAAAGGAATCCAAATATTTACCGATCTTCAAGATGTGGGGGTTATCATGAGAGGGTAGATTGATGTCAATGGTTGATTCATTTAACATAGATTATGTTTTAAAAGGGAGAAATAATTGGATATAGGAATCATCTACACCCATGTATGTGAGAATATCATCATCATCTTGACATTAGATAGTGTTAATAGTAAGAGAGTCTAAATCAATTATTTTAGGATGAATGAGAGGAAGGGGCCTTGTTTCCTTACCCTAGTGATAGGTGAGAGGCTCCAAATGAATGGCATTTATTGAAAAAAAATAGGAGGTATAGATACCTTTGATTTAATAGGTGATGGTGGAGAAGAAAATGGAGAGGGAGAGACTGGCTCTTCAATAATTGGTACATGAGAAGTTTTAGTGAGTTTAGTTGGTTCATTTTAACCCACACCATGCCTCTTTTTGTCATTTTCAGTGGTTTGGATAGTAGGATATTCAATAAGTGTATGGACACCCTGCTTGTAATGACCTAAACCAAATCCTTTCTAGGCACACTGATAGAGATATGTGTGTGTAAAACTAGGCTTACTTAGGAAAGAGAAGTTGCAGGTAAATGGTTGTGGTGAAGAGGATAAATTGCTAATAATGGGATCCTGATCAATTCCCCCATATGTGAAATTAGTTCAAAGGTTAGGGAGCCCATAAGGGATTACTATATCTATGGGGGGATCATAATTTGGGTGCATGTGAAGCTTTCCATACTCTTTTTTAGTATAGAACATGTCAATTGTCAACAAATGATATTCACTGTGTGACAACCATTGAAAAGTTTCCTCCATGGGATATTTTCTAGGAATTTGTATTGTTGATATCTATGTAATTAAGGGAGTGGAGATTGTGAAAGCTTCAAAAGTATCATGTGGAGAAGATGATGTTTTAAATGGAATGAGAACATCATTGGGACTATAAGTTATGTTGCATGTTTTAAATGGAGGTGGGTCAACGAGTATAACATGCACTTGTCCATCATGCTTAAACTTGACACAATGGTTCATATTTGAGGGTACACATGCCATAGCACATATCCAAGGTCATCCAAGTAAGATGTTATATTGGAACTCTCTTTCTACAACATAGAAAAGCTCAAGAATTGTGTGGGGACCTACATGGATATGTAAGACAATAGTGTCCACCATAGTAGCTATGGTATCTTAAAGGAGCAGAGCACCACATCAATTTGAGACATGAATTTTTTGAGAAGGGATAGTTATTTGTAGGAATGATTAGAAATAATATTAATACTATATACCTTATTTATCATGACTCTCTTGACATGGGTTTGATCAATATATGTAGTAATAAAAAGGGTAGAATCCTGATCTTCAAGGTGTTGAAGTAGAATTTCTGAATTACTAAAGGAAATCAGGGAGATGGAATTAAGAGAGTTGACCAAAGCTGTAAGAGGTTGGGGATCATCAGATTATACCTTAATTACTTGCAAAGCACTAATCAAATATTTATTGTGTTGGGATGAGTTTTGGATTAACTCATACAAGGACATTTTCACAGGGATTTGGTGAAGCTATTTCACCATCAAACTTTGAATAACATCCGAAGATGTTGGTTTCAAGACCCATAAGATGGAAATATTTGGATTCAAAGGAGGAGTGTCTTTGGTGAAGGGATGAGCCAAGGGAGTAGTTACCTTTTCCTTACCTTTATCATTTTGGTTTTGTGACCGTGTGGCCACATTAACTATGTTGATCTGAAATGTAGGTAAAGGAGGTGGCAAAGGGGGTATGACCACATCTTTGTGTTTGAATTTATGTGGAATAGTAGGATATATTTTGGATGCTAGAGGTGGAATAACAAGAAGGTTAATATGAGTGTCAAAAAAGAGATTGTTGACATCAAAGTGTTGCCAAATGACTGCTATGAGGGATTTACAATTCTAGTATCATGTCTAGGTGAATGATGATGTAAATACACTTGTGTATCATTAAAACAAGATGGATTCATTATAAGAGGACTATAAAGCTTAATGGGAGGAAGATTTATTATGGAAGATTGAGATAAATGACATAGGAAAAATCTCTAAGAGACTATGAGTGGGCTCAAATTTGTTGTGGTAATAGGAGTGAAGACCTTCTTTTGTTTAGGAGTCACAAGTGTAATTTTGTGTGGTTCCTTGTTTGGTGAAGGTGGAGTTACATGTTTTACTGACACTATCTTGGTGTTAGGTTTCTTGATGTCATATTTGAAAGGCCTACTAGGTGGCAAAGGAAGTAGTGGAGGTAACTTAACCTTTTATTTTTCTTGGGTAGGTAACACTCCAATTAAAGTAGAGGGGTGTGGTCCCAAAATTGATGATAAGGCTAAGGGTTGAAGAGGGGAATAGTGAAATCTAGGAAGCTTAACATTTTTTTTTCTAATTCAGTCTATGAAAATCCAACTTGTGCTTAAGGAGTTAAATCTAATTTCACATGTGGATGAATTAAATTAGAGACAAGATGTATGCCTAAGGGCTTGATCTACTTTAATATGGAAAATGCCTATGAGGGTGAGGGTTTTGACATAAATGGATGAAATTTAGGTGATTTTGGTGGTAAAGGTTGACATTCATTATGTTGGATAAGGAGTTTTAATTCAGTCCTAAAATATTGCATGATCTAGCTTTGTGGAGTCAATAAATTCTAGATTTTTCACCAACCGTGAGAAGGGTTTAGATGAATTTGATGTATGCCTTAAAGTTACATCTTTAGAAGGTTAAGGTGTTTGAGAAAGATGGAAATTATTTGTCTCTACTAATTTAGGCTAGAGATGAGAAAGAGACACAACGGGGTCTTCTTCGATAGAGACAAGAGAAGATGCATGGTCCTCTATGAGTGGAGGAGAGGTAGGTGAAGAGGGTTCCTCAAGGGGGTAAAGCATAGGTATTATTTCTCCCTTGACATGTGGGTGAGGATCAGGTAAATTATGATCTTCCATAGGTAAAATAAGGGGTAAGATTGGTACAATTGGAGTAGGTATAATAGGTTTCTAGTCTTATATGGGAGTAGATAATATTAACTCTTTTAGGTGCAAAGGTGGAGTAGATGGGGTACTAATCTCTATCAGTGGAGGAGAGATAGGTGAAGAAGGTTCCTCAAAAGGTATAGCATAGGAATGATGCTCCTTTCAACATGTGGTTGTGTAATGAGTAAGGTGTGATTTTCAAGTGGTAAGAGGATAGGTAATATTAGTGCAAACAGAACTAGCAATATTGGCTCCTCTGGTGGCAAAAGAAGTGGTAAAGAAGGCTCTTCCTCATGCAGGAGCGGAATAGGTGAAATAGGATCTTCTACCTTGGGAAGAAGAATGGGAAAGACAAATGTCATTAACTATGGGGGAGGAATTGATAAAATGGGTTCCTCATGTTGACTGAGAGGTTGAACTAGAGGTAAAGAAAAGACCATATTAACCATATAGATATTATGATCGCCTGAGTTAGTCATGGTCTAAACAATATTTTAATTGGGTGAATGGTTAGGAAAGGGGTATTTGAACACATACATACTTTGATTAGGGGGTATATTAGGATTAACCAAGATGAGATCACCCCTATCAAGCATGTCTTGAATAATATTCTTGAATGTCTTATAGTTATTAGAAATGTGGCCTTTAACTTGATGGTAGCCACAAAACTCATCTTCCTCGTACCAAGTTTGAATAGGATGGGAGGGGTCAAACTATAGAGGAGGTTTGATTTGAGGAAGGGTTAGGACACCTTGTTGCAATAGTTTTTCCATAATCGATGTATATGACTCCCCAATGAGAGTATATCATCTTTGTTCATGCTGTTGTTGGAATTTCTTGGTGGGATTTTGAGAAGCTGAGGAATTAGATTGGTTTTTGGTTGTGGAGGAATCTAACTTAATAAACACTAAATTGGAGGAGCCTTTAAATTTTTTGTTATAATAAGTTTTAGAAGAGGAGTCATTCAATTTGGAATTAGGATTCTTACTACGCAACATGACTTTACTTTCATCTATAGCCTAAATCTTGAGTTTTTATGCCATTGTAAAGGCCTCATCAAATGTGCATAAAGTTTGTACTTGGAGTGTGGATGAAATGTGTTTAGTAAATTTCCTTGAAAAGATCTCAATAAGCTCAGTTTGGGGTAAGGAGGAGAGTTGATTGATCAAGCCTCTTCAATGAGCTACAAAATCTATAATAGACTCATCATCAAATTGTGCAATGGAATAAAGGTCTGTAATAGAAACATTTTTAAAAATGTTAATAGAGAAATGGTATAAGAATATTTGTGTGATTCAGGTAAATGAGAAAAGGGAGTGTTGAGTTATAAAGTTATACCAATCCAAGGAAACACCTGAAAGAGACATAGGGAAAGTGCAAAGTAGTAACACATATCATGCCCTATTAAATAACAAGCATGTCTAAATGCTTGTAAATGATATTGTGGTTCCTCTTTACTTTATAAATGAGTAAATTTGGAGAGTTCCCATTACCTTGGAGAAGGGTGAATAGGCATAGAAGATGGATGGATTCATTACATATCTAATCATAAGATAACACATTCTTTGAACCAAAAACATATGTCCCTAGATTAGACATCTTATCCATCAGCATCTTGATGAGGTCTAGAGGGGGATTAGTCTAGGGGATACCTCCTAAGTAATAAGGAACTTGATAGGAATTAGAGGGAGTGTATGACATAGATTGTTGAGGTTGTGTTGGTGCAACATAAGGATAATGAGTCATAGGTTGGGGGGCAGAAAGAAAAGGGGCTTGTCCCATTGGGTTAGAGACTATACTTTGGTTGGATGTTTCTATTATAGGTTGGTTTATTGGCATGGCTATACTAGATGAAGGTTTATTCATAACTCAGGTAATTATAGGTGTGAGAGTAGATAGAATAGGTACCACTAAATTTTGGAATAAGGTGAGACTTGACTAAACTGGTTATGGCTATGAAAGTAGGGAAGTCATGCCAGGGTTTAGGTGGGATTGGACAATTGGTGATGCTAAAATTTGGACATTGTGTATGGTTGGGTTAATTATCAAGGAGGTGGTTTGAGTAACCATGGGGAAAATAGTGGAGGTAGTTAAAAATAAAGTTATCTCCATTAGAGAGGTTGGCATACCATATATTGGGTCACCCAAAGAATTGTGGGTTTGGCTCATGGTAAGGTGATGCTTAAGGGCTACCACATTGAGATCAAGAAATTTAGAAAAACCTTGATCTCCTTCAGGCACAATGGGAATTTGGTTGGGGTTGGGAGTATGCTACATTATAGACTCAACAACAAGAGGAGAAGGTAGAAGTGGTTGTTAGCTTGTGTAATCGATAATAATTTTGGCTTGAGCTCATGTCAATACCATACAAGAGGAAGTATAAATAGTCTTATTACTCTATATTAGTGACAAAATAAGGAAAAAGTAGGTTTAAGTGAAGGTAAGTGAGTTGTTTCAGCTTGCTATTTTGAGTAAATCAAAATTACATAGTCATCAATGTCAGTCACTTGATCGATGCTGGTAGTAAAATTTTGATGACATCGGTGGGATTAACTGATGTCGTTAGCTAAAGTATAACAATGCTGGTATAGCTAACTAATATCAGTCACTATGATATCCTAAGAGATGGAAAATGCAAAGTTTTAGAAACCTAGAAGTAGAAACTAGGTAAAATAGTGGATGTAAGAGGTCCATTTAAGAAGGAAGAACACTTAGAAAACCTGATATAATAGGTTACACAAACTAAGTATTAGAAATAGTGTTAATTTTATGAATAAATAGGAAAACATCCTTACCAACTCCAAAATATAGAAGGCAATAAAAAAGCAAACAAAAAGAACATATAACCACTAATTATTAACTGCTAGAGATTAATTTTAGTCTCATATTGGCTTATGGCTTAATAAAAGAGTGAAAAGAGAATTTGGTTATCAAAGTTACTAGAAAGTAATCTATAACTAGTTTTAGGTTAGCTTTAGTGCTTAAGAGGAAATATATGTCAGACTAGGTACATGGATTGTTATAGGGGCTTGCTCCTCGCACTTCACGAACTTGAAGTCAAGCCAGGCTACTTATCCAAAACATACCTTTTGTCTAGAGTTTATACTCCACTAGAGAATGGAGTAAGTTCTCTCTTTGGTGGTGAAATCCAAGTAGGATAGCCAGGTAGGGTAAGGTGATCCACTAGGTGATGAAATCTTGATGGGCCTTTTCTCAGGTGAGTTTAGATGTTTGTTTTTGTGAGTTTGATTTGGTTATGTAACATAGGTGCACTAAAATTCATTCATAATTATTATAATTAACTAGGTGAGCTAATATATGCAATAGGCAAATAATGAAGTGCAATAAGTTTTAAACCCAAATCTAAAATGTTTATATTTGAATGAAAACAAAGATGAAATCAGAGTAGAGAATGAAATTCACTATCCTAATGTGCATGCAAGAAGAATTAAAGAAGAGATTATTTCAGCTTGTAAGAAAAATGATTAATTGCCTTTAGAGGCAAAGAGAAAAGAAAAAAATTCAATTTATTACCTTTAAACTGAAAACAAAATGTTGAATTTTTAGTTTTGAGAGAGAAAAGGAGAAAGTGAAAGAAATGAAAATTTCACTATAATGTACCTATATGAATTATTAAAACAAGCAATGAACCCAATAAAAAATCATGGGTCCCACCGAACATGCTAGAAATGTTTTACTAAAATTTGTCTATTCCATGTCTAAAGAAAAATAGAGAAGAATGGTAGAGATAAGTGATTATAATGAACCTAGATTGGTCTTTGCATCATATCAAAACATTTTGAGCACTCCTCTTTGGTTGGGGAGGACTACCTATAAGTAAGAAAGCACTACCACAAAATGTTTGTTAGCAAATATTTGAGTAGGATGCCAAGTTATGTGCTTGTTCCAAGAAGTGTCAAACTTCCTTAGATATAATAGTCCACTTTTGAGAGACAAAAGAGTAATAAATTACTAAAAAAGAGGTAAAGAGAGAGTAGAATAGAGATAATGTTATCGTTATTCATAACCTGAGTGCATTAGAAAGTAACAGAGTGTAGGTGGTATGTTTTATTTGCATTTTGGAAGTTATTTGGGTAGGTTTTGGAAGGGTTAGGAAATCCATAGTTGATAATGTTAGTTATGCTACCAAGGTCAGTAAGGGTGTGATTGATATCGGTTATGATGCCAAGGTTGGTGAGTGAATGCGACTGATGTCGATTAGTCTACCAAGGTTGGTAGGGGCAATAATTACCTAGGAGCTTGCAAAAGGCTTTTCTAGGTTTGGGAAATGGTTTTGGTCAACTCTGAGAGGTTGGGGAGAGTTTTGAGAGAGAGAGTATGGTTTAGATGGATCTAGTCAAAGGTTTGGTGTGTTAGATCAAGGAAAAACAAATAGGTAAGCTTTATAACTCCTTTATAGGGGTTCGGTTAGGAATGTGTGAAGTAATGAATAATAGATGTAAAGTGATATGAATAATAGAATAAGTGATATAATTAGTTACAGTGGTGACTAAATGATAAGTGTCAGATGGATGGATCCTATTAGCTAGTCCAAACTAATGCCTTGAATAGATAGAACAAGCAGGTTTTGTTGGTCCTCAAGAGTTTATTTCCTAATCTAGATTGACTTATGTAAGATAATAGTAAGTTAGGATGTCAAAAGTTGAATGCCAAGAGCTTAGATGAAAATAAGGAGTTTTCTTGATTTTTTATAAACTAAATATTAGGTTGGATTTTGTCTTATATAACTGACGTCAGTGATCCTACCAATGTCAGCCATGGGTTGTGTTGGGTGAATATTTTGTCACCACCTAACTGATGGGAAAAATAGATGTTTCAACCATAGCATAAGGAGATTTATCAGCCAAATGGGCAATTCAACCACATCAAAAGGGGAAAAATCTCTCCTCTCATCAAGGGGAGGTTCTCTATAACTATGAGGTGCTATATATTAATATATAAGCTAAAAATAACACTCAGGGTAGGATAACACCATCCATCTCTCTTTTTTCAGAGATGATGTTCACAGAGTAAAGGAAAATTCCTGGGTAATTACTAAAGGCATTTCTCTTCTTTCAGAAATGATGTTTAGAAAACTAGAGGAAGACTTATTGGTAGTACAAAGTCATCCCAAGATCCTTTACATAGAAACAGAAAACAACACACTAAAGACAATTGTGGCAACACAAAGTCTCTCCACAGTCAGCTTCAGGACACCTTCCTAATTACTTCCACTAGTTCTGATTGTTAAATTAAATGGACAAGAATGCTTCTGGGAAATAGACATAAGAACAATTTCATAAATAACATAAGTTATTCTAGCACAAAGTTGGAAAGGTCACTTATTTTCTCATTCAAATAAAGAAATATGATTAACAATCTGAGCTCAAGTCTCAGGAAATGCCTTTCAATTTGGATAGAGTTTTACTTATATACTAGAGAGATCTCCTTTGCATAAAATAATAGATTACAATATATAGTGCTCTAAGAAAGACTTGGGCACTTTGTTTTATGGAATGGCCCATGCTACATTCAATGCCTTGAATGCATTTTTAGTTCTATCAAGGGGCCATGCTAGAATAGGACATTGGCCTTAACTGTGGCATGTCAATTCATCTCAAATGTCTCCTCTTAAAGTATGGGCCACCTAGTCCTCTTCCTAATATGTACGTAGCTATCTACTTCACCTTTACTTGATGGATAAAAATAGGCCACATCTTTGAGTGCTCACCCTCTCTGATGTCTACTTGGTGGACTGTTTCACCTACTGGAATAACTTTCCTGTAGATATTTCTGGTCCTTACCTCTTATTCCCTCTTTTCTTCATGCATTTTATCTCTTCCTCATGATCTAATCTCTCAAGCTATCTTTTCCCTTTTTGTTGGCTCTTTCAGCTCCTTCAGCTGGTCACTGAGTTTATTCTTAGGTTTGCACCACATTTGAAAATAAATGGGCATTTTATTACCTTGAATTTGACATCCATGGGGACGTCACTAGTCGTTGGTCAATTAAACCACTTTGAACCTTAAACCTTTAAACCATGAGAGTGCATTGGTTCAAAGGTTCAATAGTTTGGGCAGTCTTATTGGCTCCTTGGTTCAATTGATTGAACCATCTCTTCAAACTTGTCTCTAGAATCTTCCACTTCCTTCCTTTGCTTGAAGATTCCTTGTGAACTTTGAACTTCTTGAACTAGTTGAACTCTTTGAACCATTTGAACCTATGAACCATTTTAGTTCAAAGTTCAACAGTTCATTCTCTTTCTTTAAATCCTTTGAAGTTTCGAACTCTCTGCCTTCTTTTCTTTTCTATTGAACTCATTGAACCTTTGAACTTTGAACTCTTTTGGTTCAAGGTTCAATGGTTTAATGGTTCATTCTTTGTTCTTCAAATCCTTTATTCTTCTAAGTCTCTCAAACTTTATTGCACTTGTTGAACCTTTGAACTTTGAACTCTTTTGGTTCAAGGTTCAATGGTTCAATGATTCAATCTTTCTTCTTCAAAGTCTTCTTTTGATCTTATTGAACTCGTTGAAACTTTGAACTTGTTGAACCATTTTGGTTCAAGGTTTAACAGTTCAATAGTTCAACCTTTATTCTTTGAAGCCTTCTTTTCTTTAAGTCTGCTGAACTTATTGAACTTTAGAACTTGCCAAAGTCTTCAAACTCTTTGAACTGTTCGAAGTAGTTGAACTTCTTTGAACTCGTTGAGTGTTTAACTCTTTTTGAACCTTTGAACTCGTTTAACCTTTGAACCTTGCTAAAGTGGGGTTCAATGGTTCAATGGTTCATTATATCTATTTTAAGCCTACCGATGGACTTTTTGGTTAAACCTCAGTGTTAAACCAGCCTTGAAAATGCCTAAGTGTTTGGAAGTTGTTCCTTTATGCGAGCCTGCCTGTTGAAGTTGTTGAACCTATTGAACATGCGAGTTCCTTGACTGAAAATGCTTGAATAATTGAATAACTTGAGAGCTCAAAACATTTTTTGAGAAGGGAAGAGAGAATTTTATCTTATAGGACTAAAATAGTTGATATTTTGTCCTCAAAAACCAGTGACAGATTTTGGGAACAACAGGTTGACCAAAATCAGTGGCCTTAAAATAGGTAAAACTACTATTTTTGGCCAATTTTTTGTTATTCCTCATGCCAAGTGTGGAACCTGTTACAAAATAGTAAAAATAGGAGGTTAAAAAGGATGTATTTTATTAGTAATTTAGTTTTGAGGTGAGAAAAATTCTTGGCTAGTTAGGATAAGGTGACTAAGTCTTGAAGTGACTCATCAGGTGAGAATTAGTCTTAGGATGAGGTGGCTCGATAAGGTGGCAAAAGGAGTTTTTAATTAACTTAATTATATATTTTAAATTAATTAAATATGTGAGGGGTAAAAGCATGGGTTAAGGAGGCTAATTGTTATTATTGAAATAGGGCTTAAGGGGGGTTTTGACACAGGGAGTTACACACGTGTGTGTGATATAATTTTGGTGTCTACACCTTGACCAAATTGGAACATATTAAAAATCAATAAATAAATTAAAAAATTACACACACTTTAATTAGACCCATTATAAGCTCACCTTATATCCCCAACACCATTTATCTCATTTCAATCCTTAAACCATACCATTAGGCCTACTCACAATTAGACCTTCTTACTACCAAAAATTCAGCTTTGAATATCTACAGTGTAAAGTCAACATTGCCACATAAGGTGAGCTTATAATGGCTTACTGCTAGAAATTCAGCTTTAAATATCTAAAGTGTAAACTAAAATTTTACACATAACCATATCAAAAAAATCATATGGATATAAAATCCATGACCTTAGGGTCATCACCAATTCCATTATATTTCACCATATAAGGCAAAAAACCTCAAACAAATCATATTCATATGCTCACTCAGAACTGCAAATAGACTTTGAGAACCCAGTAAAGAAAATTTGACTTTTCACACCTTCATAGGTGTTTCTCCACGTTTTCTACAATTGCTTTTAGATAAGAAGAAACTAAGGTTAAAGGTTAGGGGTTTGATTGATACCTGAATTAAGTTGCACACCGTATTCAAGCATTGTGAGAGCTCCTCTTTAACTGTGGAGGAAACACCTACAATAAGAATAAGACTCAAACAAAGAGAATGTTAGAGGAGGATATGGTGGACTGCCAAGCTACGCACTCGGTCCTAGAAGTGTGAAGCTCCGTAAGGGATGATAGTCCACTATTTAACAAAAAGAGTGTTGTATAAAAAGAAATGATGAAAGACTAAGAAAGAGAAAAATAGATAATACGTACCTATTCTTTACAGTCAGTCTATCACAGTCACCAACGTTGGTAGTCCTACTGCAGTTAGTTGGTAAATGATGCTGACGTCTATTAGACTACCAATGTCAGTAGGGGCAGTGGGCCTTGGATGGGTTTCAGAGTTATTTCTATGGTTGACAGAGGAGTCTAAGAGTTTAAAGGTTTGTGCAGGGTTGCAGGAAAGTGAATAGGGTCTGAGGAAGGGCAAAGGTAGAGGGTAGGTGTGAGAAGAGGGTAAGAATAAGAGGAAGGCTTTTCAGCCTCTTCACGAAAGAAGTATGGTCATCTCTCAATAATTCTTAGAAATACCAAATGGATACTAATTACCAATGTATTCTAAAATATTGAAATGAGACAGAAGAATACTTAGCTCTGCTGGATGAAGAACTAGAGATGTCAGAACACGTATTCTTATTGTGGCTGATGTTGAGATCCTCGTACAGTGTTTCAATCTAATGTCTAGGGTGACTTGTGCAGAGCTTTGGTAGCCGAGAGAGTGATAGTCAAATTATAATGATTGGATTTAGAGTGTGCACATCAATATCTAAAGAGGTGGGGGCCAGCTCAATGAAAGAGCTAGGCTTATGTAATCGATGTCAGTGATCCGACTGGTGTTGACTGACATTTGATCGCTGTCAGTGGCTAGAGAATAGGTAAAAAGGCTATTTTTAGTTCTTTGCCCATTTCTCCATCTACCAAGTGCATTTGCCATTGGAGAATGGGAAAAAGATAGGTTTATTAGGCACGAGCGTTGGTTAGGAGGTTAGAATGGAGTGAGAATAGGTCATGGGTGGTTAGAATTTAGATGACCTAGTCTCAGGGTGACTCATAGGGTAAGAAGAGGTCTTAGTGGTGAGGTGTCCAAGGTGAGGTGTCTAGGTGAGGTCATTAATTTAAAATAAGTAGTTTATTTTAAATTAATTAAGGTGTGTAAGTGTTTAGAAGGGGACCAAGGGGGGTTGACATAATATTGGTGTCTATATTTTCCCCTTTTGTCTTGTGGTTTGTTCTGACGAACTGTAAGACAAAAATAGGTGTAGGTTGCCCCAGGTATGGGATGAGGTATTCCCCATCAAAGAAAGAATCAAGAGAAGGGAACTTCAAATCGAGTGTTGATTTGATAGGTAGTGGATGGATATGGTGAAGTTGGAGTGTGAACACTGCAATAGTTGAGATTGCACGTATACCACTTCACTTGATAGGCAGGTCAAATTGTCATAGGAAAGGTCAAGGAGCACTAAAATCGAAGTAACCGGTCCTTAGCTTATTATTGGTAGCTGATTGGGTTAAATGATCAAAGCTGTAGCTCTAATGGCCAAGGAAGACTAAAATTAAAGTAACAGATCCCCAACTTATTAGTGGTAGCTGATTGGGTTAAACGATCAAAGCTATAGCTCTAATGGTCATCATGTTCCAAGTATCCTGGGCTAGGAAGTGCTCCTAGAAAACATGAAAATGTCACAAATATTTGGGATCAACTTGGTTGTGATCCAAAAATACGTGTGAGGGGCATAATGTGGGGTATGTATAATTTGCTAACTATTCGTGAGGTAGCATATGCAATCAAAACAACCAAGGCAAAGTTGTCTAGAAAGTGGTTGTGGTCTGAGGAGATAGTCACGATCTCCAAAGTCATTAGTTGAGTTGGGCTGAGATATGAGTGATCTCAAGTATTATTTGTGGTGGATAGGGAGATGTATGTGATCTCCAATGTGCCCCATGAGAAATCTAAGGTGACTTCCATAGTGTCAAGGCTGGTTGTTTGGTCATGATTTTAGGCTAGTTTAGATAGCTGGTCCATTAGGTAGATGAACCAATGAATGGCCGAGCTAACCTTAGAAGACCCCCTATCAACTGAGTGCTACCTACATAGCCCCTATTATAAGGGTCTCAGGCCAATGTATTTCCATATTGGTGATGGTGTATGCTAAAAAATGAAATGAGTGTATGATGATGTTATAACCTTTTCCATATTGTGTGATGTTGTATGTTATAACATAGGTTATGTGGTTTTTCATCCTTAGCAATTTTACATATTAGTGATGGTGTGTGCTAAAAATGAAATAAGTATATTCATGCTTCAATAGGTTTCCATATTGGTGATGGTATATGCTTGACATAAATTGTATTTGGTTGGTAGTTTCCATGTGTATTGTTTTTCATAGAAACTAGTGTGAATGGGCTATGATAATTTATATAACAAAAATTGATATTTGCATTAAATAAATCATGAGGTTATGTTATTGGTTATAAAATATTTTGGTTTGGTTTGGTTTGGGTTGGGTTGGTTTGGTTTGGTTTGGTTTGGGTTGTTTAGAAAGTGTTTTGGTTTGGTTTGGTTGTATGCGATGAAGGTGTGTAAGAAATGAAAGGCGTATTGCTCTTTCATTGACAAGGACCATAATGCTAGCATAGATAGGGTTTTTGTAAACAAAAGCCTCATTCATGAATTACGTCATTGACCATTGGTTTTTGTTAAAGAAGTACTCGAATCACTTAACATTAAGTGAACTCAACATCCCTTGGGTATGTTGGGGTAATAGGTGTGATTATGTGATATGTGAGGGTAGCATAACCCTTTTTAGCAGGAATTACTTTGCCCCTTTTATAGGTGACCCTAAGAATGACTATAGGCAAGTCCATGACTTAATAGTTTGTTAGTAATTTTTTATTTTTTTTTGTAGACTGATCAATGCAGGAAGTCTACTTGGGGATGTTTTTTTGTGGTCGTGTGAAGCTGATTGATGCGGGAAGCTTCTGAGAGGGTGTTGTCTTTGTAGCAAAATTTAGGCATAGCCATCCTTCGAGGGAGTGGTCTATATTTTGCGTTGTATGTTGTGATGTTTTTGAATAGCTGTCCTTCAAGGGAGCAGTCTAGTAATTACAATAATAATGTGGCTATCCTTCGAGGGAGCAGTCTACATTTATAGTTTATGACCCTTTAATATTTTGTTAGGCATCCCAATTTTATATGTTTTGTTTTTGACTAAAATTTTAGTCATGGACTAGACTATAGAGCTTTAGGGGTTTCCCTTTTATTAGGACAAAGCATAAATGCTAAAAAAGGGTTGACTAATGTTTGTAGGGAAAAAGGGTTGAAAAGAATAGGAATGAGGATGACAGGGATTGCTTAAGGGATGAGCTCAAGTTAAACATGAATTGAATGATTACTTGGTTAACAGTAGAATGGTTGCAAATGCAAGGCATTAAGGGGCTCAAGTTCTGGCTGGACTTCGAGAGAAGATAGATGATAATTCCCTGATCCATACTTGTGCGTTATTATATAAGGTCCGAGATAATTAGGAGCAAACTTTCCTCATTTGCTTCTTTCCATATTGGTCATGTGTTGGTTTTCTTTAAGGACAAGATCTCCAATTTTGAAATCTTACTCTTTCATATTTTTGTTGTAGGTACGCTTGATGCAATCTTGGTAGATATGAAGATGATTAAGAAGTTGGTTGATGCGTGGTCGATGCTTGGTTGAGGTTGCGATAGTCATAACAAAGTCAAATTCCCCTAGTTGTATTTTTGACAGGGACAATGTTTGACACCCATTGTGGATAATCAATGGATTAGATAAATGTGATAGAGAGAAGACGTTGAAGTTCGTCTTTGACAAGGGGTGAAACCTGAGGATGCATCTTGCGAAGCTTTTGTCTGACAGGCTTAGTTTGAGAGGGTGAGATCATAATCTTCTAGGTTATAGTTTGGAGTCTCAGAATCACTGAAGGTGATGGAGGCAATGGTTAGAAATGATTTGACTAAAATAGCCAGTGGTTGGGGGTCTTTAGGTTGGACCTCCACTGCCTGTAAGGCTTTGATCAAGGCTTGGCGATGTTGTGGAGAGATTTGAATTAGGTCATACAGAGATATCTTCATAGGGGTTTGGTGAAGTTGTTTCACCATGGAGTCGTGAATTGCCCTAGAAGATGTTGGTTGAGATGTGCCCAAGATAGAAATCTTGGGTTTTGGTGGTTGAGAAGGTTTGGCGAATGGATATGTCCAAGGGATAGAAACCTATTCTTTTCCTTTATCCTTTATAGTTTGGGACCTTGTGGCCACATTAATAGCATTGATTTCAAATAAAGGGGGAGAAGGTGGTAGGGGGACCATCATCTCATGTTGAGATCCTGATTCAAGTGAGGAGGTTAGAGAGACATGGGATGGTGTCAGTAATTTGTCAAAAGGGCAGTCAAGAGAATCCTTAACAAGAAGGGTGTCTTTTTCCAAGTGTTGGTGAATGACAACATTAAGGGTGCAACAATGCTCAGTATCATGCCTAGGTGTGTGATGATATGCACAGATTTGAGTGTCATCAAACCAAGATGGTTTTGATCTGAGAGGTTGGTATGGCTTAATGGGCAGGAGAATAATGCTAGAAGATTGCAAAAATTGACGTAACAACAAAGCATAGGAACTCACTAATGGGTCTGCATGCATTGTTGTAGTAGGGGTTAACAACTTATGTTTAGGAGTTGTAGGGGGAGTTTTTCCTACCACCTTTTTGGTTGGTGGTGTGGCGACACACTTAGATGGCACATTTTTGATGAGAGGTTTTGGATTTCTTGGAAGAAATATGTTTTTGATGGGTAATGGAGGTAGTTTGTTTTTGTGAGGTGTTGGAATAGGGAGCACTCATGTTAAAGTGGAAGGATGTGGACCCAAGATAGAGGGCAATGGTGAAGGTGGGGGAGGAATTCTCTGACGTGGTTTAACACCCTTCTTTAGTATGGTGCGAGGACCACTATTGTGTGGGGTGAGGTTCAAATCTACCTTCACTTGTGGGTGAGTGAGGTTTGATACAGGGTGAACATCAAGAGATTTAATTTGTTTCAGCATGGTGGATGCCTATGAGGGTTTGGGTTCAGATGTGGAAGGCTAAGCTTTTGATGATTTAGAAGTGGGATCCTGATTCTTGTTAGAGACTTTGGGGTGATTTGTTGTGGAAGGGTTGGTAGTATGAGATGAAGCGAGATGTGTAAGATAAGGAGCCTTAAGTCATTCCCATAGTGCCTCATGTTTTAGGTTCCTAGACTAGAGAAATCCTAAGTTTTCTGCCAATCAAAAAAAAGGGTTTAGGTGACATCACGTGAGGTCTTACAGTCAGTCTTTTGGAGGATTGGGGTGATTGTGAGAATGGATACATGTTGGACATAGTGATCATGGGCCAAAGGTGAGAGAACCATCACCAGATCTTTCTCAGTCAAGGTGGGTGAGGTGGCAAGTTCTTCTCTCGATGGAGAAGGGATTGGGGAATTTGACTCTTCAAGTGGATAGAGTGCAGGGATGATTGTTCCTTCCACGTGTGGTCTAGGAGCAAGAAAAGTGTGATCCTCCATTGGTGATAAGAAGGATGAGGGTGGGACCACCAGCGTTGGTGCCATCAAAGCATCCTCCAATATGGGAGAGGTCAAAGTAGACTCTCCTACATAGAAAGGGGTGTAGATGGTAGACTATCCTCCATCGGTGGAGGAAAAATAGGAGAGGAAGGCCCCTCTAAAGGGTGAAGTAGAGGGATTATAACCCCTTCTACATGAGGGCATGGGGCATGAATGGTAACTTCTTCCAATGGTAATACAAGATCCTCACGAGGTAGAAGAATGGGTTGAGGAGGTATTTGATGTCGTGGGGGTGATATAGGTGAAATAGGTTCACCCACGCGAGGAAGAGAGCGAGGTAGAATGAGCTCTTCATTGCATGGGGGTGGTATGGGTAAAATAGGCTCTTTTACCTGTGGTGGAGAAATGGGAGAAATGGATTGACTAACCTCTTCAGACTGTGGGAGAGGTTGGTTAGGAATAATAGGAAAGATCGTGTTGACTGTGCATATGTTGTGTTTCATTGGCCATGGTCTAAACATTGTTCTGACTTGGGGGATGGTTAGGAAATGGTTGCCTAAAGACATCCATGTTTTGGTTAGCTAGCGCATTAGGGTTATCCAAAACAAGATCCCCTTTGTCTAACATGTCTTGAATAATGTTTTTGAAAGTTTTGTAGTTATCTGTGTCATGACCCTTGACACGATGATAGTTATAAAAGTCATTTTCCATATACCATGCAGAGATGGCTCGTGAGGGGTCAAATTGGGGTGGTGGTCAGATTTGAGGGAGATTGAGGACTCCCTGCTTCATTATATTATCCAATACGGAAGCGTATGATTCTCCTATTAGAGTGTATTGATGTTGTACATACTATTGTTGGAATTGTCTTGTGATGTTTTGTGATGTGGAAGGCTCAGATTGGTTGGTTGTGGTAGAAGATGATGACCTAAGGACCACATCATTTTTTGATCCCTTAGAATTGGAGTGGGAAGAATAATATTTGGAAGAAGAAAGGTCATTGTATTTTGCATTGGTATTTTTACTATGCAATTTGACTCTATCCTCTTCGACTGCACAGAGTTCAAGTTTTCAAGCCATAGTGAAAGCTTCATCAAATGTGTGAAAAGTTTGAACCCGTAAAGTGGATGAGATGTGTTTGGCACATGCTCTTGAAAAGAGCTCAATGAGCTCAGGTTGAGGTAGTGAGAAGGAGAGTTGGTTGATCAAACCTCTCCAATAGGTGACGAAGTCAGTGATTGACTCATCCTCAAATTGTTTAATGGAATAAAGGTCTATGATAGAGACCTTATTGGTGATGTTGATTGAGAAATGGTCAAGGAATAGTTGAGCGAGTTGAGTGAAGGTGAAGAGATAATGACTGGTAATGGAGCTATACCAGTCAAGGGCGGCACCAAAAAGTGACATGGGGAATGTGCAAAGTAGTAACGCATCATCATGCGCTATGAGGTAGCAAGTGTGTCTAAATGCTTATAGATGTTATTGTGGGTCCTCTTTACTTTGAAAGCGAGTAAATTTTGGGAGTTCCCACTAGTTAGGGTATGGTCGAATAGGAACTGAAGGGTGGATGGGTTCGTTGCAGATTTGTTCGTATGAAAGAACATTCTTCAAACTTGAAATAGATGTCTTGAGATTGGACATCTTATCCATCAGCAACTTAATTAGATTGGTAGATGGATTGGCATGAGGGGCACCCCCTAAGTTTTAGGGTACTTGGAAGGCATTGGGAGGGGTGTATGACATACTTGGTTGCATTTGTGTAGGTGCAACATATTGATAGTTTATCATAGGGGCCAATGTCAAGGCTATGGGGGCTTATGTTGCGAAGTTGGAGGGCACAACTTGACTAGATTCTACCAAGGGTGGTTGAATGGCGGAGATACTAGTAAAAGGATAGGTGGTCACTCTCATGTTTATAGGCACAAGAGTGGATGGGATGGAGATAATCAAGTTCTGGAAAGGTGTCAAACTTGGTTGAATTGTTTGTGGTTGAGGAGGTACGAAAATCCCAATGGAGGTAGGGTCAAAAAAGATAAAAGGGGAGGCCAAATCTTGAACATTGGCCATGGTTGGGTTACTAGTCGAGGCAATGGCCTGAGTGACCATGGGTTGGGTAGCGGATGTTGTTGCTATCATTGCCACTTCAATAAGAGAAGTTGGCATCTCATAAATTGGGTTACCTGAAGGATCTCACATTTGGCTTCTAGTGAGATAATGTTGGAGAGCCTTGACATTGTGGTCAAGGAATCTCTCAAATTCTTGATCTCCTTTAGGAACAATAGGAGGTTGATCAGGGGTAAGTTGGATAGGAATATGTCTAGTATCTGAAGTATGCTGCATTAGATGACTTGGTATGAAAGGTGAAGGTGGGAGTGGCTGTTGACTTGTGTGGTCAATAAAAGATTTGGCTTGACTATGTGTCAAAACCATCCAAGGTGAAATGGATTCAGGTTCCAAAAATTGTATGTTTCAATTTCAAAAAACCAGAAGTTGTGTTGAACATCAAGAAATTTGGGTTTTAAGCTTGTTGTTTGGAAAGAATTTTTTTATGACAGTGATCGATGTCAGTTGTTTAACTAATATCGGTTATGAAATGTTTTCGAGGTCGGTGAGTTAACCAACATTGGTGAATTTATGTTGCTGACATTAGTGGAAAATCCAGTGTTGGTTTTTGTGTAATTCCAAAAACACAAAAAATTGATAGTTTTTTGAAGGAAGAATAAATTTTGAGTTGTTTTAGACCTCAGAATGATGTGACCTTACCAGCTCAAACAATCAGATAAAAAAACAAAATAGATGATTAGGCAAGCAACCTCTAAAATTTTAGATTCCTAAGAATAAATTTTAGAGTCATGGTGGCTTATGCCTTAGAAGAATGTGTTTGGGAATTGGGCTTGTAGAACATGTCCTAGAGAGGAAGTCTATGGCTAGTTTCAGGTTGTGTTTTGGTGCTCAAAGATCTATGTTAGGTTTAGTACCTGGCCTAGTGCTAGGGCTTGCTCCCTTCACTTCAAAAACCTAGAGCCGAGCTAGGCCACTTAGCCAAAATATACCTTGCCTATAGTTTATACTCTGCCAGAGAACAGAGTGGATCCACCTCTTGGTAGTGAAGTCCAAGTAGGATCGCCAGGTGGGGTAAGGTATCTGCTATGTGATGAAATCCTAGATGGGCCTTGTCTCAAGTAAGTTTAAGTGTTTAATTTGATTGTGATTGTAGTCTGGTTGTGTAACATTTATGCACTACGATTTATTCATAATGCTTTTAATTACTAGGTGGGCTAAGTATGCATTCAAGCAAGAATGAAATGCAATAGTTTTTTTTAAACCAAATTGAAATATTTTTTCAAATGCAAACAATTGAGAAGAGGTTAAGAGTATGAATTTTTCACTACTCTAATGATACAGGCAAGAAGTGATAAGAGGAAAAAGAAAGATGTTCTTTTTAACTTCTGCTAATGGTTTCTTTTTTAAAACAAAAAGATAGAAATGAGGATGCAAGAAGAGAATATTTTCCTAATACATCTATATGAAAGTTTGTTTTTTTAAGAGAAGAAGAATGAACCTAAGGAAAACTCCAGTGTCCCACCGGGTGTGCCAGAATGTTTCTCTACATTTTCTACAATTGCTTTTAGATAAGAAGAAACTAAGGTTAAAGGTTAGGGGTTTGATTGATACCCGAATTAAGTTGCGCACCGTATTCAAGCATTGTGAGAGATCCTCTTTGGCTGTGGAGGAAACACCTGCAATAAGAATAAGACTCAAACAAAGAGAATGTTAGAGGAGCATATGGTGGACTGCCAAGCTATGCACTCGGTCCTGGAAGTGTGAAGCTTCGTAAGGGATGACAGTCCACTATTTAATGAAAAGAGTGTTGTATGAAAAGAAATGATGAAAGACTAAGAAAGAGAAAAATAGATAATGCGTACCTATTCTCTATAGTCAGTCTATCACAGTCACCAATGTCGGTAGTCATACAAAGGTTAGTTGGTAAATGATACCAATGTCGGTTAGACTATCGATGTCAGTAGGGGCAGTGGGCCTTAGATGGGTTTTAGAGTTATTTCTATGGTTGACAGAGGAGTCTAGGAGTTTAAAGGTTTGTGCAGGGTTACAGGAAAGTGAATAGGGTCTGAGGAAGGGCAAAGGTAGAGGGTAGGTGTGAGAAGAGGGTAAGAATAAGAGGAAGGCTTTTTAGCCTCTTCATGGAAGAAGTCAGGTCATCTCTCAATAGTTCTTAGAAATACCAAACGGAAACTAATTACCAATGTATTCTAAAATATTGAAATGAGACAGAAGAATAATTAGCTCTATTGGATGAAGAACTAGAGATGTCAGAACGTGTATTCCTATTGTGGCTGATGTTGAGATCCTCATATAGTGTTTCAATCCATTGTCTGGAGTGACTTGTGTAGAGCTTCAATAGCCAGGAGAGTGATAGTTGAATTCTAATGATTGGATTTACAGTGTGCGCATTGATATTCAAAGAAGCGAGGGCTAGCTCAATGAAAGAGCCAAGCTTATGTAATTGATGTCAGTGATCTCGTCGGTGTCAGCCAATAGTTGATCGAGGTCGGTGGCTAGAGAATGGGTAAAAAGGCTATTTTTAGCTCTTTTCCCATTTCTCCATCTGCCAAGTGCATTTGCCATTGGAGAACAGTCAAAAAATGGGTTTATTAGGCACGAGCGTTAGTTAAGAGGTTGGAATGGAGTGAGAATAGGTCTTAGGTAGTTAAGATTTGGAGGACTTAGTCTTAGGCTGAGTCATAGGGTAAGAAATGGTCTTAGGGTGAGGTGTCCAAGGTGAGGTCATTAATTTAAAATAAGTAGTTTATTTTAAATTAATAAGGTAAGTGTTTAGAAGGGGACCAAGGTGGGGTTGACACAATATTGGTGTCTACAAATGTACACAATAGGAATTTATATTGAATAAAAATGTATTAAAATTAACCTATGATACCTTTAAAACAACTTAATATGCATTATGTTATTTATCTTTGTGCATAATGATTCAGGAACATCATTCTCACTAACACACAAAAAACTGCCTCAATGCTCCAAAATATAGTCATGGAAACCAAGACTTAGAATACATGTGTAAACACTTTTATGAAATTAAAATGGGTTTATATTATCCCTAAACATAATTATAACATTTTTAAATAGATAAATTATAAGGCCTAATATCAATATTTATCTTGCAGACCAATCTCATGGCTTCACTGTACATAGACCTCACTATATTAGACAAGTCAGATTGAGATCAATTTTCTACAATCCAAAATATTATTAAAAAATTATATCAATTAGGGATATTTTTATAGTTATTTTAAAATAACCCCATTTATTTGGATCCATCCCTAATCCACTTTAAGCCATCCCTAATCTCATTCTCACTTTTGCTTGGTTTTTTCACTATCTTCCTCATTGGGCCTATTTAGCAATAAGCCAAATTCCATGACCAATTTAGCATATTTAAATTCTTTAAAATACTCATAAACTTAAATTATCATAAAATAAAATTAACACACGTCATCCTCCAATCACTTTCATGCTTTGACCTGGTCAGCCCTACCTATTATATCAAAAATATGAGAAATAAGGGGTTGCTTATAGCTTCCAATCACTCTTATAATATACAAATGAAAACTAGAGGTATTTTGGAGAGTCCTCGACATGTTATAATAACCAAAATATGTCATAAAAATCATTATGATTCATTTATAATAATATCTTCCATATTAGGTCATTATTAGGGTTTTAGAGAGGGTTTAGGCTACCTTCTACTCTTAACTTTCATTCATAAATATTAAGTCCTAAACCCAAAAAATTATGCCAATTAATTTGAGATAGGACACTTAAACACTTAACATTACTTATCAGGAGCTCATGCAAAGTTTACACATGCCAATGAGCATAAGAATATCCTTCTCAAGTCTATAAAAGCTCATTATATGAACATAAAAAACCTCAAAACCAAATTTCATGTTTTCTTCTTTAGAATTTGACCTAAAAATTGGTCAACACACTTGACACAACCTATCATACATCTAAAAATTCTCTCATGTTCTTTGCCACTTTGGAAACTAGATTTGATCCCTCATTAGGCCACACTAGGTCTCTTTACACATTAGGCCTTGAACTTCCAGTCAAAATTAGACCTTTAACACACCTTAAAAAATTTTGTACTATTCTCAAAACCTCATAATAATGTCATACAACCTCATACATTCTCACATACTAGAATTATTCTTTCCACAAGACTCAAATTTCTCACCTCACCATGCTCCCAAGCTTATGCCTTCTCACTAAGTCTCTTCATACAAATGAAAAAGCCATAAGCTAACCTTCAATCCTCCTGTGAAATTGAATCTACCTTATACACATTTACATAGTTTAAAATATAGTATCATATGTTATACCATTGATTTTCATCCTTCATAGATCTTTATAACACCTTTAGACTCCTCAATAGGTCAGGCAGAGTCTAAGACTAGACTTATTACATGCTAAGGCTTAAGATCTTACCCTTAAAGGTTTACTTTGAAACATTATTAAGTGTTTAAACACTTCATATGCATGATTGGGAATCCTTAAACATCCACTTATACCTATGTGTATCCATCTTGTATCTTGATCTTGACCTTGACATGTCATCAACCTCAGAAGAATTATTGGGTTGCCTTCAAATTCTCTCTCAACAAAGAGACAATAAGTTGCCTTAAAATTATCTCTTGTCATAGGACTCCTTATCACATATCACTTCACCATGCATGATACCAAATTTTAATTTGACAATAATGAAAACATTTATTCCACAACACCAACAACATGAGCACACCTCAATAATCTCCCTTTTTATCATTTATGTCAAACACTCAAACAAAGTTGATCATTCTCATCTCCCCAAGCTGGATCTTATTTAAAATAACCTTTATCCCAACCTATAACTTTTTCCCCCTTTGACATTAATGAAAAAGGGTCATATTTTGAAAACTATATGATCCTTGGACCTAGAACAACACACCTTTACTCTCCAAACAAGATCACTCTCTCTTTAACAAAAACTCAACACAAAATAGGTTCACAACCAATTGCTACAAATTTACTAGGAAAACATGCCTAATCTTAGAGCATGATTGGTTCCTCGTATCTCTACAAAGCATTTATACACTATCATGAATATGGCTCAGTTTGATCAAGTCATCATATAAATGCTTTGTAACCCATCAACTGTAAAAAATAATCGAAGGGAGTAGAATCCAAAATCTCTAGTGCCTTTAAGTATGCCATTGGGCTACAGAGTCATGCTACCCAAAAAGAAAGGCTCCAAAAAGAAATGAAAATGAACAACACAAAACAAGTTAAAGACTATACAAAAATTATACATATGTAAAAGCTGATCTTATCTGATACTTCAAAGATTGAAGTGCTTCAGATGTCACCCACTTTGAGATAGTGAAAATGGCTTTTTATCTTGATATATCAGCAAGAAACCATTTTCTCCCTAGAATTAATGATTGGCGAATGGACCTCTCCACCAAGAATAAATTTTTTTGTGCATTCCTTTTGGTTCTCTCCTCTTACCCCATAGCAAGACTTGATTTCCAGTCTAAAAATCATGAATCCTTATTCTCTTGCAGAAGAGTTTCTTTTCCTAATTTTAATGTGCAACAATATGGTCCATTACCATAATTTGTTGCTCTTCTAGTTCAGTCCACCACATGATTTGATTGTTAGCATCAAACACCTACCAATGATTGGCAGTGTCAGGCACACTTGGTCGAAAGACTAGCTTGATAGTGTACTTTTGCTCTTCAAAGTATTTGTAATGAACCAAGAGGGTCATAGAGACAGCTAATGAATTTGCATGACTATGAAGCTCTCTGGGCACTAAAAATATATTGAAACCATCAAAACTTTCAATACAGTCCCATACCATATTGTGGTAATGGTGTAATCTTTTATTCTTGGTTTGACATAGGTTCCTCACCTGACAAATCATCAGTTCAACATCTCCTTTGGTGTGAAGGAGTTTGACACCTTTGTCTCGAGTAGCCTTCAACCTGAGTAACATAGATTCATATTCAACAGTATTATTGGTGTTTCGAAACTACAACTTGTATGAAGAAGGAAAAATATCTCCTTGCAGAGATATTAAAACAATCTCAACTCTAGAACCAGTAGAAGAATAGCTGCCATCAAATTCCAGAATCCATATGCTATCAAAAACTGATTTTTTTCAGATTCCTCTTAGTCAGGTAGGGAGGATTCTTTTGCATCTAAACTTTGCTCTACCAATTATCTTATTGTCTTATCTAATTTTTTTAGATTATCACCTACATGACTTTCATCAATTGAAACATGAACATCCTCTTTGGTCAAGAAGTAATTATCCACCCTTGATGACTCAAATAGAATTTGAGCTTTAGGGGCCAATGTCTGAGTGACAATATATTTTGCCTCCTTCTTAGAAAGAAGCCTCTGCATGATGCCCTTCACATGGATTTTTGCCTCAGACAGGTCCATGCTCAATTCTCCACCAACATCCTTGCAAAAATTTCATCCAAGAAGAATGCCATAAGAGGCTAGAATGTCAGCCACTAGGACTATCATCTTAATTCTCTTATCCAAGAATGCTACCAATGTAAATTGGGCATCCTTAATTTATCCTAGTAGGGGTACTTGTTTTTTTTTTCCATGGAGAAGCATCTCCCAAATGTCTTAGTCAATGTGAGACCAAGAGATTCTACCACTTTGGTAGGCATGACATTGTCAGATGCCCTTGAGTCAATGATGCAATTATTCAGCTGATGACCGTTTATCAATAGGGAAACATAAAATGGTTCTGTCTTCTCGAGAGTAGCAGGAGGAGTAATGAAAAGGTTATTCTATGTGGATGTGGGGGTCACCTTTGGAATAGATAGTCTTCTAGGGATGATTTGATTTTTCACACATTGAACTAACCTATCTAAATGCTTAGGGTTGGATTGCAAATATTCAAACTCAGTCATTTGAATTTTGGTCTTTTTAGTATGGTCGATTATGTCAAATGACTAAAATGGACTAGGAATAGAGGAAGAAAGTTCATCCTTCTAGTTTATAAGAGGGGTGGTACGGGTCTAAAAATTTGAAGTAGAAGGTGCAGAAACATTTAGGGTACTTACTTTTTTAGTGATTACCAGGTCCTTTGATTGAAAAGGCAAATTAGTCCCCCATTTAGTAATTGAAATTACTGGTTGAGATCCTTCCCTTGATTTTCCCTTATCAGCATGTTGAGCTAACTAGTTATGGGCCCTGGTAAGTACAACATATGATCCATCCAATGCTTCTAACTTGCTTCTAACTTCTTTTTGGTAATTTAGGAAACAAATGTTGGATTCACCAACTAATTCTTCTTCTCCCTCTATGAATATATAAGCATCATCTTCTGGGTTCAACTCAAGTTGGAAAGAGAAATCAGATTCTATTTTAAGATATTCAAATGTTGAGTTGGCTGGTATTGCTTCAATGGCAAGCTTACCCTATGGAGGAGGAAGATGATTTAGTTGCCCTTGATTTTAGGTAGCATTGCCTTGGTATGATTGGTTGGGAAACATCCTCCTTGGTATATCTCGATATGAAGGAAGAGCAGACATCCCTTGTGCCATTTTATTTTTGAGAGCTAACAACTCATTTGCTAGCTTTTGCACCATTGGATTAGTGGTGCTTGCAGATGGATATTCAGAGGATGAAGAAGATTTACCTCTGTTAAGATCTCTTCTTATCTTTCCTACCAAGATAAGATCATCTTCCACCTTAGTGGCCAAATCTTGAGTTGCAGCAAGGTCTATGTGGCCAGCACACCTCAATAGGAAACTCACTTTAGGAAGCTATGAATTGATGAAGAAGCATTTGAGATTCTTAGCTATTGGTTGAGAAATTATAGGAATCATGTTCCTAAACTTATCAAACTTGGATATGAAATCTCTCATAGGTTCATGAGACTCTTTCTTCATTTGTGTGAGCTAGGCTAATAGGGCATGTGCATCTTCTACAGAATTGAACCTGGCTTCAAATTTGGCTTTGAGGGTGTTCCAGTCAGTCATAGTCTAGGCCTACAGATGATAGAACTAGTCTGTAGCAGCACCTTGTAATGTTTCTACAAACATCCTGATTGCTACATCCTCATACCTATCACGCCACATGCTATGCTAAAGGCTGCAATATGTTCATCAGGATGAACTCTCCCATCACCATAGAATTTGGGGAAATTCTTCTTAGAACTGTGAGGTAGCTCATGTAGAGGTGGAGTTAAATTGAGTGGGCCAAAATAGTTACCCTAGGGGCCTTGAACTGCCATTATTTGACTATTAAAGGGAGGGATAACAAATGTCTGAGGGGTATGTATTGACAAAGCTCTGTTAACAACAAAAATGGATGCTTTACTTGGTAATAGAGACCTAAATTTTGTAGGAAGAAAAATCTTGGTTCACTAAAGGTGAGATGGAGAAGGAAATAGGTCAAAATCACTTTTTTGTACCAACTCAGATACATGGTCAACAATACCTTTAGATCTATAGCTTCTTGTATACCGTGGAACTACCAGATTGTAAAGCTGAAATGGATAAGGATAGGGACTACTTCAATTTGAAGCTTGAGGCTTCAAACTACAAAAAATTATCCCCAGTAGAGTTGCCAAAAATAGTTGGCATGAATGTAGAGGAAAATGGTAATGGAAAATAACTAGAATAATGAAGAAAATGGATATGGAAAAGAATTGAAACTACTCATTCTTCCCTAGTAGAGTTGCCAAAAACTGTTGGCGTGGAGCTAGCAGAGTAGACAAAAGTAATGAAACGTTTGATCCCCAGAATCTCTAGTTTCACATCTCAGAGTATATAATGGAAATGGATAAGGCTATAATGATAATGGATAAGACATAGGTGACGCTTCAATCAGAAGCTTGAGGCTTCAAATTGCATAAAATTATTGTGTCCCCAGCGGAGTCACCAAAAATTGTTGGCTGAATATTTTGTCACCAGCTAACTAATGGGCAAAATAGGTGTTTCAACCATAGCATAATGAGATTTATTAGCCAAATTTTAAATTTGACCACATCAAAAGGGGACAAATATCTCCTCTCATCAAGGGGAGGTTCCCTATAACTATGAGGTGCTATATATTAATTTATATATATATATATATATATATAAGCTACAAATAACACTCAAGGTAGGATAACACCATCCATCTCTATTTTTTTAGAGATGATGTTCACAGATTAAAGAAAAATTATTAGGTAATTGCTAAAGGCATTTCTCTACTTTCAAAAATGATGTTCAAAAAACTAGAGGAAGACTTCTTGGTAGTAATTGTAACTACGAGAAACTCACAAAAGCATAAAGTCTTTCGTTGCTTCCCTCACTAAAACAGGGCATAGTAACACAATAGAATGAAGTGTAGCACAAAGTATCCACCTCAACTACCAAATATTGAAATATATGAAGGAAAATGGGTGAAAAAATTTGTCCCAAGATCCTTTACATAGATATAAAAAATAACACACTAAAGACAATTGTGGCAACACAAAGTCTCTCCACAGTCGGCTTCATGACACCTTCCTGATTACTTCCACTAGTTCTGCTTGTTAAATTAAATAGAAAAGAATGCTTCTAAGAAATAGACATAATAAAAACTTCCTAAATAACATAAGCTATTCTAGCACAAAGGCTGAAAGGTCACTTATTTTCTTGTTCAAATAAATAAATATGATTAACACTCTGAGCTCAAAGTCTCAAGAAATACCTTTAAATTTGGGTAGAGTTTTGCTTCTATAACAGAGAGATCTCCTTTGCATAAAATAAGAGATTAAAATATATAGCATTTTAAGAAATACTTGGGCACTTTATTTTACGGAATGGCCCATGCTGCATTCAATGCCTTGAATGCATTTTTAGTTCTATCAAGGGGCCATGTTGGAACAAGACATCAGCCTTAACTATGGCATGTCAATTCATCTCAAATGTCTCTTCTTGAAGTATGGGCCACTTGGTCCTCTTCTTAATATGTTCACAACTATCCACTTCACCTTTACTTGATGGAAAAAAATAGGCTACGTCCTTGAGTGCTTGCCCTCTCTGATGTCCACCTAGTGGACTGTTTCACCTACCGGAATAACTTTCCTACAGATATTTCTAGTCCTTCCCTCTTGTTCCCTCTTTTATTAATGAATTTTATCTCTTCCTCATGATCTAATCTCTTAGGATATATTTTCCCTTTTTGCTGGCTCTTTTAGCTCCTTCAGCTGGTCCCTAAGTTTGTTCTCAGGTTCGCACCACATTTGAAAATAAATGGGAATTTTATTACCTTGAATTTGACATCTACAGGGATGTCACTAGTCGTTGGTCACTTAAACCACTTTGAACCTTGAACCTTTCAACCATGAGAGTGCATTGGTTCAATGGTTCAATGGTTTGGGTAGTTTTATCTACTCCTTGGTTCAATCAGCTCCTTGGTTCAATCGACTGAACCATCTCTTCAAACTTGTCTCTAGAATCTTCCACTTCCTTCCTTCACTCAAATCTTCCTTGTGAACTTTGAACTTCTTGAAATGGTTGAAATCTTTGAACCATTTGAACCTATGAACCATTTTGGTTCAAAGTTCAACGGTTCATTCTCTTTCTTTAAATCCTTTAAAGTTTCAAACTCTTTGGATTCTTTTCTTTTTTGTTGAACTCATTGAACCTTTGAAATTTGAAATCTTTTGGTTCAAGGTTCAATGATTCAATGGTTCATTATTTATTCTTTGGATCCTTTGTTCTTATAAGTCTCTCAAACTTTATTGAACTTGTTGAACCTTTGAAATTTGAATTCTTTTGGTTTAAGGTTTAACGGTTCAATGATTCAATCTTTCTTCTTCGAAGTCTTCTTTCATTTAAGTCTTTTGATCTTATTGAACTCACTGAACCTTTGAACTCGTTGAACCATTTTGGTTCAAGGTTCAACGGTTCAATAGTTCAACCTTTATTCTTCAAAGCCTTGTTTTCTTTAAGTATGTTGAACTTAAGAACTTGTCGAAGTCTTCAAACTTGTTGATCCCTTCGAAGTGGTTGAACTTCTTTGAACTCGTTAAGCGCTTAAATCTTTTTCAGCCTTTGAAATCATTGAACCTTTGAACCTTGCTGAAGCAGGGTTCAATGGTTCATTCCATTTGTTTGAAGCTTATCGATGGACGTTTTGGTTGAACCTCGGCATTGAACTAGCCTTGAAAATGCCTAAGTGTTTGGAAGTTGTTCCTTTATGAGAGCATGCCTATTGAATTTGTTGAACCTATTGAACCTATGAGTTCCTTGACTGAAAATGCTTGAATAATTGAAGAACTTGAGTGTTCAAAACATTTTTTGAGAAGGGAAGAGCGAATTTTGGCTTGTAAGACAAAAATAGTTGATATGTTGTCCCCAAAAACTAGTGACAGATTTTGGGAACAATAGGTTAACCAACATCGGTGGCCTTAAAATAGGTAAAACTACTATTTTTGGCCAATTTTTTGTTACTCCTTGTGCTGAGTGTGGAATCTACTACAAAATGGTAAAAATAGGAGGTTAAAAAGGATGTAGTTGATTAGTAATTTAGTTTTGAGGTGAGAAAAATTCTTGGGTAGTTAGGATAAGGTGACTAAGTCTTGAGGTGACTCATCAGGTGAGAATTAATCTTAGGATTAGGTTGCTCGATAAGGTGGCAAAAGGAGTTTTTAATTAACTTAATTATATATTTCAAATTAATTAAATATGTGAGGGGTAAAAGCATGGGGTAAGGAGGATAATTGTTATTATTAAAATAGGGATTAAGGGGGGGTTTTGACACAGGGAGTTATGCATGTGTGTCTGATATAATTTTGGTGTCTACACCTTGACCAAATTATAACATATTAAAAATCAATAAATAAATTAAAAAATTCACACACACTTTAATTAGACCCATTATAAGCTCACCTTATGTCCCCAACACCATTTAGCTCATTTCAATCATTGAACCATACCATTAGGCCTACTCACAATTAGACCTTCTTACTGCCAGAAATTCAGCTTTGAATATCTAAAGTGTAAAGTCAACATTGCCACATAAGGTGAGCTTATAATTGCTTACTGCTAGAAACTCAACTTTAAATATCTAAAGTGTAAACTAAAATTTCACACATAACCATATCAAAAAAATCATATAGATATAAAATACATGACCTTAGGGTCATCACCAATTCCATTATATTTCACCATATAAGGCAAAAGACCTCAAACAAATCATATTCATATGCTCACTCAGAACTGCAAATAGACTTTGAGAACCCAATCAAGAAAATTTGAATTTTCACACCTTCATAGGCATTTATAATGAATAAAAATGTATTAAAATTAACCTATGATACCTTTAAAACAACTTAATATGTATTATATTCTTTATCTCTGTGCATAATGACTCAGGAACATCATTCTCACTAACACACATAAAACTGCCTCAATGCTCCAAAATATAGTCATGGAAACCAAGACTTAGAATACATGTGTAAACACTTTTATGAAATTAAAATGGGTTTATATTATCCCTAAACATAATTATAACATATTTAAATATATAAATTATAAGGCCTAATATCAATATTTATCTTGCAGACCAATCTCATGGCTTCACTGTACATAGACCTCACTATATTAGACAAGTCAGATTGAGATCAATTTTCTACCATCCAAAATATTATTAAAAACTTCTCTCAATTAGGGATATTTTTATAGTTATTTTAAAATAATCCCATTCATTTTGATCCATCCCTAATCCACTGTAAACCATCCCTAATCTCATTCTAACTTCTGCTTGGTTTTTTCACTATCTTCCTCATTGGGCCTATTTAGCAATAAGCCAAATTCCATGACCAATTTAGCATATTTAAATTCTTTAAAATACTCATAAACTTAAATTATCATAAAATACAATTATCACACATCATCCTCCAATCATTTTCATGCTTTGACTTGGTCAACCCTACCTATTTTATCAAAAATATGAGAAATAAATTGTTGCTTATAGCTTCCAATCACTCTTATAATATACAAATGAAAACTAGAGGTATTTTGGAGAGTCCTATACATGTTATAATAACCAAAATATGTCATAAAAATCATTATGATTCATTTATAACAAGATCTTTCATATTATGTCATTATTAGGGTTTTAGAGAGGGTTTAGGCTACCTTTTACTCTTAACTTTCATTCATAAATATTAAGTCCTAAACCCAAAAAATTATGACAAGAAATTTGAGATAGTACACTTAAACACCTAGCATTACTTATTAGGATCTCATGCAAAGTTTACACATGCCAACGAGCATAAGAATATCCTTCTCAAGTCTATAAAACCTCATTATATGAACATAAAAAACCTCAAAACCAAATTTCATGTTTTCTTTTTTATAATTTGACCTAAAAATTGGTCAACACACTTGACACAACCTATCATACATCTAAAAATTCTCTCATGTTCTTTGCCACCTTGGAAACTGGATTTGATCCCTCAGTAGGCCACACTAGGTCTCTTTACACATTAGGCCTTGAACTTCCAGTCAAAATTAGACCTTTAACACACCTTAAAACCTCTTTTACTATTCTCAAAACCTAATAGTAATGTCATAAAAACTCATACGTTCTCACATACTACCAATATTCTTCTCACGAGACTCAAATTTCTCACCTCACCATGCTACCAAGCTTAGGCCTTCTCACTAAGTCTCTTCATACAAATGAAAAAGCCATAAGCTAGCCTTCAATCCTCCTATGAAATTTCATCTACCTTATACACATTTACATAGTTTAAAATATATTATCAGATGTTATACCATATATTTTCATCCTTCATAGATCTTTATAACACCTTAAGACTCCTCATTAGGCCAGGCAGAGTCTAGGACTAGACTGATTACATGATAAGGCTTAAGATCTTACCCCTAAAGGTTTAATTTGAAACATTATTGAGTGTTTAAAAACTTCATATGCATTATTTTGAATCCTTAAGCATCCAATTATACCTATGTGTATCCATCTTGTATCTTTATCTTGACCTTGACATGTCATCAACCTCAGAAGAATTATTGGGTTGCCTTCAAATTCTCTCTCAACAAAGAGACAATAAGTTGCCTTAAAATTATCTCTTTTCATAGGACTCCTTATCACATATCACTTCACCATGCATGATACCAAATTCTAATTTGACATCAATGAAAACATTTATTCCACAACACCAACAACATGAACATACCTCAATAATCTCCCTTTTTATCATTTATGTCAAACACTCAAACAAAGCTGATCATTCTCATCTCCCCAAGCTGGGTCTTATTTAAAATAACCTTTATCCCAAATTATAACTTTTTCCCCCTTTGACATTAATGAAAAAGGGTCATATTTTGAAAACTATATTATCCTTGGACATGGAACAACACACCTTTACTCTCCAAACAAGATCACTCTCTCTTTGACAAAAACTCAACACAAAATAGGTTCACAACCAATTGCTACAAATTTACTAGAAAAACACACCTAATCTTAGAGCATGATTGGCTCCCCCTATCTCCATGAAGCATTTATACACTATCATGAATATGGCTTGCTTTGATCAAGTCATCATATAAATGCTTTGTAACCCATCTCTTGCAATCACACCTCCAATAGACTATTGAATAAACTTTGGATCTAAAATAAATAATGCAAAGATCGCCTAAGATGAAGCATCATTTAAAATAAATCCTAATGGATTCACCTCATTTTTATGGTATTAAAATAACATTAACTTAGGATATTCCTAGATATCCATGTCCTCACTAGATTGGACTTTATTCATGATCTTATTAGGCTTGAATCCTTCAATCTCTATTTGAACAACATTCTAACTTGGTATATTTATCTTGACTTCTTCATCCACAAACTATGCTAATAGGAAGATTTCTTGGAACTCTTTTATATCTTAACTATACTCCATGGAAATTAGTCCACTTGGACTTGCATATTGATCAACATTCACCTTATGTACCTTTGGTATCCATTAATTATTTTGTCTTCTTTCTTGAATTATAGGGGCCTCAATCTTCTTATTTTGAATTGAGAATTCATGCTTAACAAAACTTTATAATATGACCAAACTTTTGAAAATTGAAACAAACTATTACTCTTGATGGAAACACACCATTACCCATACCTCTTAACTGATGATTCTCCTCATAGTTCCATTCATATTCACTCTTGGAGAGTTTTATACAATGACTTGCTCTATGACCAATTGGGTACATGAATAATAATAACCATTGAAAGGATTAGCATACATTATATTATTAGACTACTTGATAAGATTAGTATTAATTATTCCATCACCATCATTCCTTTATTGACTATTTACCTTTAAGGTCTAATTCTCCTTAATCACATTAGTGTTGTTTTAGTTTCCATTAAAACCAAGACATGTTTTGTCATTATCAATATTTTGACTACTCAAGATGTTATCCAGATCATTAATACTTTTTTAAAATTTCATAAAGGATTTTACCTTATGTGATGCTTGATTCAACTCATCTCTCATGAAATCCACTTCAGTTACATACCTTGCACATTCTTCTTCTTTAGCCTTTAGGCTTATAGTCACAATATCAATTTAAGTCTCTACCTATTTGATTATTTCATCTTGTTTCTTGGACTTGTTTCTTAGTATAAATTCAAAAAAATTGATTTTATCCTCATATTATTTGACAAGATACCTCATCACCTTATTCTTATTCTTCACCATCTTTGATTCTTCTATAACATTCATCAACACAGCCTCAAAGTCCACCTTATTTTCTTCTTCATCTAAATCACCAACAATACCTCTAAACCACATAGAGTCTTCTTGATTTGAAAAACTTGACTCCTCCACCATGAAGATAGCTTCATTGACATAGAATCAATACATTTATGGTCACTCTTATAATTACTTCTCTCACTCTCATTAGATGAACTGTAGTCTTCCTTTGTATAAAGATTCTTTTATTTTTGAAAAAACATTTTGTATCATCATATTTTCTAAAGATTTTCTTGATTTTATCATACCTACAATACTTCTTGTCATCATCATGACCTTCATCATGCTCTTCATCATCCTTTTTATTATGCTTATGAGGGCACTTTTTATAAAAGTGTCTAATTTATCCATAATTAAAGCACTTAAAGGGCAACTTACCCTTGTATTTACTTGAAACAGTTTTGAACTTTATTGCAAACATAACTATCAACTAATCATCATTAATATCAAAATAATTAGTCTTTGGATTTCATACCCTATGTCTTATTCTTCTTAGACTTCCTTTCTACCTTGAATACAACTTCCTTCTATATAGATCTTCCTTCACTTATCCTCATCTCATAGGTTGTTAGGGTGTCATGAAGTCCATTCATCTCTAGCTTATCTAGATATTGCATTTATTCAATAGTAGATAATTTATAATAAAACGTAGGAGCTACATGCATCAATACATTTTGAAAAGAAATATACTCTTTCATTTCTTCACTTAGACCTATTATGATGTTGACCACTTCATCAACCCTCAAAAGTTAGGTTGCATTGGTCTCATCTTTAGGATTTCAAACTATCTTTTATGGGTTTAAAATTTATCTAACTTGAACTTAGAGTCTCCCTCATGGATAGTATTCAAATTTTCCCACATTTATTTGGCAGACATATAGTGCATCACCTTCAAAATTTTGATCTCTGATAGGCCACAAAGAATACCATTCATTAGTTTTGAATTGTTGTCACTAGCCTTCTTACCTACTACATCTACAGGGGGAATAGTGGGTGTAGCATATCCATCCAAAATTGATTTCCAAACATCGTGAAATTTATACATTAAATATTTTCTCATCTTGACACTCCAAAAAACATTATTGGATCTAATGAACAATGGATATTTCCTTGTAGATAAACTACCTTATGCTTGATTAGTTATCTTCACTTACTTAGGATCTCCTTTAGGATATTAAGAATGATTAAAGGGACCTAATATTATACCAAATTTTAGAATTAAAAATATTTAGTTGGGGGTGTGAATCAATTCCCTTAAAATAATCCTTCAATTTTACTTATCATTCATGAAGTATTGATTCAAACACATACATTAACCAATGCATAAACAAGCATCAACATAAGCATATCACATATGAACACAAGAGATACATGGGAAACCCTCAAGGAGGATAAAATCCAATAAAAAACATCTTGGAATATAGTTATATAGTAAATTAATCAATATTTATTGAGGCACCAACCCCACAAGAAGCACTAACCCCTCATTAGTCAAGTACCAACTCAACTAGCCCTTTAACAAGCACCAACTTGCAAGGAGGCACCAACCACATAGGTGAATTATCACAAAATCATAAAATTTTAACCTTTAATAACCTTTGGTCACTTATTTCTCAATTAATTTATGATGATCACCTTATTTTACTTTTCACACTCTTTTATCTCTCTCAAACAACCTATTAAGCCTCTTCGCTCAACTAGCCCTCTTCTTGGTAGATTTAGGTCATATGAACTTGATAATAATATATATAATTACTATTATAACTTAATTAAATATTCAAAATATGTTTATAATGGTATTAAAACCCTATACCTAGTTTCCAAACTTTTATTTATTTGCTCATACCCTCAAATATTCTAACTAGTCAATTATGTTTATTAGACCTTCTTCTTATACTTGAATCTTGCTCTCACCCACATTGGTCAGACATAAACATTTAAAATTTTGGATAAACATTTAAATATATATAAAAAAAAGTTTAAAAATTTCAAAAATCACTACATATTTTGGTTACCACTCATAGGGACCAAAATCACCATTAGACCTAATAGAGATCTAATGTAATTAGGCCTTCTCAAGGCACACATTTAACCTTAACCACCTTAAAACATATTGAGAAAAATTAAATGGATAAAAACACTTAAAAATATTCAATTATACCATTTATAATCTCACCTTATGTCCCCAACACCATTTATCTCATTTTACTTCTTGAACCATACCATTAGGCCTACTCACAATTAGGCCTTCTTACTACCAAAAAGTCTGCTTTAAATATATAAAGTTTAAAATCAAATTTGCCACATAAAAATATAAAAAAATAACATTTATATAACCTAAATCACCTTAGGTTCATAAATAATTCCATTATATTTCACCATATAGGGAAAAATACCTCAAATAGATGACTTTCATATGCTCACTCAGAACTACAAATAGATCTCAAGAACCCAGTCAAGAACCATTGAATTTTCACACATTAATAGGAATTTATAATTAATAAAAATGTATTAAAATTAACCTATTATACCTATATAAAAACTTAATATTCATTATATTCTTTAAATCTATGCACAATGACTCAAGAACATCATTCTCACTAACACACAAAAACCTGTCTGAATGCTCCAAAACATAGTCATGGAAACCATGACTTAGAACACCTGTGTGAAAATTTTTATGAACTTAAAATAGGTTAAAATTATCCTTAAAAATAATTATAACATATTTAAATATATATATTATAATGTACATTATCAATATTTTTCTTATAGGCCAATCTCATGGCTTCACTATACATAGACCTCACTGTGTTAGATAAGTTAGATTGAGATCAACTTTATTCCATACACAAGATTATTAAAAAATTATATCCATTAGTTATATGTGTTATAGGTCTCAAAAAATTACCCAATTCATTTTTCCATCCTTAATCCATTTTAACCCATCCCTAATCTCATTCTCATTTTTGCTTAGTTTTCTCACTATCTTCCTTATTAGGCCTTTTTAGCGATAGGTCAACTTCCATGACTAGTTTAGAATATTTTAAGTATATAAAATTATAAAAAACTTAAATTATCATATAATAAAAGTCTCACACATCATCTTATGATCATTTTCATTCTTTGACCTAGTTAACCATGCTTACTACATTAAAAATCTAAGAAATAAGGGGTTTCCTATAGTTTCCAATCACTATTCTGACAGACCAATGCCACCTAGAGGTACCTAAATAAGTATTATACATTTTAAAATCACCAAAATATGTCATAAAAACCATTCTGATCTATTTCCAATAAGATCTTCCATATCGGGTCACTATTAGGGTTTAGACTGCCTTCCAATTTTAACAATCATTTATAAATCTTAGGTCATCAAACCAAAAAATAATGATAGGAAATTTTATATAGGATAACTAACCAAATACCATGAATTTATTATGGTATCATGCAAAGATTTCACATGCCAACGAGTATAATAAAATCCTTCTCGGGTCGAAAAAACCTTATTCTATAAACATAGAAAACTTCAAAACCAAATTTCATTCTTTGTTCTTCAAAATTTGACTTTAGAATTGGTCAAGACACTTGAAAAAACCTATCACACCTATTATAATACTATCATGAGATTCAACACCTTGTAAACTGATCTTGACTATTCATTAGGCCACACTAGATCTCTTTGCATATTAGGCCTTAAACTGTTAGTCACACTTAGACCTTGAACACACATTAAAACCTATTTTAATATTATAAAAAAACTCATAATAATGCAATAAAACATCATACCACACTCAAATAATTCCAATATTCTTATCACAAGCTACCAAGTTGATACCTTCTCACTAGGTCTCTTCATGCAAATGAAAAAGCCATAAATTGGCCTTGAATCATCTTCTAAAATCTTATTTACCTGGTACACATGTTTAAACAATGTCAAATATATTATCACATGTTCTACCAATTATTTTAATCCTTCATATATTTTGATAACACGTCAAGAATTCTCATTAGGTTAGGCAAAGTCCAGGACTAAACTGATTGCATGCTAAGGCTTAAGACCTTATCCTTGAAGGTTTACCTTGAAACATTATTGAGTGTTTAAAAAATTCATATGAATGTTTTGTAATCATTAAACATACACTCATACATGTGTGTATCCATCTTTTATCTTGATCTTAACCTTGACATATCATCAACCTTAGAAGAATTATTAGGTTGCCTTCAAATTCTCTCTTGTCATAGGACTCCTTGTCACATACCACTTCACCATGCATGACACCAACTTTGAATTTGACATCAATGATAACATTTATGCCACAAAACCAAAAATACTAACATACCTCAACATGATCTTGGAACATATATCATCCATGAGGAAGCATATGAGCAATCTGAATTAGGTATTGAGCATTCTTTCTCAAAAGTTGCTAAAGGAAATTAATTAATTCATGTATATGATTATGATAGATTGAAAAGTATGATAGATCACTATGGTGAGAAGAAAAATTTCTTTCTACCTATAATTTATGAAATAGCCCTTGAACATGATATTCATGAGGAATAAGATGAACTATGGCAAAGGTTAAATGCCATAAGTCAAGAGTTTGAATAGTTTGGTAAGTCAACCTTTCCTCATAAGAAGTGTGGATCTACTAGTAAGTTTTTGATGAGCCTAATAAGCAGGTTTTTGAGTGTATTATCAAGCATGAAGTTGATTTTTTGTCAAGAATGAAGATGACCATCAAGATAATTTCAAAGAGTCTACATCAATAAAGGAACTTAGTGAGGATATTGTCCAATAAGTTACAACCATGGAAGAGTATCATGAATCTAAGTTAGAAGTTTTTATGCTTGAGGATAAGCTAACACATCAAATTAATGTTGATCCACTCTCAAATGTTTTGGGGTAGAATGAGAACAATATTTATGATTTCATACATAATTAAATCATGCTCAAAAGGAAGGTAAGGTTGAGGCAATTATCATGCCTCCTAATATGTAGTTTGAAGAACACCAATTGAACATGGCAATAGGCAAGAAGGTTGTAAGTTTAAACAATATTCTTGGAGGCCTAAGTATAAAATCCTTCAAAATCTATTATTCAAACTCTGAAATGTCAAATTCCTTTAATAATGCATCCTTTAGGGTATCATAGGTAACCATGTACTAGTTGGGGTCAAAAATTTTATACCATGTGTGGTCATGATCAAGTAAAGTGGTTGAAAATTGAGTATCCTTACACTTCTACTAGGTTATGCCTCATACGCTCTATTGTATTTCACATTTTAGCATATGTTGTAAAACATTTTCCATACCATGATACTCTAAGAGGTACATAGACATTTCATAGTAGATCTATTATGATGGGGAAGCTATTACTTGAGGTGCTTGTCCCCTCGATCCCTATCCTAGTGATAGTCCTCCAACACCTTCAGCCATAGAGGTATGCATTGGTCCCATCATTACTTATGGTGTATTTGATGTCATTAGTGTTATGCTACTTGCTTAGGCACTAGACCACTTCCTATGGGTTGTTACCTACCTTGTATTGCTAACATTGGCTAAGCTAGTATGCTTGTAATCAAGTTCTATTATGGTGAGTTAGAACTCAATGGTCTAGAGGTAGTTGCACTCACCTCTTTATATATAATAATCTATTCAATCACTTAGTTACAATCTAAATCTAAAAAATGTCTAAAATTTGAGGCATTAGTAGGTTCAAAAATCACTTATTTACTATCTTCAAGTGGAGTATCTAGTGCATGAGCATGCATATAGGTTCAAAGGGGATAGGCATGTCAATCATATCTATAGTAACCAAATTCTATAGGAACCTAGTTAATTACACACCTATCAAGTGTCTATCTTGATTCATCATTTCATTATACCTCTCATCTTCATGTTGTTATCTTTTAATAGATCCTTCTCTATGCCCTTTAAATTTGTTATAGGTCCTCTTAGCATTTCTAGGTTCCAGATCCTCCATTTTTTAGTGCCACCTCTTATTATAGGTTTATCTTCTAAGCTCTTAGGTGTCAATTTGATCATCCAATTCCATTATGACTCACCTATACATCCCCTTCTCCCCCTTTGTGCAACTAATACACAAAAGGATTTTAGCCTTCCATCCCTAAAGTTTTACAACTATAATCAACCATTCATTTTTTGATCTCTATGCTAAAATCATTCATGACTGTGCCTATAGGGTCATGAAAAAATTGGTACTCCACTTCCTTAGGGTAGGAATAATTTGAAACTACAAACTCAAGTACATAGCTATTCAAATATCCTTACCACCATTTATCTATCACTCTAGTCCAAGTAACATCCAAGGTCTCAAGACTCTCTAGGTACTCCTTTGTCCACTTGTAGCACCATCCATAGCTTCATCTTATATGGGTTGAATATACATCCAACCTCCTGTACACATACTCAAGTAACTCATTGAAAAAAACTTCATATAAAGCATTATATAGGTTATCTTGAACCCATTTTCTTAGATTTTGTCCTTTTCAAGTTGGATGTTTTTACGTAAAACTATCTTCCACCTGTTATAGCTAGTGGTCAATGTTTTTGAGTGAAATTTGGCACATCATTTTATTGCACCATCACAACAACAAAATTCAACATGGGTCTTGGAAATGGAACCAAAATGTTGTGAAAAGTTTAGGGTCTCAATTTAATACAACTAGGAAAAAGCATGGGATACTCCCTTTATTCTCAACATTTAAACACTCATCTATGTTAGTATCAATCCAAATAAGGCATAGGCCTTATGCACTCACCCAAAGTGAAACTAATAAGGAACTAGGGCTGATGTTGGGATAGTTTTTCCATGGCATGAGAATTAACTATTAAGACTTAAGTAATTCAATGAAAACTTAACTTAAGGTAGATCTATAAGTGCAAGCCTTTCTCAGACTAGGCATGGGGTCCTATACATGCTTAAAGTGTCATTAGACTAATTTTAATCATACTAAATAGATTTAATTTAAGTAATTATTGGGTTAATGTCATAGACCTATACTCATCCTCCATGTAACTTAAAGATGACATCACAAAAATTGTAGAGACTCCATTAAAGTAGTGAGCTAGTAAAATGCACGAACATCAATTCACATAATTTAATAAAAATTATGACATCACAAACATATGCATCTCATTATTAATACTATAAGATATATAAAACTAGACATGTAATACATTTAATGCGAGATCATTTTATACTATTCAAATTCCATAGCAGAATGTATATTCATATCATAAAAATTAACAACCTAGAGGCTCACAGATGAGCTTGGTCACATATAATTAGAGTTAGAGTGACATCCATACTATTTATAATCCTTAATGGCCACTAAAACAATGTTTATAGAGCAAGCATTCAAAATCATTCCATTAGAGCTTCACTATAGTTCTTCATTTCTTCTCTCTTCTAGAATTAGCTCCTTATATAAGCCTTCAATGGCATCTTTACTAGTGTGGAAGTTGCATGTTGAGTCTTGAGTGTTTCTATACGATTTTTGCTTTCACATTCAAAGAGAGAATAAGAAACTAGAAGAAATGGTCTAAGGCTTGTATGTACCTGGATGAAGTCATGCGCACCGTTTATCCAGACGATCGTGAGAACTCCTCTTTGGTTGTGGAGGATGACACCTGTAACAAAAAGAGACTAAAACAAAGAAGGCGTTAGATGAGTAGATGGTGGGCTGCCAAGTGAAAGCTTGATCCCAGAAGTATGAAGACTTCCTTGAGGGATGTCAACCCACTAATTAATAAAAAGATGTCTGATAAATAGCAGAATGATAAAAGACTAAAATGATTAAAGACTGAAATAAAGCAAATGCATACTTGAAGGCTGCTGGCAGTCTGGTCACAGTCGCTGACATCGGTTAGTCTACCAGCTTCGGTTGGTCAAGGTCTACTGACGTCAATTAGTCTGCCAATGTTGGTGAAGGTAGTGGTCTCTGTGGCCATCGTCAGTCGGGGCAGTAGTATCTGTTGCTGGTGTCAGTTGGGGAAGTAGTCTTTGGATGAGGTCTGGTCAGGTCTTGGACAGGTTTTAGGGTTGTTGACGGGTCCGAGAAGGAGTCTAAGTCTATTTGAATGGTCTGGGAAGGGGTCTGGGTAGAGTTGCAGGGACAATGGACAGAATGTGGTCTAAAAAAGGGGGGCCTGATAGAGGTCAGGGTGATAAGGAGACAAGAATTTGGGTCTGGTCTGTTGTAGATGATAGTCTGGTCTGTGGGGGTGATATTACTTAAAAGTAATAACTGAGAACATGATAAAAACACAGACAAGATACTTACCTATGGCTTGTAGAAGGATTGCTGATGGTGTTGTTGCTTATGCTGTTGATGAAGGTAGAGTCCCTGTTGTTGCTGTAGATGGTGTTTACTGTATGGAGGACCTGTGAAAGAGAGTGAGAGGTCTGGTGGATACATGTAGTGAAAGGGTTAGCAGTCAGGCACCGAGGAGATTAAAAGATTCAAGATTGATGATTCAATTGAAAGAGGTCTAGGTCCAAATTTACGTTTGTGGGCTGCTGTAACAGATGTAGAAAATGGTTAAGGGTAACTACACTGGCAGAACCACCGATGTCAGCTGTAGACTGACCGACGTTAGTGGCTGGAAGGCAAGCAGAAAGGCTAAAAATAGCCTTCAGTCCGTTTTCCCAACTGCTGGGTCAGTGGGTGTTAGAAAATGGTCGAGAGGGGGCTTAAATGGATGCGAGGATGAGGAATAGGTCATAAATGGGGTTTAGGTCATTAAGGGATGGGAGGAAGGGATCCAAGGAAAGGAACCCAAGGGTGGTGAGGTGGCATGGGGAGAGAGAGAGGGAAGGAGAGAGAGGGGAGAAATATTAATTTAAGATAGATAATTATTTCAAATTAATAAGACATAAGATAGGTTAGGGATGGAAGTGGAAAGGGACCAAAGGGGACCAAGGGGGGAGTCGACCTAGGGAGTAGACATGATTTTGGTGTCTACATTTTCCCCTTTTTGTCTTGTTGGTTGTTCTAGATGAACTGCAAGTCAAAAATAGGAGTTGGTTGCCCCAGGTATGGGATAAGGTTAATTTTGTCTTATTAGTTGTTCAAGTGAATTGCAAGACAAAAATAGGAGGGTTGGTTGCCTCGGTGTGAGATGAGGTATTCCCCTTCAAAGCAGGAGTCAAGGGAAGGGAACCTGGAATTGGGTGTTGATTTGACAGAGAGTGGATGAGGATGGATATGGTTGAGGTTGAGGTGAACGCTGCAATAGTTGTGATTGTGCGCATACCACTTCACGCGATGGTCAGGTCAAATTGTTATAGGTCGAGGGTCGAGGAGTGCCAAAATTGAAATAACTGGGCCCCAGCATTTAGTCGTAGCTGATCGGGTTATTCAATCGAAGTTGAAGCTCTAATGGTCATCGTGTTCCAGGTATCCCAGGCTTAGGAAGTGCTCCTAGAAACATGAAAATGTCACAAGTAGTGGGGATCAACCGGCTTGCGATCCTATACATGTGAATATCATAAATAGTTTGTGCACAATTTTGCTAACCATTCATGAGGAAGCATATATGCAAAAACAACCAAGGCAACGTTTGTCTTGGAAGTGGTCGGAGTTTGAGGAGATAGGTATGATCTCCAAGGTCATTGGATGAGGTGGATGGATGGATGAAAGAAAGTGGCCGAGCTAACCTCAGAACACTGAGTGCTGCCTACATAGCCCTTGTGTGAAGGGCCTCAGGCCAATGTAGTTCTCCCTAAAAGGGAAGAAGAGGATCAAAGGTATGGATTGGTCTAGGTTGAGGTCAAGGTCATGGTCAAAGGATTGGTCAAAGGAAAGAATGGTTTGTCCATCAAGGAGATGAACAAATGAGGGTGGTCGAGCTAACCCCAAAAGACAGTCGTGTCATCTGAGTGCTGCCTACATAGCCCCGGTCTTAGGGCCTCAGACCAATGTAGTTCAGATGGAGGGGTCAAAGAGGTTGATGATTGGTCTTGGTCATGATGAAATGATGAAGGAGAAGATGATGTTGCAGCCTTTTCCATATTGTGTGATGGTGTATTCTGCAACATTGGTCGAGGGGTCTTTCATCCCTAGCAATTTTCCATATTCGTGATGGATGTATGCTAAAAATGAATTGAGGTCTATTTATGCTTCAGCAAGTATTGGTTTAGGCTTAACATAAATTGTGTTGGGTCGATAGTTTCCATGTGTATTGGTGTCCATAGAAACTATGTGAAATGGACTAGGTCATGTCGTTGGTCTGAAAATGTTTTGGTTGGTTTGGTTTGGGTTTGGTTGGATAGATAATGATTTGGTTGGATGCGTGACCAAGATGTGTCAAAAGTGAAAGGCGAATTGATCTTTCATTGACAAGGACCAGAATGATGGCATAGGTAAGGGGTTGTTTAGAAACAAAAGACCCATTTATGCATTGCATTTTTGACCAGTGGTTGTGTTAAAGAAGAAGTCGAATCACTTGACGTTAAGTGAGCTCAAAATCCCTTGAGTATGTTGGGGTGATAGGATTGATGTGATATGGAAGAAAGGGGGAACCCTTTTTGGCAAGAAAAACTTTGCCCCTTTTATAGGTGACCCCAAGAATGACTATAGACAAGTCCATGACTTTAAAGGTTGTCAGTCAGTTTTTTTTTTGAAGGTGCAGACTGATCGATGCGAGAAGCCTGCGAGGGGATATTGTCTTGCTTTGTGGTCATGTCATGAATCTGATCGATACGGGAAGCTTTAGAGATAGTGCTGTGTATGTAGCAAAATTTAGGAATAGCCATCCTTTGAGGGAGTGGTCTATATTCTGCTTTATATGTTTTTGATATGACTTTGGCCTAGTTGTCCTTCAAGGGAGCAGTCTAGTAAATACAGCAACGATGATGCAGCTATCCTTCGAGGGAGTAGTCTACATTTATAGTTTTATGACCTTGGAATATGCATCCTATTTTTATAGTTTTGATTTTTTGACTGGACTTTTGGTCATGGACTTGACTATAGAGGTTTAGAGGGTTTCCCTTTTATTAGGACAAAGTGTTCATGCTTGACAAAAAGGTTAGGATTGAGGGTTGAAGGAGATAGGAATGATGGTGATAGGGACTACTCAAGGGATCGAGCTCAAGTTAAATGTCAAGTGAATAATTACTTGACTAACAGTGGACTGGTCAAAGATGCAAGGCATAAAGGGGCTCAAGTTCTGACAATCTATCTTAAATTAATATGATAGATTTGCTTTTCACATTCAAGAAAGAGAAAATGAAAAAATAAGAAGGATGAGGGTTTATACATACCCAAATTGTAGACGTGCACACCAAAATTCAGATGATAGTAGGAGCTTCTCTTTGGTTGTGGAGGATGACACCTAAAAGAGAAAGACACTAAAACATGAAAAATGTTAGATGACAAAAGGGTGGAGTGCCAAGCAAGAGCTTGGTCCTAGAAGCGTAAAGGCTTCTTGGAGGATGCCAGTCCACTATTAAAAATAGAATGCTGATCAGAAACAGAAAGTGATAAATGATGAAAAACAAAAAGAAAGAACTTAAGGCAAATGCGTACCTATTTAGAAGCAATATGCTTTTGTACAGTCACCGATGTTGGTGGTATTGCCAGTGTCAGTCAGGTAAGGTCACCGATGTCGGTTAGGCTATCGACATTGGTAGGGGAAATGGACGAGGTCAGCCAGGGTAGTAGTCTTAGACAGAGTCTTGTTGGGTTGCAGGTTGGTTTCTAGTCTACAGAATGGACTGTGGTCTCGTTTGAGGGTCAGGGAGGTCTATTTAGAGGTCTGAGAGATTGCCTAGAGTTTTGAGGGACTTGTTTTGGGTCTAAGGGACTGAGAATGTTGTCCGAGAAAGTGGCTAGTTGGGAACCAGAAGCACAAAGGGGAATGAATGAGAGGCAGGGGTCTGAGAAGGCCTTTTAGCCTCTCAGGGGAAGGACAGGGAAGGTCTTGGCAGTGATTAGCTAAATAGATAGATTAAACAAGAAATAAAATGGAAAACAACACTGTGCTTACCTCTTGCTTGTTGATTGAAGAATGGGAAAACTTGTTATCAGAGCTGTTAAAGGACCTACAAATGGAGTTGTTGCTTGGAGCTCTTCCTGCAAGATGCCTGTGGCTGCTGGTGTTGTTGTACGAGGGGGAGGAGAAGAAAATATGAATGCAAAAGTGTCAAGAGAGTTGTGTTCGCAGGGGGGGTGGAGAATGGTTGTAGAGAATGGTCTTGAAGGCTGCCAACGCTGGCAGAATCACCGATGTCGGCCGAATAATGATCGACGTCGGTGGCTGAAGAATGGGGACAGAGGCTAAAATTAGCCTCTGTCCATCCTTGCATGTTGCCGAGTCAAGGGGCCATGGGAAAATGGTCGAGGGAGGCATAAATGGACGCGAGAGAAAGGATAAAGGGGAGATTTGGGCAATAAAGGCTAGGAGAGAGATGGGGGGATCCAAGGAGGGGATCCAAGGTGGCATGGGTGAGGTGGAAGAGGGCCAAATAAATTAAAATATTTATTTGATAAATGGAGGTGGCTAGGACAAGGGTTAGGACATGGGCCAAGGGGGCCAAGGGGGGATGACGACCTAGGGGGTAGACATGATTTCAGTGTCTACATTTGCCCCTTTTTGTCTTGTTGGTTGTTCTTGATGAACTGCAAGACAAAAATAGGAGTTGGTTGCCCCAGGTATGGGATGAGGTCTAGTGGATACTTGCAGTGAAAGGGTTAGCAGTCAGGCGCCAAGGAGATTGAAAGATTCAAGATTGACGATTTGATTGAAAGAGGTTGGGGTCTGAATTTATGTTCATGGGCCACTGTAATGGATGTAAAAAATGGTTAAGGGTAACCGATGCCGGCAGAACCATCGACGTCAGCCATAGACTGACCGACGTTGGTGGCTGGAAGGCAGGCAAAAAGGCTAAAAATAGCCTTTAGTCTGTTTTCCCAACTGTCGGGTCAGCAGGTGTTAGAAAACAGTCGAGAGGGGGCTTAAATGGACGCGAGGATGAGGAATAGGTCATAAATGGGGTTTAGGTCATTAAGGGATGGGAGGAAGGGATCCAAGGAGAGGAACCCAAGGGTGGTGAGGTGGCATGGGGAGAGAGAGGGAAGGAGAGAGAGGGGAGAAATATTAATTTAAGATAGATAATTATTTCAAATTAATTTAAATGTTCCTATGCTAGATTTGCTTTTCACATTCAAGAAAGAGAAAATAAGAAACTAAGAAGAAGGATGAGGGTTTGTATGTACTCAGATTGTAGACATGTGCACCAGAATTCAGACGATAGCAGGAGCTCCTCTTTGGTTATGGAGGATGACACCTGAAAGAGAAAGACACTAAAACACGAAAAATGTTAGATGACAAAAGGGTGGACTGCCAAGCAAGAGCTTGGTCCTAGAAGCACAAAGGCTTCTTGGAGGATGCCAGTCTACTATTAAAAACAAAATACTGATCAGAAACAAAAAGTGATAAATGATGAAAAAAGAAAGAAAGAACTTAAGGCAAATGCGTACCTATTTAGAATCAATCTGCTTTTGCACAGTCACCGACGTCGGTGGTATTACCGATTTCAGTCAGGTAAGGTCACCGACGTCGGTTAGGCTGCTGACGTCGGTAGGGGAAATGCACGAGGTCAGCCGGGGCAATAGTCTTAGACAGAGTCTTGTCGGGTTACAGGTTGGTTTCTAGTCTGCAGAATGGATTATGGTCTCATCTAAGGGTCAGGGAGGTCTATTTAGAGGTCTGAGAGATTGCCTGGAGTTCTGAGGGACTTGTTTTGGGTCTGAGGGACTGAGAATGTTGTCTAGGAAAGTGGCTGGTTGGGAACTAGAAGCACAAAGGGGAATGAATGAGAGGTAGGGGTCTGAGAAGGCCTTTCAACCTCTCAGGGGAAGGACAGGGAAGGTCTTGGAAGTGATTAGCTAAATAGATAGATTAAATAAGAAATAAAATGGAAAATAACACTGTGCTTACCTCTTGCTTGCTAATTCAAGAATGGGAAAACCTGTTGTCGGAGCTGTTGAAGGACCTGCAAATGGAGCTGTTGCTTGGAGCTCTTCCTGCAAGATGCCTGTAGCTGCTGGTGTTGTTGTACGAGGGGGAGGAGAAGAAAATATGAATGCAAAAGTGTCAAGAGAGTTTTGTTCATGGGGGGGAGAATGGTTGTAGAGAATGGTCTTGAAGGCTGCGGATGCCGATAGAATCATCGACGTCGGCTGAATAATGATCGACATCAGTGGCCAAAGAATGGGGACAGAGGCTAAAATTAGCCTCTATCTGTTCTTGCACACTGCCGGGTCAAGGGGGCATGGGAAAACGGTCGAGGGAGGCATAAATGGATGCGGGAGAAAGGATAAAGGGGAGATTTGGGAAATAAAGGCTAGGAGAGAGATGGGGGGATCCAAGGTGGCATGGGTGAGGTGGAAGAGGGCCAAATAAATTAAAATATTTATTTAATAAATGGAGGGGGCTAGGACAAGGGTTAAGACATGGGCCAAGGGAGCCAAGGGGGATGACGACCTAGGGGGTAGACACAATTTCAATGTCTACATTTGCCCCTTTTTGTCTTGTTAGTTGTTCTTGATGAACTGCAAGACAAAAATAGGAGTTGGTTACCCCAGGTATGGGATGAGGTGTTCCCCCCTCAAAGCGAGAGTCGAGGGAAGGAAACCTGAGATCGAGTGTCGATTTGATAGAGAGATGGATAGAGAGAGGGTGAGTGTGAATGCTGCAATAGTCGTGATTATGCGTATACCACTTCATGAGATGGTTAGGTCAAATTGTCACAGGTCAAGGTTGAGGAGTGCCAAAATTGAAATAACCAGGCCCCAACATTTGGTCGTAGCTGATCGGGTTATTCAATCTAAGCTAAAGCTCTAATGGTCATCATGTTCTAGGTATCCCAGGCTCAGGAAGTGCTCCTGGGAACACAAAAATGTCACAAGTAGTGGGGATCAACCAACTTGCGATCCTATACTTGTGAAGGTCATAAATAGTCTGCGCACAATTTTGCAAACCATTCGTGAGGTAGAATACATGCAAAAGCAACCAAAGCAACATTTGTCTTGGAAGTGGTCGGAGTCTGAGGAGATAAGGATGATCGCCAATGTTTAGTGGTCGATGGACGGAGGCAAAAGTGATGTCAAGGGTGCCCCAGGAGGCTAAGATGACTTCTACTAGAGAGATGACTGATTAGGGGCATGATTTTAGGCAATGAGGAGAAAAAAGGAGGTTTGAAGTCCGCTGACATCGGTGATAAAAACCGACGTCAGTGGACCAAAAGGACTGATGTCAGTAGACTATCAGTCAATGTCGGTAGAGATATTGACCACTAAAAAGGGGTACTAGAGGCCCTAATTCTAACAGATATCATCTAGAGACCATACTTGGTATATCCAGTGTTTAGAGACTAGGGCGAGTAGATGGTCGGGACTCAGAGCATGCGATGGGTCAAAGGTAGGCGAGCCGGTGAGCTCGAGAGGATCCCAACAGAGAGAGTGCGGCGCCAGTATGGGATGCTATAGGATGTACCTCCCGCATTCCCATAGTACATGTGGGATGATATAGAGGCACCACTCCCTCTGCCAGAGGAGACAAAGGGGCCAGATTTTGAGGAGTTGCCGGCAGGAACGGAGATAGCTGACCCAAGGTGTACAGAGGCCTACATAGCATGGTGGATAGGATGGTACATAGGTGTATAAGTGGGTCCCCAACTGGATCTATAGGTCACCAGGGAGCAAGATACAACCCATGGGGAGAGGGACATAGCGTGACAGGAGAGGGATGTGGCATAGGCTTAGATGACCATTTTGCAAGGACAAGTCACAGTTTTGTAGGGGTAGCTGGCGGGGGTGATAGGACAGGTGACAGAGATGACAGGTCAGGTGGTAGCACTGATAGGGCAAGTCACTCTATTATAAGGATAGCTGGCCATAGCCCAAGCATAGGCAGTGGCAAGTCAAAGTTTTGGAGGGTAGGGCCCATTACAGTAGCCATTTTAGTAGCTGGCATTTTCACAGGGGGCAGGACCGTTGATATCGGTGCAGCCGACATTTTCACAGCCGTAGGGGTCAGTGCAAGGGACGACAATAGGTCAGATGGGTACACCACAGACTGTATCTATAGTTAGATACAATAATGTGTTGGATGAGATTGCATATTATGAGGGAGATATTAGAGGATTTCCTTAGATATAGCGATACTCAGATATGAGGGCAGAGCTGAGCTGGCAGTGGTCTATGTCATGGGTGACTGCTACTGATTCGTGTAGATGGTGTAGATCAGAGGGGGGAGAGGATACAACATCTTCTCAGCCACCACCACCACCATAGCCATAGCCTTGAGGGCAGATTTTGATATGATGTATATACCGGCCTGTGTGTCAATGATGCGAGATGTATGTGATTTTTTTTTAGAGAGAGAGATGCACAGATTGTGCGATTGTATAAAACTTCGAGATATATATGATGAGATTATTTTGGATTATTGACATGAGTTATGAGAAATTGTATGGATGTGTTTAATGTTTATGGCACTTTGATTTGATGCATGTTTTGATATGATGTGTATAATGATGATGCTATGATGCTATGTTTGTGATTATGATGACTAATGTGATGATGAATGTGATGTTTAATGAAATGGTTATATGATGATGATTAATGATATTGATGTTGATATTTGATGTGAATGGTTATGATTTTTAGATTAAATGGTGATGTTTAATGACTATGGATGAACATGATGAAAATGATTATGCTAATGATTATGAAAATATGTGACTAACTATGATATGATTGACAGGTCACAAGAGAATGGGATGGAAGAAAGTGACGAAGAGGATGGCCGAGCTAACCCCAGGAGACCCCATGTCAACTGATTGCTGCCTACATAGCCCTTGTCCTAAGGGCCTCAGGTCAATGTAGTTCTCCCAAAGAGGGAGGAAGAGTCGAAGTGATTGGTTGGTCTTGGTCGAGGTCAAGGTCATGGTCAAAGAAGAGAAGGTTTGTCCATCAGAGAGATGAACAAATAGAGGGTGGTCGAGCTAACCCCAAAAGATGTCATGTCATTTGAGTGCTGCCTACATAGCCCAGATTGGAAGGGGCCTCAGACAAATGTAGTTCAGATGAAGAGGCAAAATGGTTGATGATTGGTCTTGGTCATGATGAATGATGAGGGTAAGATGATGTTGCAGCCTATTCCATATGGTGTATTCTGTAACATTGGTTGAGGCTTTTCATCCCTAGCAATTTTCCACAGTCGTGATGGATGTATGCTAAAAATGAATTGAGGTCTATTTATGCTTCAACAAGTATTGGTTTATGCTTAACATAAATTGTGTCTGGTTGATAGTTTCCATGTGTATTGGTGTCCATAAAAACTAGTGTGAATAGGCTATGTGAGTGGTCTGAAAAGAGATTGGAGTTGAGTTGATTGGGTTTGACAAGTGATGAAGTTTGAATGTGACCAAAGTGTAAGCAGAAAGTGAAAGGCATAATCGCCCTTTCATTGACAAGGACCAGAATGATAGCATAGATAGGGGTTGTTAGAACAAAGAGCCCCCTTCATGCATTGCGTCGTTGACCATGATTGTGTTAGAATGGTAATCAAATCACTTTGACATTAAAGTGAGCTCAAAGTCCCTTGAGCAGGTGTTATAATAGGAGGAGGATAGGGTAACCCATTTTATGAGTAGGGATAACCTTGCCCCTTTTTATAGGAGACCCAGAGACAACTACAAGCCAAGTCCATGACCCGTTTTTTTTTTTTTTTTGAAAGAGCAGACTGATCAATGCAGGAAGTCCACATAGAGATGTCATTTTGCTTTGTGGTCATTTGTGAAGCTGATCAATGCAGGAAGCTTCTAAGAAAGTGTTATTTGTAGCAAGATTTAGTCATAGCCATCCTTCGAGGGAGTGGTCTATATTTTTTGCTTTATATATATGAGGGCTTTGAATAGCTGTCCTTCGAGGGAGTAGTTTGCTTTTTGATTTTGTGACCTTGGATATTTTGACATCTTGATTTTTTTTTTTTTTTTTTTTTTTATTTATTTTTTGAGTCATGGACAAGAATAGAGAAGTTCAAGGGCTCCCTTTTATTAAGACAAAGCATCGATGTTGTATAAAAGGGTTATAGAGGATTTGTTTAGGGGAATAGGGTCAAAAGGAATTAGGATTAAGAGGATGGGGATCGCTCAAGGGATGAGCTCAAGTTAACTATCAAGTGGATGAGTACTCGTCTAACAGTAGAATGGTCACAGATGCAACGCATTAAGAGGCTTAGGTTCTGGCCGTCCATCGAGAGAGGATAGACGATAAGTCCCTGACCCATACTTGTGCGTCATGATGAAAGGTCTGAGCCAATTAGGGGCAAACTTGCCTCGTTTACTTCACTCTATATTGGTCACATGCTGATTTTCTTTGAGGATGAGGTCTCCGATGTTGAAATCTCATTTTCACAGATTTTTGTCATAGGCTCGCTTGATGCAATTTTGATAGACATGGAGATGGTTGAGGGCAGTGAGACGATGTTCATCGAGTAACTCAAGTTGAGCTAAGCGATCTTGATGAAAGTCATCATTGGAGAGAATGTCATGCAGAGAGATGCAGAGAGACGAGATCTATACTTCGAGAGGTAGGACAGCCTCTATTCTGTACACTAGAGAGAAAGGGGTAGCACCCATAGAGGTTCGAATGCTAGTGCAGTAGGCCCATAAAGCGAAGGGAATGTGAATGTGCCAATCCCTTCCAGTGTCGTTGACCACCTTCATGAGAATTTTGGTTAAGATTTTGTTGGAAGCCTCGGCCTACCCATTTACTTGTGGGTAGTAAGGCGAAGAGAAGCTGAGTTTGATGCCGAATGAGTCACAGAGTTTTTGGACGGTTTTGTTTTTGAATGACTTGCCGTTATCGGTGATGATTTTGTGAGGAACACCAAAATGATAGATGATGTGGGTGCTGATGAAGTTGACAATTTTGTCAACTTTTGTGGAGACGAGAGGAATGGCTTCCACCCATTTAGTGAAATACCCAGTGGCAGTGATGATGGACTGATGACAAAGAGACGAGTGAGGGTTAATCTCACCAATGAGATCTAAACCCCACTATGAAAAAGGCCAAAAATCCTGAGCAACTTGTAAGGCATGGCTAGGGAGATGAAGCAAGTTAGCATGTTGCTGACACTTGATGCAATGCTGAACAAAGTCGCTACAGTCTTGATGAAGAGTGGGCCAAAAATAACCTAGGTGAAGGATGCGCTTGGCAATCGAGTTCCCACTGAAGTGTCTACCACAAATCCCATCGTGGACTTGTTTAATGGCATGAGACACTTTAGTGGAGGTTAGACAGCGAAGAAGGAGGCTGTTGAAGCCTCGCTTGTAAAGAAGACCCCCTAGCATGGTATAGCAAGCCGTGCATTTGATGAAAGCCTACCGTGCATTGCTAGAGAGATCGGGAGGGATGATAGAATGAGTCAAGTAGTCCACAAGTTGTTTATACCAAACATCTCGTGGACTAGAGTCTATGGTGTTGACATGGTTGATGTTAGGAGAAATGTATGAAGGCAGTGGCACACAATGCACCATGACAAAAAGTCTAGATGAAGATGATGAAGATGGGATATGCGAGGCGAGAGAAGCCATGGTGTCTGCAAACTTGTTCGTGGATCGAGGAATAGTCTATAAGATGTAATGGTCAAAAGAGGCTAGAAGAGTGTCAGCATAGTTTTTGTACCTTTGTAAAATTTCATTTTTACACAGGTATGAACCATTGATCTGATTGATGACAAGTTGTGAGTCACCGAAGATGTTGATAGACTTGATGCTGAGGGAAAGGGCGATTTGAAGTCCCAAAATTAAGGCTTCGTATTTAGCCATATTATTGGTACAATCAAAGTCAAGCTTGAAAGACAGAGGCATGGGCTCACCTTCGAGTGGGATGAGAATGACTCCCACACCCCCACCGAGTTGACATTTGGAGCCATCAAAAAACATGGTCATTTGATAGATGGTGTCATCGGTGGAAAGCGTGGTGATAGACTCGTCAGGGAACTCACACTGAGAAGGTTGATTGTTAGGAAGAGGGGCATCTGCCAGTTGGTCAGCGATGGTTTTCCCCTTGATAGATTTTTTTTGGATGAACTCGAGGTCGAACTCAGCAAGTAACATGAGCCACCGAGCCATACGTTAATTTTGATATGGCTTGGAGTGCATGTATTTGAGAGGGTCAGTGTGAGTGATGACAAAGGTTTTGTGGTTGAGAAGATAGTGGCAGAGCTTGGTAGCGGCAAAGACTAACACCAAATAGAGTTTCTCGGTATGAGTATACCGAGTTTCATAGTCGACCAGTGTTTGGCTGATGTAGTAGACCACCTGCTCATGGTGATGCTCATCTCAGTGCGCGATCATGGCACCTAACGAATGGTTGGTGGTAGAGATATAAAGGTAGAAGTGTTGGTCATCTTTAGGTGGAATGAGGACTGGTGGAGAGACCAAATAGCGTTTGAGGGCTTCAAAAGCCTCTTGGCAGTCCTTATCCAACTTAAAGGAGACGTCCTTCTTAAGGAGATGATGAAACAGTTGGCAGTGGTCAGAAAGCTATGAGATGAAACAACGAATGGACTGGAGCTTCCCTTGCAGACTGTGAAGCTGCTTGAGATTGGTCAGAGGTGGCATTTTGAGGATAGCATGGATCTTGGTGGGATCTATCTCGATTCCACAGAAGGAAATGATGAAGCCAAGGAGCTTGCCTGAGAGGACCCCAAAGATGCATTTCTTTGGGTTAAGGTAGACATTGTATTGAAGAAGGTGAGAGAAGATGATCTTGAGGATGGTCAAATGGTCACGGCAAAGCTTGGACTTGTTGAGAAGGTCATCCACATAGTCTTCCATGATTTTATGGAGGAGATCATGGAAAATGTAAGTCATGGCACGCTGATAAGTGGCACCTACATTCTTCAAGCTGAAAGGCATGACCCGATAGCAGAAAGTCCCCCATGGGGTGATAAAGGTAGTCTTGTGCTGATCTTCCAGTGCAATCAGGATCTAGTTGTATCCTAAAAACCCGTTCATGAGAGATAACATCTCATGGCCGGCCATGAGATCAACAAGCTGGTCAATGTTAGGAAGAGGGAAGTCATCTTTGGGACAGGCTAGGTTAAGGTCATGATAGTCTGTGCAAATCCAAATCCCCCCAGTTGCTTTGGTGACTGGGATGATGTTAGAGACCCAATGCAGATAATCGATGGGTTGGATGAAGGAGACAGAAAGAAGGTGTTGAAGCTCCTCTTTGATAAGGAGTGCAACACGAGGATGCATCTTTCAAAGCTTTTGCCTAACAGGCTTAACCTCTGGTTTAGTGATGATGTTATGGGTAGCAATGGTGGGGTTGATGCTAGGCATGTCACTGTAGGTCCAGGCAAAGGCCTTGCTATGGTCTGAGAGGAACTGAGTGTATTCAAGCTGCTCCTGGGCATCTAGAGATTGGCCAATCTTTAAGACGTGGGGAACATCAAAAGAAGGGAGGTTAATGTCAATGGTTGATTCATTTAACATAACCTAGGTCTCAGAAGGGAGGGAGTGTTGGATGAAAGAGTCGTCGATGCCCATGTAAGAAAGAATGGCATCATCGTCTATGCAACGGATAGTGTGAATGGTCACCGACTCATCCTCTATCATGCTAGCAAAAATGAGAGGGAGAGACCTGGACACTCCATTTAGCTGATAGGTTAGGGGTTCCAGGCGGATGGTGTTTATGGAAAAAAATAAAACTAGGAGGGATGGAAATCACCGACTCCGTAGGTGAAGGAGGAGGAATGGGTGAGCCTAGAGGAGATTGGTCAATGGTTGGCTTGGGGCAAAGGTCTGTGGAGGCCTGAGTGGGGTCATGATATCCCAAGCCATACCATTTCTTGGCATCATCATCGTTGAGCGGCTCAATGGGCTGATGGGAGCCCTGCTCATAGCGTCCAAAACCAAAACCCTTCCATGCACACCTGTAAAGGTAAGTGTGTGCAAAGGCAGGGTTGCCAAGAAATGAGAAGTCTGATGTGAATGGTTGGGGTGAAGAGAGAGGGTTCCCATCAAGAGGAGTTTGGTTGAGCCCCCCATAGATGAGGTTGGTTTAGAGGTGAGGAGGACCATAAGGCACGACCATCCTGATCCGATGGTCATAACTGGGGCTGTGGTGAAGGCGTCCATACTCTTACGGAGTTTGGAACATGTCTAAGGTTAGCAAGTGATATTCCCTAAGTGAAAGTCACTGGAAGATGTCTTCCATGGGGTCTTTGGTAGTCACTTGAAGAGGAGGGGTGAGGGCGACTATCAGTTACGAACTAGTTGAAGCTTCTGTGGATGGAGGCGGTGTCGGGGTTGATGGCTTGATAGGAATGAGGATGTCATTTGGACGGTAGGTGGTGTTACAAGTTTTAAAGGGTGAAGGGTCAGCGGGAATGGTGTGGACTTGCCTGTTGTGCTCAAATTTCACACAACGGTGCAGGGTGGAGGGGATACAGGCCATGGCACGGATCCAGGGTCGGCCCAGCAACATGTTGTATTGAAACTCTCCTTCGATGATATAGAAGAGCTCTGGGACTGTGTGTGGACCAACACAAATGTGAAGGATGACTGTGCCAATGGTTGTGGTAGTGGTGTCATTGAAGGAGCGCAAGATTGCGTTAGTCTTAGAGACATAATTCTTGGGAAGAGCCAACTGATCAAAGTCATGGGTGGAGATAATGTTGATGTTGGCACCTCCATCGATCATAACATGTTTAATGTGTGTCTGATCAAGCAGTGATATAGAGGGCAGCGTCCTGATCTTCCGTGTTAGATGTGGGAATCTCAGAATCACTGAATGTGATGGAGGCAATAGGAGATAAAGAGTGGACGAGGGCAGTGAGTGGTTGGGGGTCTTCAGGTTGGACCTCTACTGCTTGCAAGGCTCAGATGAGGGCTTGACGATGCTGAGGTGAGGTTTGGATGAGGTCATAAAGGGACATCTTCACAGGCATTTGGTGAAGTTGTTTCAACATGGAGTCATGAATTAGCCTGGAAGAGGAAGAAGAAGAAGGCTGAGATGCGCCAAGGATAGAAATTTTAGGCTTGGGCAGTTGAGGTGGCTTGACGAAAGGGTAGGTCCAAGGAATGGCAGCTTTTTCTTTCACCTTGTTCTTTTTGTGACCTAGTGGTTATGTGGATAGCATTGATTTCAAAGATAGGAGGTGAAGAAGGGGTCATGACCTGCTGGTGAGATGTTGATGTGGTTGAAGAGGTTGGATGGGAAGGTGTCAAGGGTCGGTCAAGAGTGTCCTTAAGGAGAAGAGTGTCCATTTCCATATAACAGCAAATGATAGCCTTGAGGGCATAGCAAGCCTCGGTATCATGTCCTGGCATACGATGGTATAAGCAAATCTTCATGTCTTCGAACTATGAGGGCTTGGACTCGAGAGGTTGAAAAGGCCTGATGGGTGGAAGGGTTATGCTGAAAGTCTACAAAAGTCAATGTAATATCAATGAGTATGAGCCCACTAAAGGGTCCGTGCTAGTTGATGTGTGCGATGCTAGTGACTTTTGCTTAGGCAGAGTTAGAGGAGGTTTTTGTACCACCTTTTGGGTTGATGGTGCAGTGACAGGCGGAGATGGCACTTTCTTTGTGAGAGGTACCACCTTTTTAGGAGAGGGTAGGCTAGAGATAGGTAGAGGAAGCAAAGGAGGCAGCTGGTTTTGATTAGAGGTCAGCGTGGGAAGGACTCTGGTCAGGGTCTAAGGATGGGGGCCCAAAATGGAAGGTAATGGTGACAGGGGAAGAGGCATTTGCTTCTGTGGTCTGGCAGTCTTCTTTGACTTGGTTGGAAGACTACTATTGGTCGAGGTCTGGTCTAAGTCCACCTTCACTTACAGGTGAGTGAGGGTATAGACAGGGCAAACACCAAGTGACTTGATAGGTTTAGATGGGGTAGATGTGGGTTTAGAAGTGGGAGTCTAATCTTTGTTGAGAGTCTTGGGATATTCTACCTTGGGAGGATTGGTAGCATGAGACGAGAGGGCACGGGCATGTTGAAGAGCTTTAAGAGGCTCCCACAATCCCTGATGCTCCACTTTCCTTGAAGGGAGAAGTCTGATTTTCTCCACTAGTCAAAAAAATGGTTGAGAAGATGTTGGATGAGGTTTGGGTCCTTGAGAAGATGTTGACAGTTGTGGGGCCGAAGATGAGATGGGTGTAGTAGTCTTAGACCCATGGCATGATGAAGTCATGACTGATTCGTCCTTGGTTGGAGATGAAGGAGAGGCAGGTTCTTCCTTAGATGGAGAAGAAACTGGAGAATGAGGCTCCTCAAGTGGGTAAAGGGTAGGGATGATGGTGCCCTCCACTTGCGATCGAGGAGTAGGAAGGGTTGGGTCCTCCATAGGTAGCAGGAAGGAGGATGGTGAGACCGGTGGTGCCGGTAAGGTTGAGGTGTCCTCCAAGATGAGAGAGGTTGACAGAGAACTAACCAGGGAAAGAGGTTCATCCACACGTGATGGACTGATAGATGGACTAACCTCTTGAGGTTGGTTGGGGATGAAGGGTGAGACCATATTGACTATTTGAATGTTGTGTTCATGAGTGTTGTCAATCAAGGTTTGGACATTATTTTGGGTCAGTGGATGATTGGGGAATGGTTGCTTGAAGATGTCGATCCCCTGATTAGGGGGTGCATTGGGATTGTCTAGGATGAGGTCACCCTTTTCGAGCATGTCTTGGATTATGTTTTTAAGGGTCTTGCAATTTCCCATGTCATGGCCTTTAACACGGTGGTAGTTACAAAAATCATTTTCCCTATACCATGTAGGGGTGGCACGTGAGGGATCAAATTATGGAGGTGGTTGGATCTGGGGGAGATTGAGAACCCCCTGTTTATCAAGTTTTTCTAGCACAGACACGTATGATTCTCTGAGAGGAGTATATTATCGTTGTACATATCTCTATTGGAATTGGCAGGTGGTGCTCTGAGATGTGGATGGCTCAGGCTGATTGGTTGAAGGTGAAGAGAATGAAGGTCTAACGACCACAGTGTTAGCTAAAGCTTTATACTTAGGATTGGATGATGAAGGTTTAGAAGAAGAGGAGTCATTGGTCTTAGAGTTGGGATTCTTGCTCCGCAACTTGACTTTATTCTCCTCGATGGCACGTAATTCAAGTTTGCAGGCCATCGTGAAGGCTTCGTCGAAGGTTCAGAAGGTTTGAACCCGTAAGGTGGAAGAAATATGTTTAGCGCATGCTTAGGAGAAAAGTTCAATAAGTTCAGGTTGGGGTAAGGAAAAGGAGAGTTGATTAATGAGGCCTCTCCAGCGAGCAACGAAGTCAGCTATGGATTCATTCTTGAATTGACAGATAGAATAGAGGTCTGTGATCGAGACCTTCTTGGTGATGTTGATGGAGAAGTGATCAAGAAAGAGCTGGGCCAGCTGTGTGAATGTGAAGAGGGAATGGCTAGTAAGAGAGCTGTACCAGTCAAGCACAGCACTAGAGAGAGACATAGGAAATGTGCATAAAAGTAATGCATTGTCATGGGTAATAAGGTAACAGGCATGTCTAAATGCCTGTAAGTGTTGTTGCGGGTCTTCCTTGCTTTGAAAGTGAGATAATTTAGGAAGCTCCCATTGACTGGGGTATGGCTTGATCGGGACAGAAGGATGAATGGGCTCATTGCAAATTTGCTCATATGAGAGAGCATTGCGTGAGCCAGAAATAGAGGTCTCTAGGCTAGACATCTTGTCCATCAGCATTTTGATGATGTCTGCTGATGGATTGGCGGGTGGAGCACCTCCTAGATTATAAGGCACTTGAAAGATATTAAGAGGGGCATATGATGTGGTTGGTTGTGTAGACACAACATATGGGTAGCTAGTTATTGGGGTGGAAGTTGAAGCCAAGGGCACTTATGTTATGGGGTTGGTAGGCACAAATTGGATAGGGGCCGTCAAAGATGGTTGAAGAGTGGCCACACTTGTTGAAGGGTAGACAGTTACTCTTGTGTTGATAGGTGCAAGAGTAGGGGGGATAGAGACCACTAGGTTTTGGAAAGGTGTAGGATTTGGTTGAGTAGTTTGAGGTTGAGGGGGTGCCAAAACCCCCATGGAGGTAGGTCTAGAAGGAGAGGCTAAATTTTGAAGGTGGGACATGGTTGGGTTATTAGTCGAGGTGTTGGTTTGATTGTCTATAGGTTGAATTGTAGATGTTATTGATGTGATCATTGTCTCGACTAAGGAATTTGGCATCCCATAGATTGGGTTGCCTAAGGAGTCTCATGTTCAGCTATGCGTGAGATAATGCTGCAAGGCTTTGACTTTGAGGTCTAATAATCATGCAAAATCTTGGTCCCCTTCTAGGACAATAGGAGTCTGGGGCGGGGTTGGGCGAGTAGGAGTTCTTTTAGTCTCTGAGTGGAACTCCATTATAGGACCAGTTATGGACGGGGTAGACGGAAGCGGTTGATGCCTCGCGTGGTTGACTAGAGCCTTGGCTTGACTGCGAGTCAGAACCATGCAAGGCAAGAAAGGTCAGGTTTCAAAACTGTGTTTTTTCAGTTTTAGAAACTCAGAATGGGGTTTTGGTAGAAAAAGGGTCAGGTTTTGAGGCTGCTATTTTGAAAAAAGAAAGAACTATGACAGAGACCGACGTCGGTTGAAAAACTGATGTCGGTGAGAAAGATGGCCGACGTCAGTCAGATAACCGATGCTGGCGAGAAAAGGTTATTGACGTCAGTGGTAAAACCAATGTCGATGACTGTGTTTTCCAAAAACCCAAAATATTTGAGAGTTTTTGAAAAACAAGAAGAGGACCGTCCTCACTAGCTCAAACAAGTAGATAAGAATAGAAAAGATGAAGAACACAAACAGAGCCTAAGTGTTAAATCCCTAGAAATAAATTATTAAGCTCGTGTGGCTTATGCCTTAAAGTGATGTTTGGGGAGGTTGGCTGTTAGAAGGGTCCTAGAAGAGGTAGTCTATGGATGGTTTCAGGTTTGTTTAGGCACTCAAGAGTCTGGGTTAGGTTCTGTACATGGCCTGGTGCTAAGGAGCAAGCTCCCCTCACTTCACAAGTCCAGTGGTAAGCTGGTCTCGCTTAGCCAAAATATACTTTCCCTAGAGATTAGACTCTACCAGAGAACAGAGTGGGCTTTCCCCTTGGTGATGAAATCCAAGTAGGATCACCGGGATGGGTAAGGTATCTGCTGGGGGATGAAATCCCAGTCAGGTCTTGTCTCAGGTAAGTTTGATGTTTGATTTAGTGCAAGTGGTTTGGTTGTGTAACATCAAGTAGACTATGATTAATTCATGATGTGATTCATTAATTACTAGGTGTGGACTAAGAAATGCAAGCAAGCAGAAATGATATGCAATGTGTTTTAAGCCCCAAGTCAAAATGTGAGTTTGAATGAAAACAAGTTGAGAAAGGGTTGAAGGATATTATTTTTGACTAGCTTGAAATGCAAGAAAAGAAAGAAAGGTTCCTTTTAATCCTACTTATGATGTTGTTTAGAAGAGAATAAAGAGGTGAAAAGGGAGAAACCTAATGCACCTATATGAACAGAAAGAAAAGGAACCCAAGGGAGACCCTAAGGTCCCACCAGGCGTGCCAAAATGTTCCTACGCTAGATTTGCTTTTCACATTCAAGAAAGAGAAAATGAGAAACTAAGAAGAAGGACGAGGGTTTGTATGTACCTGAATTGTAGACGTGCGCACCAGAATTTAGACGATAGCAGGAGCTCCTCTTTGGTTGTGGAGGATGACACCTAAAAGAGAAAGACACTAAAACACGAAAAATGTTAGATGACAAAAGGGTGGACTACCAAGCAAGAGCTTGGTCCTAGAAGCGTAAAGGCTTCTTGGAGGATGCTAGTCCACTATTAAAAATAGAATGTTGATCAAAAATAGAAAGTGATAAATGATGAAAAACAGAAAGAAAGAACTTAAGGCAAATGTGTACCTGTTTAGAAGCAATCTACTTTTGCACAGTCACCGACATCGGTGGCATTGCCAGCGTCAGTCAGGTAAGGTCACTGACGTCAGTTAGGCTGCTGACGTCGGTAGGGGAAATGGATGAGGTCAGCTGGGGCAGTAGTCTTAGACAGGTCTTGTCAGGTTACAGGTTGGTTTCTGGTCTACAGAATGGACTGTGGTCTCATCTGAGGGTTAGGGAGGTCTATTTAGAGGTCTAAGAGATTGCCTGGAGTTCTGAGGGACTTGTTTTGGGTCTGAAGGACTGAGAATGTTGTCTAAGAAAGTGGCTAGTTGGGAACCAGAAGCATAAAGGGGATTGAATGAGAGGTAGGGGTCTAAGAAGGCCTTTCAGCCTCTCAGGGGAAGGACAGGGAAGGTCTTGGTAGTGATTAGCTAAATAGATAGATTAAATAAGAAATAAAATGGAAAACAACACTGTGCTTACCTCTTGCTTGCTGATTGAAGAATGGGAAAACCTGTTGTCAGAGTTGTTGAAGGACCTGCAAATGGAGTTGTTGCTTGGAGCTCTTCCTGCAAGATGCCTGTGGCTGTTGGTGTTGCTATACGAGGGTGAGGAGAAGAAAATATGAATGTAAAAGTGTCAAGAGAGTTCTGTTTGCGGGGGGCAAGGCAGAGAATGGTTGTAGAGAATGGTCTTGAAGGCTGTCGACGCTGACAAAATCACCGACGTCGGCCGAATAATGATCGACATCAGTGGCCGAAGAATGGGGACAGAGGATAAAATTAGCCTCTGTCTGTTCTTGCACGCTTCTGGGTCAAGGGGCCGTGGGAAAACGGTTGAGGGAGGCATAAATGGACGTGGGAGAAAGGATAAAGGGGAGATTTGGGCAATAAAGGCTAGGAGAGAGATGGGGGGATCCAAGGAGGGGATCCAAGGTGGCATGGGTGAGGTGGAAGAGGGCCAAATAAATTAAAATATTTATTTGATAAATGGAGGGGGCTAGGACAAGGGTTAGGACATGGGCCAAGGGGGCCAAGGGGGGATGACGACCTAGGGGGTAGACATGATTTCAGTGTCTACATTGAGCTAGAAATCCATCATCTTAACTAATATATCCATGACTCTATGAACTCTATTCTAAACTTACCACATTTATACAAATCTTTGATGATTCCCTAAAAATATTGGAGTTAGTTAGCCGCCTACTAGATGACATAAGATTTGTGTTGCAACCTCCAACTAGCTACAAAAACTTAGGATAACCACTTTCCAAAATTATCATCACATTCCTAGGTGGATGTCATATTGGTGTGAACACTTCTACTAATGGGTTAGGGGCCTAACATATATATTTTTTCCATTTTCATCATAGTCATGATGGCCAATTTTGTAAGATTTGCCAACCTAATGAATATCATTCCAATAAAATATTCCATTAATTATGTAATTTTTTCATAGGGTCCTTAAAATTTTACCTAATTGAAAACCCAAAAAATCATTATACCCAAATTGATCATTTTTTAATTATGTAAGTAGTTAAAAATACTTGTGCCCCTTGTCATTTTATGAATTTTTAAAACCACACTTAATATGTTACAATCTTAGCCTATAGCATGTATTCAGATATGTGTGGCTAAATTGTGGCTATTGTAACCTATAATTAAGTCATATGATAATTTATTTAGCATAATGTTATTATTAGGGTCAGCCTATGGTGTGTCCATAGCATAATTCAGGTATATAGAATAAGTAGTGATTAGTATTTTATCATCATATTGTAAGGTTATAGAGGTTTCCACCTTGAAATGGTGCATCATTTATTTATATATTATAATATATTTTAGTAATATTTGTATATAATTTTGTGATTCTACTTTATTGGTGAAGTAATTTTATTACAATTGGTATCAAAATTTTGATTTGGGAGAAATTGTTGTTGAATCCCTAATTTTTGAAGAAACACATATATCTTGCAAAACATTACAAAAAATTATAATTATTTTATTTAAGTTAGAATATCATTTAATAAAGCTCTAGTAAAATGAAACTAGGTTTTGATGATAATTTTTAAGTGAGTTATTGTAATATTAGTTGATTTCATAAATTCTCCTTATAGGCTATAATTTTAGAATTTTTCTTTCCATACATATTTATAAATAATTCAAAAGTTTAATATGGGTTTGTTTTATAAATTGTGTTATTTTAGGTTGACCTAAGTTTGAAACCATTTAATTAAATTTTAGTCAAAGGAGAAAATAATTTTTTTATATTCAAGTTTTTGTATGATAGTATCACACACTAGGGGCTAAGGAAAGGGTTTTAAAACTATACCAAAAACTCTTAACAAAGAGGAGATGGAATCAGTTTTAGGAATTAGTGGATTTTATAATTCATGATTTTCTTTGATAGATCATAAAATGAGCCAACTTGAGTACAATGTACAAAACATATATGGCCAGTAAATGGGGTATCTAAAAAATTAATCACCAATTGGATGAGCTCAAACAATGACTCAAAAAACTATTGAATGTTCCACTGAATTCACCAAATTAGTCACAATTCAATATTACTCATACCATTTAGTGTGGGTTTTTAGGTCAACCTAATTCAATCCTTAATAAAACCTCAACCTTTGCCTTTGATGTGTTCCCTTTTAGGGCCATAGAACATGATGCCAAAAGTGAAAATGTGTAAGTTTTATGGAAGGATCCAGTCACTTGAATCAATCAAATGGATAACATTTTTGATGTACATTAGACCACACATGGATAAAAGTTGGTAATGGAATATTTATATTTAGATTATGGGAAATTCACTTGGTATCTATAGAGTTATTCTTAAAATAATAGATAGGGTCTTAGAGTCAATTCATTAATTTTTATTAATGAATTATAGTTCCACTATCATAATAATGTAACATAAATTAATTCAACTAGTTAGCAAAATTATGCCAAATAAGATCTATTAAGAAGTATATTTAGCAATTCTATAATTTATACTTGCAAGTGTATACAATAACAGATGAATATTTTAACAACATTTTTCTTGGTGGGATCATGACTAACATCCAATAGAAGGTTCACATGTTTAATTAGAGTTTTATCTATAAGCCTATTATCATGGTGCATAGATCATATGAGAGGGAAATAGTCACCAAAAGGAATCCATTCAAAACTATAGGAGATAGGACCACTCCAAAAAAATAATTCCCTCGGCCTACTAAACTAAATAATCAAAAAATTTAAGAGAAGATCAGAAAAGGGTTATGTTTTAAATGTGATAAAAATTATAGTCGAGGACTTAAGTGCATGGAAAATATTTTTTTTCTATATTGAAGATGTAAATGAAGAAGAGGATGAAGAATTAACATAGGAGGTAGAAGCTGATCCAAGGGAAGAATCATAAGAAACCTAACCAAATACTTATTTCCATGCACTTTTTGTATTAAAAATTAAAAAAACCTCAAGGTAATGTATTTTATAAAAAAATAGAAGGTGATGGTGTTGATTAAATCAAGTAGTAATCACAAATTAATCAACAATAAATTGACTCTATGCTTGAATTATTTTATCTATCTATCTCTAAATTTTTAAATCATGATTGCAGATGGTGGCATAGTCATTTATTTTAGGAAATTCCATAGTATTAAACTCTCCATAGGTGATTGTATATTAGATAACCTAAATTTTCCATTTTTATGGGTGGATCATACATTGAGTTGGGACTCTAATGGAAAACTACCATGGGAACAATCAGATGAAATTCCAAGATCTATTCATGCATTTCCATTTTGAGGGTATAAAATTTGAACTATGTGGATTACATATAAATTTACCACAATTGGTGAGTTCTCATTAGATGCAAAAGATTATAAATAAAGGAAAAAGATGGGTTTTTGGCTCAACCATTTTCAATAGAGGCACACCCACCAATGGATTTATACTATTACATATAAAGGATATTATGGATGAGCATTCAATATTTTTTGGTGATATGAAAAAATGACTTCTTCCCAAAATGGATCATGATCATACCATTAAACTAGTGCCAAGGTGCCAACCATAAGGCCTAATGTCTAGAATATTGATATTGATAATATGGTACAGGTGATGCTATAGGCATGTATTATCTATCATATTTAGAGAATTTATTCCTCTCAATCGGTGATCGTGTGTAAAAAGGATGAAACATGGCACATGTGTCTTAACTATATAGATTTGAAAAAGAACATCATCAAAGATAAGTTCCCTATTCTTGTAATTGATGATTTTATAAATGAATTATATGGTGTTGCTTATTTTTCAAAAAATGATCTTCATTTCAAGTATCACAAAATCTGAATCAGATATGAGGATATTCATAAGAAATTTTTCAGAAGCCACGAGGGCCATTATGAATTTTTGGTGATGTTTTTTTACCTCACTAATGCAACATCTACATTTCAAATTCTAATGAAATCTATTCTTCAGTAATTTCTATGAAAATTTGTTTTAGAATTATTTTATGACATTTTAATATATATCAAAACATGGGAGGAACACTTCCATCATGTGAATCAATTTTGGATATTCTTGAACAAAACTATTATTATGCAAAACCTTCCAAATGAACTCTTAGAATCAAGTAGGTCATGTATTTAGGAAAAATTATTTCACATGATGGAATTAAGGTAGATCAAACATAATATCAAGGATACAGTATAATGGAAAGTTCCTAAAACCTTAAAAAACATCTAAGTATTTTTTGGGATCACAAGTTACTATTGTCCTTTTTTTAAGAAATTATAACAGCATAGAATCATCACTCACAACCTTATTAAAAAATGATTCCTTCCATTGGAATGAGGTAGAAACCTATAAATTTGAGAAGCTAAAGGATTCCATGTGCACCACCCTAGTTCTAGTTGCCCCATATTTTTCTAAAACATTCATTATAGAATTTTATGCTTTAGGGTATGACATGGGAGTGGTACTCATGCAAGAAGGATGACCCATTGCTTTTAATATTCTCCAACTCAAAGATAATAATTTTTTATATCTTATATATGATAATGAAATGATGGTCATCCTTCATATGATAAAATAGTGGTAACCATATTTGATGGGAAGACATGTTAAAGTGAAGATAAACCATGATAACTTAAAATACTTCTTGGGAAAAAGAATTACATTAGGAAAACAAAAAAATGGGGCCCTAAGATGTTGGAATAAGACTTTGAGATTGTATATATTATATATGAAATTTATAATTTAGTATTTAATGCACTATTTAGGAAGGATGATTCCATAAAGGCAATGTTAAACACCATATCTACATTACAAGCTGATTGGGTGGATGAAGCAAGATCAGAGTTAGAAAATGATGCCATCACATAGGATATTTTTTAAATTATCAAACAAGATATGAGTGTGTCTGATAAATTTTTTTGGAAAAGGAATGATATCTGGAATAAGGATAGGTTGTACCTATATAAAAATTTAACCCTTAAGCATAAGGTGCTTACATAACTTCATGCTTTTCCAATAGGTGGGCACTCAGGCTTCTTGAAAACTTATCATAAGGTCAAGAAGGATTTATTTTAGGAAGAGATAAAATGAAAAGTCCAAAAATGTGTGGAAAAATGTATAGTGTGTTAGAGAAAAAAAAGGAGATAATCAAGACTGTGAGTTTGTTTTAAATTTTATTTATTCCTAGATAGAGACAAGAGCATATTTCCATGGATTTCATAACAAATATACCAAAGTCTGAAGGAAAAAATATCATCATGGTCGGTGTGGATACACTTACCAAATATACCCATTTTTGCATTATCACATCCATTTATATATACATGTGAATAACACACACTAAAATATGCATTTGACTCCTCAAGGTCAAGCTGAGGTAGTTTATGTAATAAATGGTATCTAAATTAGATTGGTTTTTGGATGAAATGGGATTCAAAATGGGTGGTGGTAATAGGTTCTCGTGATGGAACCAAAATACCTCAATAACATAATAGTAGTCATATTATTGGGTCATAATTTTACTCGAGAGGAATCAGAAGGTGATGCTAGATGCATTAGAACTGTATTCCCATTTAGGATGTTTCCAACATCAAATAACAAAGGTACTTGACATGTACTGATGAATTAGAAGAAAAGAGTGATCTAGAGCACAAAAGGCAAAATCATCATTTTGACTCAAAATGAATTGACCAAAGTTAGTTGGCCCATAAATTGTATTGCCCTATTTAGGGATAATTTGACCTAAAATGGAATTTGTAACTGACAAGTTTGAACCATTTAGGATGTTTTATGTATTTTGACCTAAAATGTGCATTTGAGTGCAATTCAAGTAAGATTGACAATTTCAACACAAATGGTGTTAGGAATGGGATGTCTACATTTTGCCCTATTTGAGAAGGTGTAGTGAGACATTCAGGTGAAGAAACATATTTTCAAAGAAAGAGTTGTCAATAATAAATTAGAATAGACCCATGATGCCCCCTTGAGAGGACATATTAGGATGAAAGAGAAGGATGGACTCTTGAAAAGAGAGAGAAAGTGAGAGATTAACCCAGGGAAAAGATCACATCTAGACGAGCTAATGATTACACATGTGATTACCATCAATGATCAAAATAAAATTATAGGTATAATAGGCCCAAGAGATGGGGTGAATGGGAAAGATAAAATCCATAAATGTAAGGGACACATTGTAAATGTACCCAATTTGAGAGTACAAGATGCATGCATACAACATTGATTAATCCCAAGACAAGTTACACACTAAAAAAATTGCCATCATGGGCTTTAATGTGGAGATCTTGGAATTAGAGGAAAAGGGAGAACATTTTTCTTCAAGAAGGTAGGCACCACTAGAATGGGGTCTCCAACGAGAAGATAATAAGAAGTGCTCTAGTAGAGCAGATTTGATCATGATAAAATGGTTGTGCCCTAGTAGGGAAAATTTTGATCATTGATAAAGAATAAATAATGATTTTTCCCCTGTAGGCCTGATTTGATTTGGACATGGTTCAGATGTTATGCCCTAGTATGGGTAATTTGGCAAGCAAAATAGCTCAAGGATATAACCCAAAAAAAGGTTAAAGTGAGTGGGTGAAAATGTTTATGTAATGGTGTAATGGCTTAGAAATCCATATAAACCAAAGCATATGAGAATGCAAAAAATGATGAGAGAGATGAAAATAAGAATGGAGATAGCCAAGTTGACCTTAATAGAAATTAAGTATTGCCTACATAGTTCCATGGACTCATGTTTCAATATGAAATTTTGGCCAATATAGTTCACCCAAGTTTGGGAGAGAATGGAATGAGGAATGATTAAAAATGACCAAGAATTGATTAGAATCACAATGTCTACAAAGAGATGCACATCTAAGCATAGACAAAGAATCCTAAAATGCATTCTACCTAGAAGCCTAATTCCATATTATGATCCTAGGTTTTGTAAAGTGTTCTTGAGAATCATTCATCAAAGTTGATGTTGACGTTAAGACCTTGAGACCTAAGCACAAAGTGCTTGTTATATCAAAATAAATTAGGCATCATAAGTATGAATAACTTATAATGACATAAGATTCTAATTGTGCTAAGCTAGTTAAAATGTGAATAGTTATAACTAAAGATAATGGTAAAATAATGACCAAAACTAGAGTTATAATGATTTACATTTAAACAAAAAAAATATAAAATAAAAGACAAACATAAATGAACCTAAATGAAAATTAAGATATGAACAATCAAGACTTAAATTAGGAACAAAAATGCTTAAAAAAAAAGGAAAGAACATCTTAATGACATGAGACCAAGATATGAATAATCAAGATCCATGTGGCCCATCAAGGCATTATTGAACACAAAAGATAAAAGCAAAATCAAATAGTAAAATAAGAAAAAGAAACACAAGACCAAGAATGGAACAAGAAGTAATAAAAAGAGAAAATGAGAGGTGTGAAAGCACAATAAAACACAACAAAACACCAAAAATACTCAAATAAACACACACAAATAAAAAACCAAGTTAGTGTAGTTTAAATACAAATGTTCATGCATGCATAGTAGAGGCATTACTTTCTACCACATCATAAAAAAGAAAAATGATAGAAGAAATGGGGGAAGAGAAGAAAAGGAAGGAGTTAGTTGGGCTGACTCCAGATGTATAAGACAAGTGGACGCTACCTACATAGTTCTATGGATGCATGTTCCAACATGAAATTTAGGCCAAATGTAGTTCTCCCAGGAAATGGGATAGAAGAAAAGTGATGATCAGACCAACATGATTAATGCTATAGAAGAAATGGAAGATACGACAAACAAATGAGAATGGTCTGGTAAACAAGAAGTTGATGAGATGAGAAAGAATGATCTTGCAAAATGACAAGTGTGTGGGATAAGATGAAATGAACTGGTGTTTATGTGCTTGAAAAATGGTAAAAATGTTCAAAATTAATAGTTGATTTAAAAATGGTGAGAGTGTTCAAACTTAATAGTTGCTCACAAAACAATGAGAGCATTCAAACTTAATAGTTGCTCACAAAATGGTGAGAGTTTGGGATGGTGGAATGGGAATGTAAAAATGTATAGAACATGAGACAATATTTTTGTTCTTTTATGGATCATGTTCTAATGTTTTTGGTGTTTTTGGGATAAAATATGCACAAGGTGGAACCATCTAGTCAATGTTCTAATAAGATAGCTAAGCTGGCTGCAATGGCCCATGCTCACAAATTGGTGAGAGAGAGATAAGGGGGATTGAGGTGACCTCAACATGAATTGAGCATAACATAGAAGTCCTAAAATGACCTCAAGTCATAGTAATTCCATCCACATAAAAGGTAGGAACAAACTAACTAGGTCCTAATAAGTTCTCAAATCTAGCAAATGGATAGTCAAATGAAAATAGTAATGGTAAGGTGATGCAGCAATGCATGATAAACATGTGTTGCCCCTAGTTTGCTTATAGGCAGTTATAAATAGGATATAATGGCATATTTTAATGATACTAATTTTCCCATAGGTAGTTATAATTAGTAGAAAATTTGATTAAACATTAATTTACCCATAGGTAGTTATAATCAGGTTCATATAAATAAAATTGATAGGATGAAAGATATCTTTCCAGATCAAATGTCACACTAATTTCATAGATTGTCATTATAAACACAAATTTGATTGATTATTAAAACTTCATAATAATCCCCTCACAAAAGGTATGAGAAGAACCAGAAGAACCAAGATCAAAACAAGATTGGGTAGGATGACTAAAAATAAGCTTTGGTCTAGATAAGAATGGAAATGGTATAATGAAATGATCATAAGAGAATTGGATATAGTGGTGATAGATTTTTCCCTAAACAATGACTGGATCAAATTGCTCACAAAATGATGAGAGCATGGAAAAGGGGTGACTGAGCTGACCTCAACAAAAATCAAGTGTTGTCTACATAATCCTAAAGGACCTCAACTCAATGTAGTTCAAAAGGCATGATTCATGGATCTCAATCATATCATAATGCCTAAAAATGGCCTATAGAGTTGTCTCCAAGAGATGAGGCATGGTAATGGAAAATGGGTGAATGGTAGATGAATAAAATTATTTTGTTGCTCTTGATGACAGGGAGATGCACATCCTAAGATGCATGTCCTAGTCAATATGTGAGACAACAAAAATGATCAACTATATAATTTGATATCCAACACCCTTTCGGAACAACTGCTTTATTATGAACTTGTTTCTGATCTGGATCTCAATAATTTGTTCATGATATTCATAGGTTGTTTATTCTACTTCCTTCAAACATCAAGACAAGAGATCTCTATAACCTTGATAAAGGAAAGTGCTGCTAGTGATGGTAAATAATGGTAAGATAAATGAGATAAGTGGGTAATAAATAGGTGGGTAATAATGGAATGTATAATGGGGGGAAATAAATAGAGATTGGGACTTTTAGTCACACGTAATGTTATTGATGCTGGATTTGACATAATTTTGGTTTTGGTGGGGCTGAAGACCTTTGAAGATGCTTTTTATAGGACCATTAGATTATTCTATTGCTCGACTTTAAGAGTAGATTCGATCTAATTATGTTGTAGATAGGAAGTTATTTTGATTTGATCTTTGATATTATCTTCAGTAAATAATGAAGAACTTTTGTGCTTAGATATTAACACCTCAAAGAGGTTTTCACAAATGAAGTTTTCTTTATTGTCCTATAGCACCTCCAAGAAGGTTTCACTAAGAAATGTTGACTTTTGACTATGATTTTCTTCTAGTGCTTCCAAAAAGGTTTCACTAAAAGATGTTGAGTTTGATCTTTGCTTATCCCTTAGCACCTCTGAAAAGGTTTCACTAGGAGAGGGTTTTGCTGTATGAATGTGGTCTTGGCCTCCTTATTCTTCTTCAACTACTATGTTTCCATGGATGTAGTTCAACAAAGTGTGATTTTGTTGATCTTGATCAACACTTATGGGATGTAGAATGTCAATATAATGGCTATGTTGGGTGGTAATAATGGGATGGTGAAAGCAAACACAATCCTCATAGAATATTCTAGGATAACTAGTGTTGATACTAAAGTAATCATCCTCAAAAACCATAGAAGGATCACAAATATATTCAAATTGATCTACAAGGCAATTGTAACCAATGTTGTAACAAGCAATATGATAATTTGTTTTTGACTCTGATTTTGAAGTAATGGACTCTAAATCCAATGTCTCAACTAATGTTGAGACTATTTTTGATGCTAAATCCAATGTCAATTCAAAAATGAAACTTGATTCTAATATTTATTCTTCATATGATATGGTTGTTTTGATAATGTTCTATTGAATGCTAAATTTTTGACAAGTAATGGCCTATGATGGCATAATGGGCTCAATAAAAATTGATTCATTTTGGAAGGGTTCAACATAGACTGACTCATCTAAGTGAATCCATTCAAAAAAATTGAACTACTCAATGGATGTCTTAACAAAATCGTGTCTATCAATGTGAGACTCCTCAATGAGTGGGAAAAGATCAAGAGACAACTCTATCGAGACTAGCTTGTCAAGGAGATGAGTCTCTTTAAAAAAAGGTAACATATGAATAAGTAACTTATTATAGTTTATCTTGTCACAAATGGGTGTTTCAAAAATAACATGGTAGTTTTTGTTCATAATTGGCTACAAAATATTAACTTTGAACACATTTTGATCCTCATAAGATGGATTTTGAAAAGGTGATGGTTCTTATTTAGGCTCGAAGATCGGCACATAATTTCTAAAGTGGAGAACATTTGGTCTAGCAGGAACTTTAGTTTGTGGTTTAATAATGGACTATCCAAAGATTAGGCTATTGAATAAGGGATTAAAAACAATTGGATTATCAAATGGAGGTTCTTCAACAATAGGCTCATAAAAAATTGGTGATGGGCCAAGAATGGTAATAACTAGATGATTCTTAGTTTGGTTGCTTGTGCAAACCAAAGGAGGAGGTCCTAAAATGGTAATGATTAAGATGATTCTTAGTTTGGTTACTCATGTGAACCAAAGGAGGAGGTCCTAAAATGGTAATGACTAGATGCTTCTTAGTTTGGTTGCTCATGTGAACCAAAGGAGGAGGTCCTAAAATGGTAATGAATAAATGTTTCTTAGTTTGGTTGCTCATGCAAACCAAAGGAGGAGGTCCTAAAATGATAATATTCACATGTTGTGGAGGTTGATTACTTACACAAGCCAAAGCATCCAAGTCTTCTTGATAAGCCGAATCATTCTGATCATGAGTTAGATCATAAGTTGGATATTGACTGTGTTCCCATGACTAATTTTTATGAGGTGGATAGAAAGTTATCTCACAAACCATATTGTCACTGTAGGGGTCTTGACTAAAGTCATAAAAGTCATTTTGTGTATCCATTCTATCATAATTTGGTTTATCCATGATTTTACCATAAGTGTATTGAGGCATATCTACATTTAATGAAGAAAGCTCCGAAAATAAAAAGACTAAAAGTTCTATAAGCCCTAAAAAATGATCCAAAGGATAAGTGGTTAAAACTTGGTTCAACTTGGTTGAAGGGATGACGTTGCATCTCAAAAGTATTTTTCACTGAGATTTGGCATAAAATAACCTAACATCAAACATCTAACATCAAATGTTTTTGAAGAAAGGTTACGTTTTCCCAAATAAAGTTACAAAAAAAATGATGAGTGTAAGCACTCAAACAAACAAATAATCAATAGTGTTCAAAATTGGGTAATCATTTAACCAAAGATATGCAACCTAAAATAAAAATATCTATGTACCAACCCCATGAATAGAGGCCTAAACATAAATCAATCAATGTTTGGATCCAAACTTTACAAAGCTAATTGAAAATGCAATGTTGAAGACTAGGATTGGACCAAATAAGCTAGACAAGATCAGACACCATGATGGCACAAGACAAAGGTCCAAATGGTATACATAAAATGGTTTGAAACAAATGGTTTTGATAAAATGATAAAAAAGTCTTGAAACAAATTGAGTAGCCTAACGGTGTAAGCATACTCGAATAATGTGGTCAATGGTTATGTTTCAAAAACTCAAAGGCAGAAAAGATTTAACATGATTTGGGCAGCATAACATTACCCTTGTTAAATCAAACACATGATTTTGACATGGATTATAAACAAACAAACAAATTTCTAACCTAAAATCATACCAAGAAAATAATGACCAAAATTTACTAAGTATAATCATCTAAATCCTAGCAAGGGTATGGCATGTGGGGTTAACTAAACTATCAAATTTTGATCATTTTAAGGGAATCAATTGCACAATGACTTTCACATCAAATGATGCAAAAGACAAGCACAAAAATTAGGTGACCATGGCATTTTCTAGTTGTAAAAAGGTATAGTCCTTTTTACAACCACTACATCCTATTGTTTGCTTAGTGTAGTGTGATGTCTAAATGTAGATACATCCCATGTGCAATTCCAAAGGAACCAAATGAAGTCAATACTAGGAGATGAAACCCCAGGTTAAAGCTTCCCTAAAGAACTCATGGGAGGTAATGACATCCTCCTCACAATCCAAGTTGCATAAAAATAAAGAAAGCATGAAAATAGAAAGACTTTAGGGTCATTTTCAAGATCACCCAAACTTTGGTGAGTGCTTTAGGCAACATTCTTTATAAGCCTTGGACTAGGCTACTTGCAATAGGAATGGCGCTTTTGATTCCAAGGGTTCCCTAAAGGGGAAAAATAGAAGAGCATGCATGAAAAATCCCTCTTCTTTCTAAACAAAAATTAGATCAAACAACTATTGAAGACAAAAATGACAAGTGTGTTTAATTTTAAGCCCAAATGAAAGATTTGGTGGTGTTCATTTGACCCTTTGGTCTTAGTTGTAAATTTGAAAACTAATGCAAAAAAACCAATTATTTAATAACCTTATATGTTACTTTAAGCACCAAAATAATTTTCATAATTCATTTTAAAGCATGTTAAATATGTTCTAAAACATGATTTATCAAACTTGAATCCACTAGTAACCTATCTACCCTTAAGGCATCACCCCAAAAGTAAACATGTTAGATTAGAAACATTTTAAATGGATTTTCAAAATTTTGTAAAAAATATATAAAACTTGAAGCTAAACTAATGCTAAATTCTAAAAATTTAGGAGAAAACATGTGGTTTTAAAAAATATCATCCAAAATGGGGTCTGTATGACCCCAAACCAAGCATTTTAAAATAGCTCTCAAGTTTGTGTTTTTAAGAAAACACACTGATAGACATCAGTTATATACCATTGATGTTGGCAATGTCCAACTGAGATCTAACCAAGGTCAGTTCTGCTAACCAACATTGGTTGAGCCAAGTAACCAATTTTGGTATTTTTTGTCGATGTTGGTTACTGTGTAAACCCATCGCAATAAAAAATGGAAAAATAAAGTTAGAAAACCAATTTTCAAGAGTTTTAAAATATCAAATAAGTTTTTTAAGGTTTTAAAATGATATCCTTTATGTTTTAGATGCATCTTGTCCCACTGGGTGTGCCAATATGTAGAGAGGATTACAAAACAAGTTAGTCAAGCATTAGTCCATAAAGAATTAAATAACCAAGCCTATCTATTCCTATGGGAATTAAAAAGGATAGTAAGAAATAAATGAAAGAAAACAACACCATATTACCTTCCAAAATGGATTCACCATGCCCATGTGGCTCAAAAACATGTTCTCCCTTGATCAAGCATCCTTGTCTTTATCAACAATGGTGGTAAGCTCCTCCAATGCCTCAAGAACACTCCACAAAACCTAGGATCTTGATGTGGAATCACTAAACTAGCCTATTAATGAAGCTTTGTATTAAAAAATTAGCATTATAACTTTGAAATGTTCAAGCTTTGAATATATTTGAGCATAATAACCTTGCACCAAAATAACTTAGAAATGATGTCCATGGCCTCTCTATTTATAGATTTTTGAGATTGGTCAAGATCAACCTCAACCATCCATCTTGAGATGAAGATGTGTGGTTGAGGATAATCCTAATATTTGGAATTAAATCCATAATTATCCTCAAGATGACCTTATAATAAGGGGCATTAAAGAGGCATGGGAGGCATTAACTAGGCATGGGTGACCCATAATCCTAATATTTTATGCACTTATGGCTTGATGGATGCCACCCTATAGATGATGTCACTAGGTGATGCAGATAATAAGAATCAATTTTTAAAAATAAATATGCAACAACTCTTATATAAAATCTAGTTAAGCTCTTGATTTGGATTAATTAGCCTTAAGCAAGGTTAATCAACATTTGTGTAATTATTTGAAAATTGGTCCTTAATCAAAATGGTTAGAAAGTCATATTATTGGGTCATAATTTTACTTGAGAAGAATCATAAGGTGATGCTAGATGTGTTGAAACTATATTCCTATTTAGGATGTTGCCAAAAGCAAATAACAAAGGTACGTGATGTGTGCCAATGAATTATAAGAAAAGAGTGATCCATAACACAAAAGGTGAAATCATCATTTTAACTCGAAATAGATTGACCAAAGTTAGTTGGCCCATAAATTGTATTATCCTATTTAGGGATACTTTGACCTAAAATGGAATTTTTAAATGACAAGTTTGAACCATTTGGTATGTTTTATGTATTTTTACCTAAAATGTGCATTTGAGTGCAATTTGTGTAAGACTGACAATTTCAACACAAATGGTGTTAAGAATGGGATGTATACACTCCCTAGCCAAAGAGGATTGCTCACAATGTCTAGATATGGTGCACAAACCAATATAGGTTCATTCTAATTACTTATCCATACCATTCTTCTCTATTTTTCTTTAGACTTGAAATAGACAAATTTTAGCAAAACACAAGGTGAAATGTGCACCTTGAGAAGGCCTAATGTTCATTTTGGTCCTTATGAATGGTGATTGACTTATGTAGTAGTTGTTTAACTTATAAAATGTGTTTATTGATCTATTCCAAGGGTTATCTAAATGTGAAAAGGTTTGTGTCTGACTAAGGTGGGTGAGATCAAGAGTCAAGTATAAGAAGGTCTAATAGATCTAATTGACTAGTTAGAATACTTAAGGGCATGAACGAATAAAAAACCCAAGTAGAGGGATTTAAGACCATAAAAGAGGTGTGTTTAATACATCATTAATTTATAATAGTGGTTCTATAGATGATGAGCTAGGTCATATGACCTAAATTTGTTAATAAGAGGGATAAGTGAGTGAAGAGGTCTAATAAGTTGTTTGAGAGAGATAAAAGAGTTTGAAGAGTGAAAGAAGGTGATCATCATTAGTTGAGTGAGAAATAGGTGTCCAAAGGTGATCAAAGGTTAAAGGTGGCTGAGTTGGTGCTGAGTCATGTAGGGGTTTGTTTCCTCCTTGCATATTGGTGCTTATTAAAGGGCTAGCTAAGTTGGTGCTTGAATAGTGAGGGATTGGTTCTCCTTGTGGGGTTGGTGCCTCTTTAAATATTGAATCATTTCTTATAAGACTATAGTCCAAGATATTTTTATGTGGATTTTATCCCCATTGAGGGTTTCCCACAAATATATTGTGTTCATATGTTATATGCTTATGTGGATGCTTGTTTATGCATTGGTTAATGTATGTGTTTGAATGAATGTTTCATGAATGATAAGTGAAAGTGAAGGATTGTTTTAAGGGCACCTATTCACCCCAACTCTTTGTAGATGTATTTATAATAGATTAGTTTGTTTAAATTAGTTATAATGATCATGTACATAGGTGTTTATACCATACTCATCTAAAAATACATCAGATATGTCCTCGAGCTTGGAAAATGTACCATCATCCACAATATATTCCTCTTTATCATTGATGACATAATTAAAATTGGAGATTTCCTCTACATAATGCTAAATGTGAAACTTGGAAATTGGTTGATTCCTAATGAATACTTTTCCTCTATACCTTATCTTGAAGGCTAATAAGGACCAATCAACTAAGAGGTAACCTCCTATCTTGGTTGCAAAATCCCTTGAGAGGTAGATAACAATGTGGGTAGGAAAGTAAACAAAGAAAATGTCTTAGAGAATGGGGAAGATTGAGAAATAATGAAGGAAAAATTTCAAACTTTTGATTAGTTTTACTGACTTAGCAAGTGTCCCATCAAGTTGTATCACCCCTTTACTATGTGGTTCATACTTTAGACCCAATTTATAAGCTACAACCTTAGGCATTACTGAGGTGATATATCCACTATCAACTATGCATTTGTGAATAAGCTTATCCCCCATAATGAGAGTGAGGTATAAGGGTGGAGGTTTCTCATCTTTTTTAGAGGGTTATAAAATTTTATTAGGAGCATTGGTAAGAGAAAAATTACCATTACCATGGCTTTATGATAGAGGGCTAACATGAATTATGGATAGTTATTTTTGTAAGAGTTCCTTTTGGCTAAGCATGTGAAGGACATCCCAAAGGGAGATATATGCCTTAGCATTATTCAATGAGTCAAAAATGTTCAAAGTAGAAGTACTTAATTTTTTTGAGTCCTTGAAGGCAATGAAGTGTTTGTAGCTTGAGACATTGGATCACCTTGAGTATATCTTCCAATATTCTAGTTTGAATAAGGTGAAGAGTAGTAGGAGCTGCCATGTTTGTAGGCATGTTTTTTGCCTTGTAGTAGGATTATTTGAACTTGTAGGCACACCATTGGCATCTCTTAGATCCTTCCTCTTAGCTATAATGTTGTATACAATATAATTACCTTGGTTAAGGACATAAGTATCTTTAGCTAAAAAGTTAGTGAAACTCACTCCTTGAGGCTATTGTCCTTCATTTATTTTCATGATAAATTAATCTTATGTTAATAGTTTAGGAGTGAATCCTTCTTGAGTAACTATAACTTGATCTACACCTTCATTTGCATCCATGAACTTGGCCTTGTCACCACTCGTCTCCATGGATCAGAATACTATGCACTAGTACTGATACTCTTATATTAGAGATAGAAGTGGGATTGTATGAATTGGCAAGCTTGTTAAAGTTAATTTTCCCTTGACCTCTACCTTGCCCATATTGTTGACCATATTACTAAGGATAGGGATAGAGCTTTTGATTTACATAATGTTTTAGATTAGGTTGCCTAGTTTGAGCCTCTAAGGCTTGATATCTTGCCTTCCAATCAATTATCTCTTATACCTTCTTAGGAGAAGTCCTTGAAAAAACACTTGGAGTATTAGTAGACATATTTGGTAGCAGAGGCATGGACACTTTTGGAGGTAACTTCTCAGCTTGTATAAGTCCATTCTTAGATCTAATGGTAAGGTCATATGCCTCAGGTAAGGTATATCCACCCATGGATTGTAACATTATGGCTATGTCAGTACCAATAAACCTCAAATATGTGGAAAACAAAAATATATTAGGTGGTCTCATGGGAGGAGGTAACCTATACCAAGTCCTTTGGAATCTCTCATTATAATTATGCATTGTCTCCTTGGGAGATCTTTGAATTACATTAAGTTGGTGAACGAGTGAAGTATAATCACTCTTGTCTTCAAAAGTTAAAGTTATAAACTCTTCAAAATCATCCCAAGTTGTGATATAACCCCCAGTCAAATTCATATACCAATTAAGTGATTTACTTATTAGGGACATGGCAAGGAATCTAAGATCAATGTTGTCCTCGGTAACATTATGAAAACTACAAAAGTTTTAGATATCCCTAATGTGTTCACTAGAAGTGACATGACCTTCATAATTTAATATAATAACACTATATTAAGGTGTTTTCAATGATTTACCTAAGGTGGCCAAGAGTTTCCACGAGTTGATATGCATGCATGGTTCTCAATGATAGAGTGTGCCTTAGTGATCATGCATGGACCTTGCAGTGTTTTCTTGGTTAGGAAAGATTATGGATGTTGGTGATGCATTGACCATGTTTGAGAAGTAATATGATGGGTAAAGAGTGTTTGGGGTACTTTTGGAAGTGAAAGGAATTAATCTAATTAGTCTTGTGAAGGTCTAGGTTATCCTAGTCATCTTTGTAGATTTTTTTTGAGTAATTAGATTAATGACATCAAAATTTACGTGTGAAGGTTTCAGAAGAAAGTGTTCACATGGGTTTATTTAGGTTTATTTCTAGAGCATTTTTTTCAAATTTTAGTTCTTGACATGATGTCTATAAAAATTTATGGTGGTGCAAAGTTGGTCTCCTAGTCATATTTCACTAGTTTCCATAGTCAAATTTGCATTAAAAAGTGACCATTGGAATTCAAATATTTGAATTTACAAAGGAAAACCAATCTATAATGTTTTACCTATATATTTTGATGATGGATGAATTTTATGGTGGTGTAAAAATTAAAGTGGTAGATAAATTTAAGGTAAATCTAGGAAAAATGATTTGGATTTTTGAATGGCCATACACTTGCATTTATTATGGTTCAAAGTTGATCGAGGGTTTGACTTTATTCTACAAGTGACCCAAGAAGGATGTTTGAGTTTTAATTAAGGGTTTTTGGATACCTCAAGGTGAATTATCTACTAGAGAGTGTTTTATAGTCATTTAAGATCATTTTTATGGATTTTGGAGGTTTGACCAATCCATATTTAATATAAACCATTGCTTGGAAGTTGACTTTTGATTCATTCATGGTGTTTTCATGTACAAGGCAAATGGTTGATAGGTTTTAAATATAAATAGGTGTGTAACGATGAATGTAATCACTTGATTATGTCTTAAGGGTCATGTGATGTGTACCTATATGATTGTAAGTGGTCCTATGTTTATAGTTTTTGTTGGTGAAGTATTAAAAGGATGAATAGGTCTCCATGGACCTAAAAGGGATTCTTAGGCCTAATTGAAAGGTGTTGCTACTTTAGGGTGACCTATATAAGATATAGTGGACATATGTAGGTGATGTTTATCCTATTTTAAGTGTGATAGAAGCGTTAAGGTTTAAGGCATGTCTTATGGCTGACCAAGAAGGTGGTGATCATGAAGGCTCTATAAAGAGCATAAATAAAGATGAAGGTTTCTAAAGTTGACAAGCAAAGGAAAAACAAGTGTGAGTGTGATTGGAGATGGATTGAAGATTAGAGTAGTGTGAGGGATATTTGTGTCACCTATTAGTCATATTTATGATTTTGTAATAGTGTTATTTTAGGGTTGAAGATTAAGGATAGTGAAGAAGTGTAGGGTGATCCAAAAGGTTTTTTAGATGAATTACTTGTGTATAAAGGATTGAGAATGTGTGAAGGGTTAAAGAGAATTGTTATTAAATATTTATCCATTACATTGGAAGGCAATCAGAGTTATGGAGGTATTGATATTATAGTCATTATGTGGGTACTCAACATCTAGGACAAGTGGGTGCTTATTCATGCTTAGGGGTTGGTGTTCCTTGTGAAGTGGGTGATTCACTAAAGTCTCTCATTTGTAAATATCTTATAGGACTATAGTCCACTTATTTATAGAATTTATAGTGTGTTTTATCCCCTATGTGGATTTACCACATAATTCATGTGTTACGTGGTTTGATATTGCATAGTTTCCTTTATTCATTATAATAACTAGTCTATATGCTACATGAATGCTTATGTTTAGTGGTTAAGATTTTGAAGTTTTGGATTTGGAATTAAATTGATTACATCACTAAATAACCCCCCATATTAGTCATTATACCTATAACACACTCTTTGTAGCATTAGGGGGAATGTAGTCATATGCATCAAGATGAATTGGATTTTTAGTGTTAAAGGCTAGAAAGGCATGTTGCCTATCCATATTCTCTTCAAGTTATTCCTCACTATCTTGGTCTTATTGGATAACAAATAACTCTTACTCTTCAAAGGGTAGAATAGGCTGAGGATGTTGAACTTCAAAATGAATTTTAGGTTAAAGAGGTGGATTGATAGGATTGAAAACTCTATTATAAGATGACCTAATAAGTAACATGAAGTATGATCACAAATATATGACATAAAAATGGTCTAAAACCATATTTTACCTTTAGTGGAGTTATAAAATGCTAAGTAGAATACCATATGCAATTATGGTGTTATCAAGACCAGCATTCACCTTGATAAGTTATATTTAGGATAATGGTCCCATCAGGCATACCAAAATTATTATCACAAAATCTTGCACCTAAGAAGAGGCTGTTCAAGCCTACTCTAAGATTTGGTCAACATTGGAATACCTCTAGACCTGTGGGTTTCCTATAGTAGAGGTAGACCTCTAGGTTTAAAGGCTAGCTCCCTAGATTGATATTTATGTGATTATCACCTATACTAATTGATCACTTGTCTGAAAAAGGGTTAAAATATGCATGAAATTAAAATATTATAAGGGGGTGATACACCATAAATATCTCCACAATATCATCATACTCTTTTACTAAGAGACAAGACCTACAACACTAACTTCAAAGTCCTATAATACTCTAACATTTGTATTTCAAATATATAAGTGATATACATGAAACTACTCAAGGTAAGTGGAAAAAAAGTTAGTTGTAGAAACTAAGGCCATTGGTGCACTTAAAGGGAGTCAAACACACTATTTACACTCTATATGACATGTTAGAATGAAAACTTTTTGTTCAAAAAATGAAAGGATAAAGAGAAGTAAGGATAGAAGCTTATCATTAGACCTCAACATACATCACTTCACACATTTATAAAATATGTTTTTGAACTCAAAAATATATTTAATGTATTATTCAAATGTAAATTACAACATCAAACCAATAGGTATTTACCATACCAGGTATGGAATTACTACAACCAAAATGGCTTACATTTATAGAATGTGGGAGAGGAGAGAAAAGTGGAGATCAAGGGTCTTAATTCCACTATTAAGGCATGAGAAATAGTTAAATTTTTAGGATAATTGAGTATGAAAAAAAAATGAAAGGTATCTTTGGAAAAATGTCCCTCAAAAGCATTAAACTCCCCAAAACTAGAATAGGGTACTCTTAACTAGATTCTTGAAACTGCCTTCATCATTAGGCCTCTCTTGATTGCTCAAAAGTAGACTAGGGAGAGATGAAACATATGAAATATAAATTAGGGGTCATAAAAATGACACAACATACATTAGATGTGTTCCTAACCATTGTTATTCTTCTAAATAAGATTTCTCATCATCTGTAGTCACTATCACTATCTCTATAGGTCTGTATTCATATTTGGCACCAAGATCATCTTAATATTCTCAATATAATCCATGTAAAGGGTGATATGAAAACTTTATAGAGTCCCCTTACCTCCAAATCCATCAATTAGACCTTAAAATGACCTCTACTTGGACTTATCACTTTTTCACTTGGTGATCACCCTCCATCCTCATTGTCTTCCATAGACTACCTAAAGTGAAGGAGATTGTAGAGAGAGTTTTATGCTTATCTAAAGTGAAAAATGGAAATTAAGGGTTATATTAAGTCCCAATTTACCTCCCCCAATTATACTTATCCTTTAACTCTCCTTTGAACATTCAAAACACAAAATCTATCAAGAAAGCCTATATTGTACCCTATCCATACAAGTAGGGTATGAACCAACTAGATGGGATGGATATTTATAGAGTATTATTAGATAATAAAACAATTTACAATTCAAATTATTCATCTTAAATTCATCATTACTCAATTTTTTCCAATTGGGTCTCAAGTAAGTATTTTGGAGGGTTTTAGGTGGTTTTGACTCTTAAGGATTGTTCATATAATATTAAAATTGAAACCTTATAAAAATTCAACTAAATCATGTTTGGGACCTCATAAAACTTTCAAAAATAGCTTTTTTATTCATTCCAAGTCTTCATACTAGTGTGAGATTTTGAATTTAGCCTCTCGAGCTTGGGAGAGAATTCTAGATAGGTCTGAGGTTTCTTATAGGCCAAAATGATTTTATTATGATATCATCTATATAAAAAAAGATCCAAAAAAATTCATGTATCACCTTGAATATGTTATAATACATTGGAATTTTTACTTGGTTTTAGAAATGAGATTACACCCCTTTAGGGTTTTAGGCCTAGTCTAGGCCTAATAGGCCTAACTGTGTCCTTGAAGCCCAAAACCACCTTGTGTAGTTTTTAATGGTTTTTAGGTATTAAAAACATATTTTATCCCTCATTAAAAATTTATAAACCCTTATGTAGTTTTTAAAGCCTTCCCAACACCTTTTATTGTCATATATTCACCTAATCCTTCAGTCTTACATCTCTAGGAGTGCCTTCTATCTGAAATAGAGTAGAGGTAATCACCCCTATCTTCTCAAGAAAAATGAAGTTATAATAGGATATATTTTGTCATGATGATAATATACACAATTTTTTAGGTCTAGATCATACTCATAGCACCTCCAATTAGTGCAGAATCTAAGGCAAACTTGTATAATAGTGATTGTGTTCATGAGATTAAGACTGCTTATAGGTTGGGTGTTTGGGAACTTAGTTTACACCTTATTTCTCTATCATGAGCATCTCATGAGGTATAAATCACAATATTATAGGTATTATAATATCTCAATTCATCATCATCCATGTGAATCTCGTCAATCCCTCTCTCTTTCTACTTGACTAGGCCTAATCAAGTTTACTATAAAAGATTGTGTGTGCGTATATTCCCAAGTAATTGAGGCTCCTGTAGAATGTTAAAATACCATTTGTTTTATGTTTAGGTGATTTTTTAAGTCCTCAATACCATCTCATATCTACTTAGACTTGTTTATATCATGCCTATGTTAGGCCAACACCAAAACTATTATGTTCAACTTGCACTATCACCCTATAGTCAACTATAGGTAACATTTTTAAAATAAAAGGGGCACCTATAGGTGTTATTATAGGTCAAAAATATATGCTTAAACTCCCTCCAATGATCTTTGGGCCACTAGTTCCATTTCTCATCATGGAAGGTCACTTGTCTCTAGGCTATGTTCTTAATTTCCAATCCTAACATACTACATGTTATAGACTGACTATAGGTTCCCATATAGAGGCCATGAGAGCTGTAGGTGATCATGTGCCCCTCAATTTGACTACTCATATGTTTTTATCTGCCTTGAATCTATTCAGGGTATTTCAAACCAAATGGGCCACTTTTTCATAAGTTATGAAACTATTATGTCCTTATAGCATTATAGGGCATTAAGGCTCCTGAGTACTATTGATAACATTGAAAACCTATAGTGAAATATTACCTAAAGTGGAGGTCTTATTACATCACCCTCCTTTGTCCAAATAACCACTTTTTTTACAAGGTAATGCCCCTATGATTGGGATAGAATATGTAAACACTCAAATTTGTCTAGTCCTTGTGTCATGTAACCATGGAAGGATCAAAATAAATCAAAATTCATGTTTTATAAAGTTTAAGGTAACATATCCCTTTAGCAATTTTCTTCACCAATGAGAATGGTCTGGGGTCTTTCTACAATCATGTGACATTTAGATTATCTTAATGGTATTTTTTATGTTTCTATATCTCAATTAAGGTTCAAACAAGTTTAATCACCTACATTTCAATTTTAATAGACCTCTATATGAACTTCCTATTATATACATCCAATTCCTAACACCATTTGTGTTGAAATTGTCAATCTTACTCAAATTGCACTCAAATGCACATTTTAGGCCAAAATCCATAAAACACCCTAAATAGTTCAAACTTGTCATTTAAAAGTGCCAATTTAGGTCAAAGTATCCTTAAATAGGGTAATACAATTTATGGGTCAGCTAACTTTGATCAATTCATTTCAAGTTAAAATGATGATTTCACATTTTTATGATCTAGATCACTCTTTTCTTCTAATTCATTGGTACACATGATGTACCTTTGTTATTTTATGTTGGAAACATCCTAAATGAGAATACTGTTCCAATTCATCTAATGCCACCTTCTAATTCTTCTTGAGTCAAATTATGACCCAGTAATATGACTTTCTAACCATTTTGATTAATTGAGGGCCAATTTCCAAATAATTGCACAAATGTTGATTAACCTTGTTTAACACTAATTAATCTAAATCAAGAGCTTAAGTGGATTTTCCATGAGTGTTGTTGAATATTTATTTTTGGAAATTGATTTCTATTAACTACATCATTAGGTGACATCATTTCTTGGGAAGACATCCCTAGGCCATAAATGTCACAAATATCAGGATTATGGGTCTCCCATGTCTCGTAATGACCCTCCATGCCTCTTCAATGACCCTTTTTCCAAATTCATGATGAGGATAATTATGGATTTAATTCCAAATATTTAATTAATCCTCAACCACGCATCTTCATCTCAAGATGGATGGTTCAAGTTGATTCTGAGCAATCTTGAAAATCTATAAATAGAGAGGCCATAGAAATAATTTTTAAGGTTATTTATGAAAATTTATTATGTTTAATTATCTCCATAATCTTTCACAATTGATCATTAATTTTTTAAGGAGTTCTTGAGACATTGGAGGAGTTGGCCACCATTATTGTTGAAGACAAGAGCTCTTGATCAAGAGAGAACATGATTTTGAGCCTCAATGGTATGGTGAATCCATTTAGGAAGGTAATATGGTGTTGCTTTCTTTATATATTTCTTGTTATCCTTTTTAATTCATACATGAATAAATAGGCTTAATTTTATTTGTTCTTATGCATTATTCCTTTGATTTATTAGACTAATGTTTGAATAATAGTTTTATGTAATCCTATCACCATTTTGGCATGCCTGATGGGACCACAACCCAAAAATTTGCTCACAAATCATCTACAAACAACCTATGAACCATTATCATGTAGTATCTTATAGTATGGAAGCAAATAATAAACAAATTAAGCAAAAAAGTCCATTTTTATAAACCATAGTTTTATTCTCAAGACCATCAACTCAGCTTGACTCAACTCTAGCTTAGCCCAAATCAAATTTGACTTAGCCCAACTTAGCACTGGATTAACCCAACTCAACTTTGGTTTAACCCAATTCAACTCTAGGTTAGCCCAACTCAGCTCTGTCTTGGCCCAACTCAAATCTAGATCACCCTAACTCAGCTCTAGCTCACCCCAACTTAGCTCTAGCTTAGAAAAACTTAGCTATAGTTCAGCCTGACTCATCTATAATTCATCATGACTTGGATCTAGACTACTTAGACTCACCTTTGTCTTGCCCTAACTCAGCTTTGGTTCAACCTAGCTCAGTTCTAGTTTAGCCTAGCTTGGCTCTGGCTTAGCCCAACTCAGATTTAGATCACCCTGACTCAGTCCAACTCAGCTATAGATCACCTTAACTCAGCTCTAGTTTAGCTTGACTCATATTTGGCTCATCCTGACTTAACTCTGGATGAACCCAACTCAACTTTGGTTCAGCCTCACTCAGCTCTGGATCACCTTGACTTGCCTTTGTCTTACCCTAACTCACCTGTCAACCAAACTTGCTTATAAACCCAACTTCATTGTCAACTCAAGAGCTAAATTCTTAATGTCATTTGCTCAAACTCTTAAGTGCTTCAAAGGATCCCCTTATAATTGCATTTTTATGGGTTGAAGGGGTATTTTTAAATTTTGTTTGAATGCTTTTGACTAACCAAACACACTTTCATTTGGGTTTAAAATAAACATGCTTGATTTCACACATTTGAATTAGTGCTTAAAATGAACCTAAGATTTAGTTAAGTCTTAGATATATTTCATTTATTGCTTAAACCACATCATAAATCTTGCAACATTTTAAATTTGGTGTTTTAATCATGAATCTAGGCTAAGTCTTTTATCTTCAATTTGGGTTTAAAATGAACTTAGGTCTTTATTTATTCATGTGGACTTTTTTTTGTGTAATCTTTTACCATTTTAGCAATTAAGGTCAAGGGCCAAAAAAAACACCACTCAATCTTTCAAAATGGTGCTTAAAAATAAACTCATCTTTATAAGTTTTTGCATTGAATAGTTATTTGAACTAGTTTTTGTTTGGCAAAGAGAGCGATTTAATGTGTATGCTCTTCCACTTGTCCCTTTTAGGGAACCCTTGGAATCATAAGCAACCATCCTTATTGCAAAAATCTTAGTCCAAGGCTTAGAAAGAATGTCATCTAAATCACTCCCCAAAAACTCACAATAGTTTGGGTGATCTTGAAAATGACCCTAAAGTATTTCAATTTTATGTTTTTTTTAATGCAAACTTGGCTTGTAAGGGGGACTTCATTACCTCCCATGAGTTCTTTAGGGAAGCTTTGACCTAGGATTTCACCTCTCAGCATTAACTTCATATGCTCCCTCTAGGATCAAAGGTTTGAGTGGTTAAATCACCTTCTAGTGATGGATTTTCACATGGGATGTATTTGTACTTTGGACATCACACTACATTGAGCGAACAACAAGTTGTGGTGGTTGCAAAAGAAGCAAGACCTTTTTGCAACAAGCTAAGTACCATGAACACCTAATTAAAGTGCATTTATTTTGCATCATTTGGCATGAAAGTTTTTGTGCAATTGATCCATTTAGAATGATCAAAAACTTATTAGTTTTAGTCAATCCCACATTTCCATACCCTTGATAAGATTTGGATGATTATATTTAGTATATATTGGTCATTTTTTCTTGGTATGTTTTGAGACTAAAAATTGTTTGTTTGTTTATAAACCATGTCAAAATCAATTTTTTTATATGCCACTCTTTTGCTTAAAGAGGCATTATGCTATCCATTTTACATCATACTTGTGCCTTGAAATTTTTTCTAAACATATTTGTGTGTGTGCCATTTGGACCTCATTTATGTGTTGTCATGCTATCCACTCTTTTCTAACTTGTTTGCTCCAACCCTAGTCTTCAACATTAAATTTTCAATTAACCTTGTCATATTTGGATCCAAACATTGATTAATTTCTATTTAGACCTCAATGTATGGGGCTGATACATAGATCTTTCTCTTTTGGGTTGCATAACTTTAGTTAAATGATTACCCAAAATTAAAGACTATTGATTATTTGTGTGTTTAAGCACCTATCCTCATCATTGTTTGTACCTTTATTTGGGAGAACACATCCTTTCTCCAAAATCCTTTGATGTTAGATATTTTATGTTAGGTTGTTTTATGCCAAACCTTGGCACAAACCATTTTGAGATATAACTCCACCCTTTCAAACAAAGTTGAACATTTTATCTTTTAGGCATCACTTTTCAGAATTTGCAGAACTCTAAGCCTTTTATTTTTAGATATTTCTTCATTAAATGTAGATATGTCTAGTTACACTTATGGTGGAGTCACAGATAATCCAAATTATGATAGAATGGCTGCACAAAATGACTTTTAGGACTTTAGTCAAGATCCCAATGGTGATAATATGGTTTTTGAGATAGATTTATATCCACCTCACAAAAATCAGTCATGGGAACATAATTAAGATCCAACTTATGATCCAACTCGAGATTGAGATGATTGGGTTTATCAAGAAGACTTCGATGCATTGGATTATGAGAGAAATTAAACTAAGAAACATCTAGTCATTATCATTTTAGGACCTCCTCCTTTGGCTTATATGAGTAACCAAACTAAGAAGCATCTAGTCATCACCATTTTAGGACCTCTTCCTTTGGTTTGCATGAGCAACCAAACTAAGAATCATCTAGTCATCATCATTTTAGGACCTCCTCCTTTAGTTTGCACAAGCAATCAAACTAAGAAGAATCCAATCATTACCATTTTAGGACCTCCTCTTTTGGTTTACACAAACAACTAAACTAAGAAGCATCTAGTTATTACCATTCTTGGCCCATCACTAGATTTTGATGAACTTATTATTGAAGAACCTCCATTTGATGAACCAGTTTTGTTTAATCCCTTCTTCAATAGTCTAATATTTGGAGAGTCCATTATTGAACCATATACCATTGTTCCCACTAAACCAAATTTTCACCACTTTAGAAAATTTATGCTAATCTTTGAGCCAAAACATGAACCATTACCTCTTCAAGAGCCATCTTATGAGGATCATAATGTGTTCAAAGTTGATATTTTACAACCAATTGTAACCAAAACCAAAATGTTAAGGTTGAAACACCCATTTGTGACAAGTAAACCTATGATAAATTACCTATTCATATTTTACCTATTTTTAAAGAACCTCATCTCTTTGACAAGCCAGTCTTGGTAGAGTTGTCTCTTGATCTTTTCCCAATTGTTGAGGAGTCTAAATTTGGTATACATGATCTTGTTGAGACATCCCTTGAGAGGTACATCTCTTTGAGAGGATTCATGTAGATGAGCTAGTCTATGTTGAACCCTTCCAAGATAAATCATTTTTTATTGAGTCTATTATGCCATCATAGGCCATTACTTGTCAAACATTCAACATTTAACAAAACATTATCAAAACAACCATATTAGATAAAGAATAATAATTAGATTTATATTCTATTTTTGAATTGACATTAGATTCAGCATTAGAAATAAAATCAACATTAGTTGTGACATTGGATTCAGAGTCTCTTATTCTGGAATCAAACTTAGAAATAGATTATAGTCATAGTTGTTACAACATTAGTTATAATTGCCATGCAAATTAATTTAAAAATATTTATGATCCTTATATTATTTTTTAGGATGATTACTTTAGCATCGACAGAAGTTCTCCTAGTATTTTCTATGAGGATTGTGCTTCCTTTCATCATCCTACCATTACCACCACCCAACATAGACATTATATTGACATTCCACCTCCCATAAACGTCGATTGGGACTGATAGAATCACACTTTGTTGAACTGCATCCATAGTGACATATCATTTGTATAATGTCAGTAGGGTCAAGACCAAATTGATGCATAAGAAGAAAAATATCCTAGTGAAACCTTTTCAGAGGTGTTAGGGGATGATCAAAGTTCAAAATTGTTGGGTGAATATTTTGTCGTCAACTAACTGATGACAAAATGGGGATATCAGCCACAGCATAAGGGAGATTTACACCACGAGGAGTGTGGCTTTACCAGATCTAGATGAGGTAAATCTCTCCTCTCATCAAGGGGAGGTTCCCTATCAATATTTATGTGCCGGATATATAATTAAGCAAAAAATAACACATGGGGGTGGTATAACAGCATCTACTTCTCTTTTTTCAGAAGTAATGTATGAAGGACAAAAGAGGAAAATCCTTGGTCGAAAGCTAACAACACTCCTCTTCTTTCAGGAATGGTATCAAATGAAGAGCAAGAGATTACCCGAAGTAACAAAATCCACAAGAATGCTCACACAAGCGCAAAGTCTTATGTAGCTTCTCCACAGATCTAGAACAAGTACAACCGTAGAGTAAAGTGAAGCACAACGTCTTCACCTGAAACTACAAAAGATAAAAGAATCTCAAAGGTAAAAGTAGCACAAAGTCTATTTTCTACCCTCAAAAAGTGCCCTCAGATAATAATAACACACCTACTTTGCTTATTAAATCAAATAAACAAGATGTTACTAGGAAAAAGACATAAGAACTATTTCCTAAACAACACAGACAATCTCAACACAAAGTCTGAAATAACCTGCTTCTCATTCATTCAACAGAATATGATTTACAAATTTGAGCACAAAGTCTCAAAAGTTGCTTCAATTTCAGCAGAGTGTTTGCTATTAAAATTTCCAATATAATTTACAAATGAGGTCCTCACTATATATAGGGAGAAAAATCCTCAAAAATAGAAAATAATAAAATATAAAATATCTTGGTCAAAGATGACTCATCTTTGACTTTTAGATATTTCCCAAAATATTTACATGTAATATACATATTACAAAATTGCATGTATTCTGCACAAAATAGAAATGCATAAGGATAAAAGAAGAGAAAAGGAGAGAGAGTCAATTCTTGCTGCCAGACTTCTTCAGATGAGCATCATACATGGCGATTGATGCTTGAATTCCTATGCTGTCTGGCGCAACTGCATTCTTGGAGATGACCCTTGCTCTGATCAACACATATTTCAATGCTGTGATGGCTTTAGAGTGGCCAGTTAACCTGGATTTCAAATTTTCCAAAGTTAACTGAGCATCCAAAATGTTGTCAACCGAAGTTATTGAGAAAGACGCTCCTTCAAAATCTTTCTGGATCATCCCTTCGAAACTCTGAATCATTTCCTCTGCCGAAAGGAATTGATGGTCCTTGGAAGTCAAGTTGCATGGCAACTCTTCTAACTTGTTCAGCAGGCTCAGGTCACTCTTTTCACTAGCTTCCTTGAAAGCTTTGAGATCATCAATTAGATCCTTGAGTACCTGAATCCTGAAGATCATTGACTCCTTGATCTCAACATAGGAATCTTTGTTGGGGATGACACCGATAGATATCAGGGTACTCTTTTTGAGATCTTTCATTTCCTTCCATTTGCTGAGATCCTTCTCTCTGCCGTCAATTTCTTGAAAGATAAGGGAGACAAAATCGTCTACCTGAGTTTTTAATCTCTTCATTTTACCTATCCTTTCTGCAACTTTTGATATCAAAGAGACTCCCTGATTGTGTATCCTTTCAACATATTCCTCCATGACTTTCCCCTTTAAATAGGTCTTTTCAGCTTTCTGAATGACTGAATCATCCACAGAAAAGGCCTCTGGAGTTGCTGCCTCAATCGGAATAGTGAACCTCTTGATCACTGTTGTTAACTGCTCAGTTTTGGCTTTATAAAAATCCTTCATCTCTTTTTCCCTGTCAAACTTTTGGACCATGATGTCCATTGCTGACTGAAGATCGCTCTTCGCCCCTTCGTGAGTAACTTTGCCAAGTTCAACACGAGAGACAGAATAACTACTCATTTCAAAACCCTCAAGGGCTGCGTCCTGAGGAGGCTTGGCAATTTTTAGAAAATTTTGCCCCTTTTCTTCGACCAACCTGGAGAGGATTTTTGGCCTCTTAGGAGCCCTTACTTTTGCTAGCATTATCTTGCCAAAATCAAATTTCTCTGAGGAGATGGCCATTTTCTTTCTTTTAGGCGTGAAAGCAGACATCCAAGGTGGGAGAGAAGTACCCATTGTAACAATGGTTGCCTCTACCAGTGTCACTGTAGTAGCTTCCACACTATTAGTGGTGGTAGTAGTTGCAGTTGGAGTAACCGGCGAAACTGTATCAACTACTAATTTTGGCTCAGGTGCAGGGCTTGGTGGCAGGTTGAAAGACGGAGATGATAGACTCGAAATGGACCCAGAAGAGCGAGGGGAACCTGTTGAAGGACCCTGAGGATCACCAAAAACAACCTTGGAAGGGGAAGCAACTCCAAAAGATGGAACACTGATTGGAGAGATAGGAGAAGCAAGCACCATAGGAGATTAAGCGGGAGAAGGAGAGGCACTCTGGATCAGCTGTGCTTGTCTCGGTGAGATTGGAGACCCAACGCTTGGTTGTTTTGAAGGTTGATCCTGTGTCTTCATAGGTTGAGCTGTCTGTGCCTCAGGGCTTTGACCTTTGGTTCTTTCAGCTGCTGATTTGGGCTCTTGCGTTGACTTAGGCTTTTTGGAAACAAAGATGATCCTAGGCTTGTGAGGCTTAGAAGGTGAAGAAATGTCACCTTTGTTTTTTGTTCAATTTTCTGGCTTCCTCTTCAACTCTACTTGGTCTTCAGCCTCTGATCTTGTGATGAATTCTTTTAGGGTGATCCCTTTTACTGTTAACCAATCATTGGTGTTAGCCAATATTGGTTCAAATCTTTTCCTCAGCGAGGTCAACTCCTTTTAAGACCACTAACTAGAAAGAGAGGGGAACCAACAACCTTTTCTATTAGATACCTGTTGTTTATGATGTTCCCATCATCAACTAAACTAGAAGGGACCTCTACAAGTCTGAGGTATTCTATCTGCTCTAGTGTGAGGCGGCAATAGTCCATTTTTCTTATTTCATCAGCCATCCTCAGGTCTACCCAGATATCCTCAATCATGGGTTTGTGGAACTGAGACTTTCTTCTAATCTTCTCTCTGACTCCCCTGAAGTGAAATTTATTCCGTCTCTTAAATGGTTTGATGGTAACCATCTGCATTTCTATTTCCATAACCTTGGCTTTGGTTGATGTAGCAATTAAAAACCTGCCAATCTAGATAGGGAACTTGAAACCAGGTCTCTTAAGTTCCATCTGCTTCGTGTGCACGATAACCAGTTATTGGCAAAGCTCCATTAAGATTAACCTGTCTGAAGAGAACTTGGGGAGCATATAAGGGTATCCTTGGTAGAAATCCACCCAAAGATAGCAAAACATAGGGAACTGGAGGAACATGTAGCCATAACTATTCACTACCGTCCAAGCCTCATCTGATATTCTCTTTTGCTCCAGCTGAGGATCGAAGAGACACAAGAATACGGCAAAGAAAGCATCATTTACTTGCCTAAAATGACGTGTTGACCCTTGAAGCATTAGCTGTGGATAGTATGAGTAGACCGGAGTGGTCTTTATATCTCCCTATGTTGTCAAACCAAAGAAAGATTGCATTGCGGCAGCTATATAGACCAGGTACAAGGTCATATAGAATTTGAAGGAGGTTTATACCCTAATCAGTTGTTCGTGGATAGCGTTGCTGATCTATTCCCCTCAAAAGATGGTCTATTTACCTTGAAGGATGACTTTAATGAACGGATACATCCATTTATGGAATTGTGAAGAGGATGGGAGGCCCTGTACTCTGCTGAGGAGGGTGATTAAGTTACCAACTTCTTTAACGAAATCACTTTTGGGGAAGCTTTTTGGCCATCTAGAGAGACTGGTCCTTGGAGTCTTTAGCCATTTATAATTCATGACCTTCTTTGCCCTTTCTAGGTCTTTGTCGTACTCCTTTTGTGCATTCTCGAAGTCAATTTGGGTTACTTCGGTGGTTGGCAGACACAGGAAAACTTTGTCAATAAAATTGGGGTCCAATCGAATTATCATGCCGCCACTGGCGTCTGAGACTGATCTGGTCTCTTTGTTGTAAAATCACGTGCACTAGAGGACAAATTCCACGTGATGCGCTGCTACCGAAAAGGCGGCCACCAAGTGGATGTTGCTCTCAACAATTCTTTTTATCCCAGTGTTGGGATTTGTTGCCTTGGTTTGCTTCAGGAATTTGGCCATGTCAACATGGCCGATCTCAGTATCTCGAATGTCATTGACATTCGAGGTGACTGATGTGGGTGGGAAGACACCCTGGTACTTGTATTTCATGCTCTTCACCTTTGAGGGAGATGCTTCCATCATAGAGGACAGTCTTGATTAGACGGGAGCAGATGTACAGGAGCTTGCTGAAAGTGCTACTGCCATGATTATAGATGAAAGAAGAGTGAGCAAGAGAGGGAGAGCACAATTTAAGTGACATGGGTTACTGGAGGTCACTTAAATAGGCTAGGTTAGCAAAGGAGTGGAAAAAAAGGAAGAAAAGGCATGAAAGGGACAACTCAAAAAAAAATTTAGGAGTTAGCTGAAAATTAAAGAAAAATGCAGGGGCAGTGAAAATCGCCGCCCTTGCATACTGGAAGAAATAACAGAGGCGGTGATTTTCACCGCCCTTGCAGTTAGGATGTAGTGGCAGCGATTTTCGCCACCCTTGTAGGTAGGATGCAGGGGCGCCAATTTTCGCTGCCCTTGCAGGAAGAATGTAGAAGAATGTAGGGGCGGCAAAAATCACTGCCACTACTCTTGACAAGGGGACAGCGTGGAAGGGCGGCATTTTTCACCGCCTTTACACAAAAGCTTGAAAAAGACATGGGCGACAAAAATTCTGCCCACATGAGGTCTATGGCAGAAAAACCATAGGGAGGGAGAAGAAAAGAAATAAAACAAAACAAAACACTAAGCTAAATTGAGAAAAATAACGTAAAACATAAAAACAAACCCTACCTGAGAAAATGTGCGTGCCACGAGGTCGGATCTGTGAGTTGGTGCTTTAAAACATCACTTAAGGTGCTCAGGTGCAAGAGGCAGGAGGAGAGGAGGAAGCAATGAGAAGAATGAGGCTTAAATCAGAATATATAAGGTGAAAATCCCACCCCAACAACCCACTGCACGTGGCCATTAATGCCTTACATAGAAATCAAGGTGTGCGAGGGTGGCAAAAATTGCCGCCCTTGCATGCTGTCGGTCTCTTTGCAGGGGCGATGAAAATCACTGCCCTTACAAGTCAGAGTGCAGGGGCGGCAAAAATCGCTGCCCTTGCAGAAAACGTGCAGAGGCAGCGAAAATCACCGCCCTTGCATAGAAAAGAAGAGAAATGCAGAGGCGGCGTATTTTGCCGCCATTGCACAGAAAAGAAACAAAAGACCAACTCCAGAAGGAGAAAAAGGAGAAGGAAAAACTTGACCTGGATGAGATAGTAACCACTCCTCATCTCAAGGATAAGATGAAAATGATTTTTAAAAATCGTATCGAAAAATGAACTTAGAGAGGCAAAAGGTGAAACAAACAAGTTTCGCAGGGGGGGTCATTTTCAAAAATAAGCTAAGCTGATTTTGGAAACAACAGCTGGCTCCTGTTGGGAAACTTTCATTTAATCAAAATGATTAGCAAAAGAAGAATGCAGTCTCTAAGTGCCTTCATCCAAGCCATTGGGCTATGGAGTCGAGCGAAAAACAAGAAAGAAAAATAGATGAAACATAAAAACTGTACATATTTTACAAATGAACTCATCTGAGCTTCAAGGGTTGAAAATCTTTAGATGTTGCCCATTGTGAGGTAGTGTAAATGGTGTTCCATCTTTATACTCTAGCAAAAAGTTGGCCTCACCACAGAGCTGTCGAATGGTGAACGGACCCCTCCACAAGGAGTCAAATTTGCTGTGCATCCCTTTTGGTTCTTGTCACTTGTCTCATAACAAGACTTGATCTCCAACTTGAAAGTCACGCACTCTAGCTTTCTTATCAAAAAGTGCTTTCACCTGATTCTGATGTTCCTTGATCCGATCCACCACCATAACTCATTGTTCGTTCAGCTCGGTCAGACACATGATCTGCTTGTCAACTGAGCTTTCGAAGGTTGAGTCTTCGATTGCTCTAGTAAACTAGCAAGCTCCAACCTTTCTTCGAAAGTACATCATTTCCCAATGTTTACCATATTAGGATCGTGCTTGGTCCCCAAGTTGAGTTGATCAAAATCTTGAGAAGAACTTGAATCTATTCGTTGTTATTTGACAAACCTGTCATGGTTATCAAAAAGCTTTTCTAGGGAAACCAAACCTTTGGAAATTTTATTTCCCTTGAGCTGTAAAAAATCCTCACCTGTATCGATTTGGGTTTCAGGGATTAATCCACACTCTCAGGGCTCACTACCTTCAAAACACAGTTGTTTGAAAGTGTCCTTTTGCTCCAAGAAGGCGATGATTTGATCATCATTGTTAAACACTTGCCAGTGGTCGCCATTGTCTGGTACACTTGGTTAAAAAACTAGCTCAATAGTATACTTATCTCCCTTAAAATCTGGGTGGAGAATCAGGAGGGTGGCAGAGATAGCTAATGCATCTGCTTGATCATTGAATTCCCTCAAAATGGCAGAGATATTGAAGGCATCAAAATTTTTGATATGATCCCATACCAGATTGCGATAATGGCACAACCTCTCATTCTTGGTCTGATAGAGGTTCCTTACCTGACAGACTATCAACTCAACGTCTCCTTTAGCATGGAGTTTCTTAATGCCCTTTTCTTTGGCAGCTTGTAGTCCAAGCAACAGGGATTCGTATTCAGCCATGTTGTTAGTATTGTTGAATTGTAATTTGTAGGAAAAAGGGGTAATCTCTCCCTGAGGGGATACCAACATAACTCCGGCTCCTGATCCAGTAGAAAAGCAACTACCGTCAAACTCCATGGTCCATAGCTCATCAGGTATTATTTTTTTCATACAAATTTTCCTATTTTAAGGAAAGGGTTGTTTCATGTATTCATTTTGCTTGGGCATTCCACCCTTCGTGTCAGCTGAAAACAAACTCAAATTACCACTAGTAGGAGTTTCATCTAATACACCATGGATCGCGTGTGTGGATAAGAAATAAGTGCCCACGCCTGAAGACTCAAATAAAATTTGAGCTTCAGGTGCTGTGAAACAGGTAACTACGTACCTGGCTTCTTTTTTAGGAAGCAATTTCTTCATGACACCTTGAACTGGAATCCTTGTTTCTGATAGGTCCATGCTTAACTCGCCCCCAACATTCTTACAAAAATTTTGCCCAAGCAGGATGCCGTAAGATGCTGGAACATCGGCTACTAGAACCATCATTTTTATCCACTTTTCCAGAAAAGCCGCAAAGGCGTATTGGGCATCTTTTATTTGGCCAAGGAGAGGAACTTGTTTGTTTTCCATGGAAAAACACCTTTTAAAAGTCTTGGTCAAAGTTAGGCTGAGAGAATCTACCACCTTGGTAGGCATGACATTATCTGAAGCCCTGGAGTCTATAATACAATTACTCAGTTTGTAGCCATTTATAAGTAGGGAAACATAGAAAGGTTTTATTTTTCTGAGAGTGACAGGAGGAGTCACAACCAGATTGTTTTGGGCTGGTTTGTCTTTGGGGAGATCAGGAACAACTTTCAAATAATCTTGTCCTACAGAGACAGCTTTATTTTTAACATACTCTGCTAACCTATCAAATTGTTCTGGGTTAGCTCTTAAATACTCAACCTCAGTCATCTGAATCTTAGTCTTTCTAGCATGATCAATTATATCAAATGATTGAAAATTAGTTGCAATAGAAGAAGAAATTCCATCATCAGAGGCTTTGAAGGGTACTCCACTAGCCTGAGTAGCAGAAGAGGGGAATATCGAGTGATTGAGAGTACTTACTTTTTTATGAGTTATCTGATCTTTTGATTGCGGAGGTAATGGAGTCCCGCGTCTGGCTATAGAAATTGCTTGTCGGGGTTCTTCATCTGCCTTTCCTTTATCAGTTTGTGAAGCATAATGATTTTGAGATCTAGTAAAAATAGCGTAAGTTCCCTCTGAATCTTCTCTTTTACCCCCAGCTTCATCTTGATAATCCAGGAAACCAATATTGGAGTCGCCAGCTAATTCTTCATCCTGCTCATCAAAGAGGTTAACATTTTTTTGTTGGTCTAGTTGTGGTTGAATGGAGTTATCGTGCTCAGCCTCTAGATATCTGACTGCTGAATTGGTAGGTGCTGCTTCAATGGCTAATCTTCTTGAAGGGGGAGGTAGGCGGTTTGATTGCCCTTGGGTCCAGGTAGTATTACCTTGATATTGCTAATTCTGGAATGTCCTCTTGGGCGCATCTCGATAGGTAGGAGCGGACATACCTTGGGCAATTTGTCTTTTCAAAGCTATCAGTTCGTTTGTTAATTTTTGCACCATAGAATCTGTAGTGCCTGTAGAAGAGCTTTCAACAGATGAAGAAAATTTATTTTTACTAGACTCTTTCTTGATATTTCCTGCCAGGATAAGATCATCTTCAATCTCGGTAGCCAAACCTTGAGCCAAGGCTAGGTCCATAGGGCCAGCTCGCCTTAACAGAAAACTTACTTTAGAAAGCTGTGAGTTGATGAAAAAGCACTTGAGATTTTCCGGCATGGGCTGAGCCACGATTGGAATTTGATTCCTCAATTTGTTGAATTTGGCTATGAAATCCCTCATGGGTTCCTGGGATTCTTTTTTCAATTGTGTCAGTTGCACCAACAAAGCGTGCGCATCCTCAGTGGGTTTAAATCTAGCTTCAAATTTGGACTTGAGCGTATCCCAGCTTGTTACTGACCCAGCTTGCAGGTGATAAAACCAATCCGCGGCAGCTCCTTGTAAAGTTTCCACAAAAAGTTTTACTACCACATCTTCAAATTTGACCCCAATTATGCCACATGCTATGGAGAAGGTGGCAACATGTTCGTCAGGATGAACCTTCCCATCACCAAAAAACTTAAGAAATTTTTTCCTAGAACTACGAGGTAGTTCATGCAGAGGTGGGGTTAAATTAAGAGGGCCAAAGGAATTACCCCATGGGCCTTGAGCCATTATGATAAGAGGATTAAAAGGTGGGATAACAAACTTTGGTGGAGTGTTTATAGGGAGGCAGCGATTGACACCAGGAAAAGGAGTTCTACCTTGTGTTGGTGACCTGTCAAGGCTAGAAGGAAAACTCCTAGACCGTCGAAGAGAAGCTGATGAAGGAAACAGATCAAAATTACTCTGTTGCACCAACTCAAACACAGGGTCAACAATGCCTTTAGATTTTTGAATTTTGGTATAGCGTGGAGTTGCTAGGTTTTTAAAACAAAAATGGGACCGAAACTATTTCAAATTGAAGCATGAGGCTTCAAAATGCACGTTCTCCCCAATGGCTCTTATTTCACAGACCAGATAATGTAACATAGGTAGGTGGTAAGGCTAGAATGAAAATGGGTAAGATGTAGAACGGAGTCGCCAAACTATGCAATGGAGAAGGGTAAGGACTGCTTCAATCTAAAACTTGAGGTTTCAGACTGCACATTCGTTCCCTAGCGGAGTCACCAAAAATTGTTGGGTGAATATTTTGTCGTCAACTAATTGATGACAAAATGGGGATATCAGCCACAACATAAGGGAGATTTACACCACGAGGAGTGTGGCTTTATCAGATCTAGACGAGGTAAATCTCTCCTCTCATCAAGGGGAGGTTCCCTATCAATATTTACGTGTCGAATATATAATTAAGCAGAAAATAACACATGAGGGTGGTATAACAGCATCTACTTCTCTTTTTTCATAAGTAATGTATGAAGAACAAAAGAGGAAAATCCTTGATCAAAAGCTAACAACACTCCTCTTCTTTCAGGAATGGTATCAAACGAAGAGCAAGAGATTACTTGAAGTAACAAAATCCACAAGAACGCTCACGCAAGCGCAAAGTCTTCTGTAGCTTCTCCATAGATCTGGAACAAGTACAATCGTAGAGTAAAGTGAAACACAAAGTTTTCACCTAAAACTACAAAAGATAAAAGAATCTCAAAGGTAAAAGTAGCACAAAGTCTATTTTCTACCCTCAAGAAGTGCCCTCAGATAATAATAACACACCTACTTTGCTTATTAAATCAGATAAACAAGATGTTACCAAGAAAAAGACATAAGAACTATTTCCTAAACAACACAGACAATCTCGACACAAAGTCTGAAATAACTTGCTTCTCATTCATTCAACAGAATATGATTTACAAATTTGAGCAAAAAGTCTCAAAAGTTGCTTCAATTTCAGCAGAGTGTTTGCTATTAAACTTTCCAAGATAATTTACAAATGAGGTCCTCACTATATATAGGAAGAAAAATCTTCAAAAATAGAAAATAATAAAATATAAAATATCTTGGTCAAAGATGACTCATCTTTGACTTTTAGATATTTCTCAAAATATTTACATGTAATATACATATTACAAAATTGCATGCATTCTGCACAAAACAAAAATACATAAGGATAGAAGAAAAGAAAAGGAGAGAGAGAGTCAATTCTTGCTACCAGACTTCTTCAGATGAGCATCATACATGGCGATTGATGCCTGAATTCCTATGTTGTCTGGTGCAACTACATTCTTGGAGATGACCCTTGCTCTGATCGACGCATCTTTCAATGCTGTGATGGCTTTAGAGTGGCCAGTTAAACTAAATTTCAAATTCTCCAAAGTTAACTGAGCATCCAGAATGTTGTCAACCGAAGTTATTGAGAAAGACGCTCCTTCGAAATCTTTCTGGATCATCCCTTTGAAACTCTAAATCATTTCCTCTGCCGAAAGGAACTGATGGTCCTTGGAAGTCAAGTTGCATGGCAACTCTTCTAACTTGTTCAGCAGGCTCAGGTCACTCTTTTCACTAGCTTCTTTGAAAGCTTTGAGATCATCAATTAGATCCTTGAGTACCTGAATCTTGAAGATCATTGACTCCTTGATCTCAACATAGGAATTTTTGTTGGGGATGACACTGATAGATATCAGGGTAATCTTTTTGAGATATTTCATTTCCTTCCATTTGCTGAGATCTTTCTCTAAGCCGTCAATTTCTTGAAAGATAAGGGAGACAAAATTGTCTGCCTGAGTTTTCAATCTCTTCATTTTACTTGTCCTTTCTGCAACTTCTGATAGCAAAGAGACTCCCTGATTGTGTATCCTTTCAACATATTCCTCCATGACTTTCCCCTTTAAATAGGTCTTTTTGGCATTCTAAATGACTGAATCATCCACAGAAAAGGCCTCTGGAGTTGTTGCCTCAATCGGAATAGTGAACCTCTTGATCACTGTTGTTAACTGCTCAGTTTTGGCTTTATAAAAATCCTTCATCTCTTTTTCCCTGTCAAACTTTTGGACCATGATGTCCATTGCTGACTGAAGATCGCTCCTCGCCCCTTCGTGAGTAACTTTGCCAAGTTCAACACGAGAGATGGAATAACTGCTCATTTCAAAAGCCTCAAGGGCTGTGTCCTGAGGAGGCTTGGCAATTTCTAGAAATTTTTGCCCCTTTTCTTCGACCAACCTGGAGAGGATTTTTGGCCTCTTAAGAGCCCTTGCTTTTGTTGTCATTATCTTTCCAAAATCAAATTCCTCCAAGGAGATGGCCATTTTCTTTCTTTTAGGCGTGAAAGCAGACATCCAAAGTGGGAGAGAAGTACCCGTTGTAACAATGGTTGCCTCTGCCGGTGTCACTATAGCAGCTTCCACACTACTGGTGGTGGCAGTAGTTACAGTTAGAATAACTAGCAAAATTGTATCAACTACTGATTTTGGCTCAGGTGCAGGGCTTGGTGGTAGGTTGAAAGACGGAGATGATAGACTCAGAATAGACCCAAAAGAGCGAGGGGAATATGCTGAAGGACCCTGAGGATCACCAAAAACAACCCTAGAAGGGGAAGCGGCTCTGGAATATGGAACACTGATTGGAGAGATAGGAGAAATGGGCACTGCAAGAGATTGAAAGGGAGAAGGAGAGGTGCTCTGGATCAGCTGTGCTTGTCTCAGGGAGATTGGAGACCCAACGCTTGGTCGTTCTGAAGGTTGATCCTGTGTCTTCATAGGTTGAGCTATTTGTGTCTCAGGGCTTTGACCTTTGGTTCTTTCAGCTACTGATTCGAGCTCTTGTGTTGACTTAGGCTTTTTGAAAACAAAGATGATCCTAGGCTTGTGAGGCTTAGAAGGCGAAGAAACGTCACCTTTATTTTTTGTTCAATTTTATGCCTTCCCCTTCAACTCTACTTGGTATTCAGCCTCTGATCCTGTGATGAATTTTTTTAGGGTGATCCCTTTTGCTGCTAACCAATCATTGGTGTTAGCTAATATTGGTTCAAATCTTTTTCTCAGCGAGGTCAACTCCTTTTGAGACCACTGAACTGGAGGGAGCGGGGAACCAGCAACCTTTTCTATCAGATACCTACTATTTATGATGTTTACATCATTGACTAAATCAGAAGGGACCTCTGCAAGTCTGAGGTATTCTATCTGCTTCAGTGTGAGGCAGCAATAGTCCATTTTTCTTATTTCATCAACCGTCCTCAGGTCTACCCAGATATCCTCAATCATGGGTTCGTGGAACTGAGTCTTTCTTCTAATCTTCTCTCTAACTCTCCTAAAGTCAAATTTCTCCCGTCTCTTAAATGGTTTGATGGTAACCATCTACATTTCTATTTCTATAATCTTGGCTTTGGTTGATGTAGCAATTAAAAACCTGTCAATCTAGATAGGGAACTTGAAACTGGGTCTCTTAAGTTCCATCTAATTCGTGTGCATGACAACTAGTTGTCGGTAAAGCTCTATTAGGACTAACCTATCTGAAGGGAACTTGGGGAGTATATAAGGGTATCCTTGGTAGAAACCCACCCGAAGATAGCAAAATGTAGGGAACTAGAGGAACATGCAGCCATAACCATTCACTATCGTCCAGGCCTCGTCTGATATTCTCTTCTGCTCCAGCTGAGGATCAAAGAGACATAAGAATATGGTGAAGAAAGTATCATTTACTCACCTAAAATGACGTGTTGACCCTTGAAGCATTAGCTGTGGATAGTATGAGTAGACTGGGGTGGTCTTTTTATCTCTCTCTGTTGTCAAACCCAGGAAAGATCGCATTGCGGCAGCTATATAGACCAGGTACGAGGTCATGTAGAATTTGAAGGAGGTTTGTACCCTAGTCAGTTGTTTGTGGATAGCGTTGTTGATCTGTTCCCCCTAAAAGATGGTCTATTTACCTTGAAAGATGATCTTAATGAATGGATACATCCATTCATGGAATTGTGAAGAGGACGGGAGGCCCCATACTCTGCTGAGGAGGGTGATTAAGTCACCAACTTCTTCGATGAAATCACTTTTGGGAAAGCTTTTCGGCCATCTAGAGAGACTGGTCCTCAGAGTCTTTAGTCATTTATAATGCATGACCTTCTTTGCCCTTTTTGGTTCTTTGTCATACTCCTCTTGTGCATTATCGAAGTCAATTTGGGTTACTTCGGTGGCTGGCAGACACAGGAAAACTTTGTCAATAAAATTAGGGTCCAACCGAATTATCATGTTGCCACTGGCGTCTGAGACCAATCTGGTCTCTTTGTTGTAAATTCACGCACACTGGAGGACAAATTCTACGTGATGCACTACTACCAGAAAGGTGGCCACCAAGTGGATGTTGTTCTCAACAATTCTTTTTATCCCAGTGCTGAGATTTGTTGCTTTGGTTTGCTTCAAAAATTTGGCCATGTCGACGTGGCTGATCTCGGTATCTCAAATGTCATCGACATTCGAAGTGACTGATGTGGGTGGGAAGATGCCCTGGTACTTGTATTTCATGCTCTTCGCCTTTGAGGGAGATGTTTCTGTCATAGAGGACAGTCTTAATTGGATGGGAGCAGATGTATAGGAGCTTGTTGAAAGTGATGCTGCCATGATTACAGATGAAAGAAGAGTGAGCGAGAGAGGGAGAGTGCAATTTAAGTGACATGGGTTACTGGAGGTCACTTAAATAGGTCAAGTTAGCAAAGAAGCGGAAAACGAGGAAGAAAATGTGTGAAAGGGACAACTCGGAAAAAAAATTTGGGAGTTAGCTGAAAATTAAAGAAAAATGCAGGGGTGGCAAAAATCGCCACCCTTGCATACTAGAAGAAATAATAAAGGCGGCAATTTTTGCCGCCCTTGCAGTTAGGATGTAGGGGCAGTGATTTTTGCTGCCCTTGCAGGTAGGATGCAGGGGCGGCAATTTTTGTCGCCTTTGCAGGAAGAATGCTTAAGAATGCAGGGGTGGCAAAAATTGCTGCCACTGCTCTTGACAAGGGGACAACATGGAAGGGCGGCATTTTTTGCCGCCTTTGCACGAAAGCTTGAAAAAGACATGGGTGGCAAAAATGCCACCCGCATGAGGTCTATGGTAGAAAAACCACAGGGAGGGAGAAGAAAAGAAATAAAACAAAACAAAACACTAAGCTAAAATCGAGAAAAACAATGTAAAATATAAAAACAAACCCTACTTGAGAAAATGCATGTGCCACGAGGTCAGATCTGTGAGTTGGTACTTCAAAACATCGCTTAAGGTGCTCAGGTGCAAGAGGCAGGAGGAGAGGAGGAAGCAATGAGAATAATGAGGATCAAATCAGAATATATAGGGTGAAAAACCCACCCCAACAACCCGCTGCGCGCGGCCATTAATGCCTTGCATAGAAATTGAGGCGTACGAGGGTGGTGAAAATCGCCGCCCTTGCATGTTGTCAGTCTCTTTACAGGGGCAGCAAAAATCACCGCCCTTGCAAGTCAGAGTGTAGGGGTGACAAAAATTGCTGCCCTTGTGGAAAATGTGCAGAGGCGGTGAAAATTGCCACCCTTGCATAGAAAAGAAGAGAAATGCAGAGGCGGTGTATTTTGCCGCCCTTACATATAAAAGAAACAAAAGACCAACTCCAAAAGGAGAAAAAGGGGAAGGAAAAACTTGACCTAGATGAGATAGTAACCACTCCTCGTCCCAAGGACAAGACGAAAATGATTTTTAAAAATCGTATCGAAAAATGAACTTAGAGAGGCAAAAGGCGAAACGAACAAGTTTCGCAGGGGGGTCATTTTCAAAAATAAGCTAAGCTGATTTTGGAAACAATAGCTAGCTCTTATTGGGGAACTTTCATTTAATCAAAATGATTAGCGGAAGCATAATCCAGTCTCTAAGTGCCTTCATCCAAGCCATTGCGCTACGGAGTCGAGCAAAAAATAAGAAAGAAAAACAAATGAAACATAAGAACTATACATATTTTACAAATGGACTCATCTGAGCTTCAAGGGTTGAAAAGCTTTAGATGCTGCCCATTATGAGGTAGTGTAAATGGTGTTCCATTTTTATACTCTAGCAAAAAGCTGGCCTCACCACAGAGCTGTCGAATGGTGAACGGACCCCTCCACAGGGAGTCAAATTTGTCGTGCATCCCTTTTGGTTCTCGTCACTTGTCCCATAACAAGACTTGATCTCTGACTTGAAAGTCACGCACTCTAGCTTTCTTATCAAAAAGTGCTTTCACCTGGTCCTGATGTTCTTTGATCTGATCCACCATCATAATTCGTTGTTCATTCAGCTCGGTCAGACACATGATCTGCTTGTCAACTGAGCTTTTGAAAGTTGAGTCTTCAATTGATTTAAGTGCTGGTAGTTCAAGGGTAATGGGAATTTCTATATTTCATCCATATAGGAGTTGGAAAGGTGACATACCTATAGCTCTTTTGGGTGTTATCCTGTCGGCCCATAAAGCGTCATACAAAGCTTTGTGCCATGTTCTTTGATTGTTGTCCACCAATTTCTTAATAATGGTGACCAGGTTCCGGTTACTTGATTCTGCTTGTCCATTTTCTTGAGGGAAATAATCTGAAGTGTGAGATAAGGTAATCCCATAATGGAAATAAAATTGAGTAATTTCATGTGACAAAAAACAAGCCGCATTATCTATCACAATTTTTAGTAGAACCCCAAACCTGGAGATGATATTTTCTTTGAGAAATCTGCATACTACTTCAGATGTAGCATGCTTGGTTGGTATGGCCTTCACCCACTTAGTAAAATAATCCGTCACGGTGAGGACATAATCATGTCCAGCACTCGAAGACGGGTTAACTGCACCAATGAAATCAATACCCCACTACTGAAATGGTTCCTCAATCACAACTGGCTTGAGGGGTAAAGCAGGCAGCTTAGGCTTTCCAACGAATTGCTGACATAGCTCACACCTATGCACCCATTTATAAGCATCCTAAAAAAGTGTGGGCCAATAGTACCTTGCTCGTAGAATTTTGTGTGTCATCACCAGTGCAGAGAAATGTCCTCCACAGGCCAAATCGTGGAAAGATTCTAAAAGTCTTTCTTGTTGAGCTTTGTCAACACAAAGAAGAAATGCCCTGTCCAAGTTTCTCTTATAAAGACCATTGTCCCACAGAACATACCCAACTGCTTTCAATTTAACATTTCATTTTTCTTTCAACGAAAGATGAATAGGACACTCGCCATATGTTAGGAAATGAGCAATGTTAGAATACCACTCATCAGTAGTGGCGATAAAGAGAACTGTGGGCACACTTTTGATATCTTGTTCTTCACTTTTTAATTCATCTGGAATGTTGTTGGTGATCAATTGGCAGAGACCCCTTCCTCGTACAAGCTTGGTTGGTTTGATGTCCAGATTGAATTCTTGAGTTTTGGCAATCCAGTTACCTCTCTTTATACCAAATTCTTGCTGAGTCAAAATAGATTTTATTGTTGTATCTGGTACGAGAACTTCGGTGTGAGAATTCAAGATATAAAACCTGAAATGCTTGACAGCCTTGACCACAGCGTATGCATGTTTTTCCATAAGGGAATATTTTAACTCATGATCTTTGAGTGGGCAACTCATGAATGAAATAGGAGATTCTGCATTTTCTGAATTTGGTTGAACTAGAATAGCTGATAGTGTATGTTCAGAGGCATAACTATATATCTTGAAACTTTTGGTATAGTCCAGACAAACCAAGACTGGTGCCCGAGCAATTACTTCTTTAATTTATTTGAACGTTGATTTGCCCTCGGCAGTCCACCTAAATGTGGCATTGCTCTTCATCATGTTGACAATGTGACGGGTTTTCTCAGCAAATTTAGGAACAAATCTCCTAAAGAAATTCACCTTTCTAAAGAAAGAGTGAACTGCGGTCTTACTAGTAGGCAGAGTAAGCTCTTGGATGGACCTAACTCTTTTTGAATCAATTCTAATGCCTTCTCGAGACACTATGTGTCCGAGAAGTTTCCCTTTAGTCACTCTGAAGATGGATTTATTTGGGTTTAACGAGATGCCATTTTGATGGCAACGCTTCTGTACCTTTTGCAAATGGTGAACATGCTCCAAACGCTATTATGAAAAAACCGTCAGATCGTCCATGTATACTACAATGAATTTTCCCATCAAATCTTTGAAAGCAAGATCCATGGCTCTTTGAAAAGTGGTGCCTACATTTATCAGACCAAAAAGCATCCTACGATAAGCGAAAGTGCCCCAGGGTGTGGTGAATGCTGTCTTGTGTTGATCTGCTTTCCCGACCTCAACCTGATTGTACCCTAAAAAACCGTCAACCATTGATAACATTTCTGAACCTGTTACCATTTGTAAGACTTGATCCATAATGGGAAGGGGGTAGTTATCTTTTAAGGATAACTGATTCAAGTTCTTGAAATCTACACAGATTCGAATCTCACCATTTTTCTTTCTGATGGGTACTATGTTAGCAACCCATGTTGAGTGATGGATTGGAAAAATTATCTGAGCATCCAGCATCTTTTGTATCTCAGCTAAAATAGTACTTGAGATTTTTGGATTATATTGTCTGGATTTCTATTTGTAAGGTACAGAGTTGGCTTTCAGGGGGATGTCATGACGGATGTCATGTGGCCTAAGAGATTTTAAGTCATCATAAGAATAGGCCAACACATCCCTATATTGGTAGAGTAAACTAGCAAGCTCTAACCTTTCTTCAGAAGTGCAACATTTCCCAATGTTTACCATCTTAGGATCGTGCTTGGTCCCCAAGTTGAGTTGATCAAAATTTTGAGAAGAACTTGAATCTATTCGTTGTTGTTTGACAAACCTGTCATGGTTATCAAAAAGCTTTTCTAGGAAAACCAAACTTTTAGGAATTTTATTTCCCTTGAGCTGTAGAAAATCCTCACCTGTATCGACCTAGGTTTCAGGGGTTAATCCACACTCTTAGGGCTCACTACCTTCAAAACACAGTTGTTTGAAAGTGTCCTTTTGCTCTAAGAAGGTGATGATTTGATCATCATTGTTAAACACTTGCCAGTGGTCGACATTGTCTGGTACACTTGGTCAAAAAACTAGCTCAATAGTATACTTATCTCCCTTGAAATCTGGGTGGGGAATCAGGAGGGTGGCAGAGACAGCCAATGCATCTGCTCAATCATTGAATTCCCTCGAAATGGTGGAGATATTGAAGGCATCAAATTTTTTGATCTGATCCCATACCAGATTGTGATAATAGCGCAACCTCTCATTCTTTGTCTGATAGAGGTTCCTTACCTGACAGACTATCAACTCAACGTCTCCTTTAGCATGGAGTTTCCTAATGCCCTTTTCTTTGGCAGCATGTAGTCCAAGCAACAGGGATTTGTATTCAGCTGTGTTGTTAGTATTGTTGAATTGTAATTTGTAGAAAAAAGGAGTAATCTCTCCCTGAGGGGATACCAACACAACTCCGGCTCCTGATCCAGTAGAAGAGCAACTGTCGTCAAACTCCAAGGTCCATAGCTCATCAGGTATTATTTTTTTCATACAAACTTTCTTATTTTGGGGAAAGGGTTGTTTCATGTGTTCATTTTGCTTGGCCATTTCACCCTTTGCGTCAACTGAAAACAAACCCAAATTACCACTAGTAAGAGTTTCATCTAATGCACCATGGATCTCGTCTGTGGATAAGAAATAAGTGCCCACGCTTGAAGACTCAAATAAAATTTGAGCTTCAGGCGCTGCGGAACGGGTAACTACGTACCTGTGTACTTTTTCAGGAAGCAATTTCTTCATGATGCCTTGGAATGGAATCCTTGCTTCTGATAGGTCCATGCTTAACTCGCCCCTAAAATCCTTATAGAAATTTTGCCCAAGCAGGATGTCGTAAGATGCTGGAACATCAACTACTAGAACCGTCATTTTTATCCACTTTTCTGGAAAAGTCGCAAAGGTGTATTGGGCATCTTTTATTTGGCCAAGGAGAGGAACTTGTTTGTTTTCCATGGAAAAACACCTCCCAAAAGTCTTGGTCAAAGTTAGGCCGAGAGAATCCGCCACCTTGGCAGGCATAACATTATCTGAAGCCCTGGAGTCTATAATACAATTACTCAGTTTGTAGCCATTTATAAGTAGGAAAACATAGAAAGGTTCTATTTTTTTGAGAGCGACAGGAGTCACAACTAAATTATTTTGGGCTGATTTGTCTTTGAGGGGATCAGGAACAACTTTCAAATAATCTTGTCCTATAGAGACAGCTTTATTTTTAACATATTCTGCTAACCTATCAAACTATTCTGGGTTAGCTCTTAAATACTCAACCTCGGTCATCTGAATCTTAGTCTTTCTAGCATGATCAATTATATCAAATGATTGAAAAGTAGTTGCAATAGAAGAAGAAATTCCATCATCAGAGGCTTTGAAGGGTACTCCACTAGCCTGAGTAGCAGAAGAGGGGAATATCTGGTGATTGGGAGTACTTACTTTTTTATGAGTTATCTGATCTTTTGATTGTCGAGGTAATGGAGTCTCGCATCTGGCTATAGAAACTACTTGCCGGGGTTCTTCATCTACCTTTCCTTTGTCAGTTTGTGAAGCCGACTGATTTTGAGATCTGGTAAAAATAGCGTAAGTTCCCTCCGAATCTTCTCCTTTACCCCCGGCTTCATCTTGATAATCCAGGAAACTGATATTGGAGTCACCAGCTAATTACTCATCTTGCTCATCAAAGAGGTTAACATTTTCTTATTGGTCTAGCTGTGGTTGAAAGGAGTTGTCATGCTCAGCCTCTAGGTATTCGACCGCTGAATTGGTAGGTGATGCTTCAATGGCTAATCTTCCTGAAGGGGGAGGTAGGCGGTTTGATTGCCCTTGGGTCCGGGCAGTATTACCTTGATATTGCTGATTCTAGAATGTCCTCTTGAGTGCATCTCGATAGGTAGGAGCGGATGTACCTTGGGAAATTTGTCTTTTCAAAGCTATCAGTTCGTTTGTTAATTTTTGCACCATAAGATCTGTAGTACCCGTAGAAGAGCTTTCAACAGATGAAGGAAATTTATTTTTACTAGACTCTTTCTTAATCTTGCCTGCTAGGATAAGATCGTCTTCAATCTCGATAGACAAACCTTGAGCCAAGGCTAGGTCCATAGGGCCAGCTCGCCTTAACAAGAAACTTACTTTAGGAAGCTGCGAGTTGATGAAAAAGCACTTGAGATTTTTTGGCGTGGGCTGAGCCACAGTTGGAATTCGATTCCTCAATTTGTTGAATTTGGCTATGAAATCCTTCATGGGTTCCTAAGATTCTTTTTTCAATTGTGTCAGCTGTGCCAAAAAAGCGTGTGCATCCTCAGCGGGTTTAAATCTAGCTTTGAATTTGGACTTGAGCGTATCCCAGCTTGTTACTGACCCAGCCTGCAGGTAATAAAACTAATCCACGACAGCTCCTTGTAAAGTTTCCACAAAAAGTCTTACTGCCACATTTTCAAATTCAACCCCAATTATGCCACATGCTATGGAGAAGGTGGCAACATGTTCGTCAGGATGAACCTTCCCATCACCAAAAAACTTAGGAAAATTTTTCTTAGAACTACGAGGTAGTTCATGCAAAGGTGGGGTTAAATTAAGAGGGCCAAAGGAATTACCCCATGGGCCTTGAGCCATTATGATAAGAGGATTAAAAGGTGGGATAACAAACCTTGGTGGAGTGTTTATAGGGAGGCAGCGATTGACACCAGGAAAAGGAGTTCTACCTTGTGTTGGTGACCTGTCAAGGCTAAAAGGAAAACTCCTAGACCGTCGAAGAGAAGCTGATGGAGGAAATAGATCAAAATTACTCTGTTATGCCAACTCAAACACAGGGTCAACAATGCCTTTAGATCTCTGACTTCTGGTATAGCGTGGAGTTGCTAGGTTTTTAAAACAAAAATGGGACTAAAACTATTTCAAATTGAAGCTTGAGGCTTCAAAATGCATGTTCTCCCCAATGGCTCTTATTTCACAGACCAGATAATGTAACATAGGTAGGTGGTAAGGCTAGAATGAAAATGGGTAAGATGTATAATGGAGTCGCCAGACTATGCAATGGAGAAGGGTAAGGACTGCTTCAATCTGAAACTTGAGGTTTTAGACTGCACATCCGTTCCCCAGCGGAGTCGCCAAAAATTGTTGGGTGAATATTTTGTCGTCAACTAACTGATGACAAAATGGGGATATCAGCCATAGCATAAGGGATATTTACACCACGAGGAGTGTGGCTTTATCAGATCTAGACGAGGTAAATCTCTCCTCTCATCAAGGGGAGGTTCCCTATCAATATTTATGTGCCGAATATATAATTAAGTAGAAAATAACACATGGGGGTGGTATAACAACATCTACTTCTCTTTTTTCAGAAGTAATGTATGAAGGACAAAAGAGGAAAATCCTTGGTTAAAAGCTAACAACACTCCTCTTCTTTCAGGAATGGTATCAAACGAAGAGCAAGAGATTACTTGAAGTAACAAAATCCACAAGAACGCTCACGCAAGTGCAAAGTCTTTCGTAGCTTCTCCACAGATCTGGAACAAGTACAACCGTAGAGTAAAGTGAAGCACAAAGTTTTCACCTGAAACTACAAAAGATAAAAGAATCTCAAAGGTAAAAGTATCACAAAGTCTATTTTCTACCCTCAAGAAGTGCCCTCAGATAATAATAACACACCTACTTTGCTTATTAAATCAGATAAACAAGATGTTACCAGGAAAAAGACATAAGAACTATTTCCTAAACAACACAGACAATCTCAACACAAAGTCTGAAATAACCTGTTTCTCATTCATTCAACAGAATATGATTTACAAATTTGAGCACAAAGTCTCAAAAGTTGCTTCAATTTCAGCAGAGTGTTTGCTATTAAATTTTCTAAGATAATTTACAAATGAGGTCCTCACTATATATAGGGAGAAAAATCCTCAAAAATAGAAAATAATAAAATATAAAATATCTTGGTAAAAGATGACTCATCTTTGACTTTTAGATATTTCCCAAAATATTTACATGTAATATACATATTACAAAATTGCATGCATTCTGCACAAAATAGAAATACATAAGGATAGAAGAAGAAAAAAGGAGAGAGAGAGAGTCAATTCTTGCTGCCAGACTTCTTCAGATGAGCATCATACATGGTGATTGATGCTTGAATTCCTATGTTGTCTGGCACAACTGCGTTCTTGGAGATGACCCTTATTCTGATCAATGCGTCTTTCAATGCTGTGATGGCTTTAGAGTGGCTAGTTAACCTAGATTTCAAATTCTCTAAAGTTAACTGAGCATCCAGAATGCTGTCAACTGAAGTTATTGAGAAAGACGCTCCTTTGAAATCTTTCTGGATCATCCCTTCGAAACTCTGAATCATTTCCTCTGCCGGAAGGAACTGATGGTCCTTGGAAGTCAAGTTGCATTGCAACTCTTCTAACTTTTTCAGTAGGCTCAAGTCACTCTTTTCACTAGCTTCCTTGAAAGCTTTGAGATCATCAATTAGATCCTTGAGTACCTGAATCCTGAAGATCATTGACTCCTTGATCTCAACATAGGAATCTTTGTTGGGGATGACACCGATAGATTTTAGGGTACTCTTTTTGAGATCTTTCATTTCCTTCCATTTTCTGAGATCTTTCTCTCAGCCGTCAATTTCTTGAAAGATAAGGGAGACAAAATCGTCTACCTGAGTTTTCAATCTCTTCATTTTACCTGTCCTTTCCACATCTTCTGATAGCAAAGAAACTCCCTGATTGTGTATCCTTTCAACATATTCCTCCATGACTTTCCCCTTTAAATAGGTCTTTTCAACTTTTTGAATGACTGAATCATCCACGAAAAAGGCCTCTGGAGTTTCTGCCTCAGTCAAAATAGTCAACCTCTTGATCACTGTTGTTAACTGCTCAGTTTTGGCTTTATAAAAATCCTTCATCTCTTTTTCCCTGTCAACCTTTTGGACCATGATGTCCATTGCTGACTAAAGATCGCTCTTCACCCCTTCGTGAGTAACTTTGCCAAGTTCAACACGAGAGACGGAATAACTGCTCATTTCAAAACCCTCAAGGGCTGCGTCTTGAGGAGGCTTGGCAATTTCTAGAAATTTTTGCCCCTTTTCTTCGACCAACTTGGAGAGGATTTTTGGCCTCTTAAGAGCCCTTACTTTTGTCGGCATTATCTTGCCAAAATTGAATTCCTCTGGGGAGATGGCCATTTTCTTTCTTTTAGGCATGAAAGTAGACATCCAAGGTGGGAGAGAAGTACCCGTTGTAACAATGGTTGCCTCTGCCGGTGTCACTGTAGCAGCTTCCACACTACTGGTGGTGGTAGTAGTTGTAATTGGAGTAATCGGCGAAACTGTATCAACTACTGATTCTGGCTCAGGTGTAGGGCTTGGTGGTAGGTTGAAAGATGGAGATGATAGACTCGGAATGGACTCGAAAGAGTGAGGGGAACCTGCTGAAGTACCCTGAGGATCACCAAAAATAACCCTAAAAGGGGAAGCGGCTCCAGAAGATGGAACACTGATTGGAGAGATAGGAGAAGCGGGCACCATAGGAGATTAAGGGGGAGAAGGAGAGGCGCTCTGGATCAGCTGTGCTTGTCTTGACGAGATTGGAGACCCAACGCTTGGTCATTCTGAAGGTTGATCCTGTGTCTTCATAGGTTGAGCTGTCTGTGCCTCAGGGCTTTGACCTTTGGTTCTTTCAGCTGCTGATTTGGGCTCTTGTGTTGACTTAGGCTTTTTGGAAACAAAGATGATCCTAGGCTTGTGAGGCTTAGAAGGTGAAGAAACGTCACCTTTATTTTTTGTTCAGTTTTCTACCTTCCTCTTCAACTCTGCTTGGTATTCAACCTCTGATCTTGTGATGAATTCTTTTAGGGTGATCCCTTTTGCTGCTAACTAATCATTGGTGTTAGCCAATATTGGTTCAAATCTTTTTCTCAGCGAGGTCAACTCATTTTGAGACCACTGAACTGGAGGGAGAGGGGAACCAGCAACCTTTTCTATTAGATACCTACTGTTTATGATGTTCCCATCATCGACTAAACCAGAAGGGACCTTTGCAAGTTCGAGGTATTCTATCTGCTCCAGTGTGAGGCAGCAATAGTCCATTTTTATTATTTTATCAGCCATCCTCAGGTCTACCTAGATATCCTCAATCATGGGTTCGTGGAACTGAGTCTTTCTTCTAATCTTCTCTCTGACTCCCCTGAAGTCAAATTTATCCCGTCTCTTGAATGGTTTGATGGTAACCATCTGCATTTCTTTTTCTATAACCTTGGCTTTGGAAATGTAGCAATTGAAAACCTGCCAATCTGGATAGGGAACTTGAAATTGGGTCTCTTAAGTTCCATCTGGTTCATGTACACGACAACTAGTTGTCAGCAAAGCTCTATTAGGACTAACCTGTCTGAAGGGAACTTGGGGAGCATATAAGGGTATCCTTGGTAGAAACCCACCCAAAGATAGCAAAACATAGGGAACTGGAGGAACATGCAGCCATAGGGATCTGGGTCTTTGTCGTACTCCTTTTGTGCATTCTCGAAGTCAATTTGGGTTACTTCGGTGGCTGGCAGACACAGGAAAACTTTGTCGATAAAATTGGGGTCCAATCGAATTATCATGCTGCCACTGGTGTCTGAGACCGATCTAGTCTCTTTGTTGTAAAATTTTGCGCACTGGAGGAAAAATTCCACGTGATGCGCTACTACCGGAAAAGCGGCCACCAAGTGGATGTTGCTCTCAACAATTCTTTTTATCCCAGTGCTGGGATTTGTTGCCTTGGTTCGCTTCAGGAATTCGGCCATGTCGACGTGGCCGATCTCGGTATTTCGAATGTCATTGACATTCGAGGTGACTGATGTGGGCGGGAAGATGCCCTGGTACTTGTATTTCATGCTCTTCACCTTTGAGGGAGATGCTTCCATCATAGAGGACAGTCTTGATTGGATGGGAACAAATGTACAGGAGCTTGTTGAAAGTGTTGCTGTCATGATTACAGATGAAAGAAGAGTGAGTGAGAGAGGGAGAGTGCAATTTAAATGACATGGGTTACTAGAGGTCACTTAAATAGGCCAGGTTAGCAAAGGAGCGGAAAATGAGAAAGAAAATGCGTGAAAGGGACAACTCAGAAAAAAAATTCTGGGAGTTAGCTGAAAATTAAAGAAAAATGCAGGGGCAGCAAAAATCGCTGCCCTTGCATACTGGAAGAAATAACAGAGCCGGCGATTTTCACCGCCATTACAGTTAGGATGCAAGGGTGGTGATTTTTTCCACCCTTGAAGGTAGGATGCAGGGGCGGTGATTTTCGCCGCCCTTGCAGGAAGAATGCAGAAGAATGCAGGGGTGGTGAAAATCGCCACCACTGCTCTTGACAAGGGGACAGTGTGGAAGGGCAGCATTTTTCACCACCTTTGCATGAAAGCTTGAAAAAGACATGGGCGGAAAAAATGCCACCCGCATGAGGTCTATGGCGGAAAAACCGCGGGGAGGGAGAAGAAAAGAAATAAAACAAAACAAAACACTAAGCTAAAACTGAGAAAAACAATGTAAAACATTAAAAAAAACCCTACTTGAGAAAATGCGCATGCCATAAGGTCAGATCTGTGAGTTGGTGCTTCAAAACGTCACTTAAGGCACTTAGGTGCAAGAGGCAGGAGGAGAGGAGGAAGCAATGAGAAGAATGAGGCTCAAATCAGAATATATAGGGTGAAAAACCCACCCCAACAACCCACTGCGTGTGGCCATTAATGCCTTGCACAAAAATCAAGGCATGCGAGGGCAGCAAAAATCACCGCCCTTGCATGTTGTCAGTCTCTTTGCAGGGGCAAAAAAAATCACTGCCCTTGCGAAAAATGTGCAGAGGTGGCAAAAATCATCGCCCTTGCACAGAAAAGAAGAGAAATGTAGAGGCGGCGTATTTTGCCGCCCTTGCACAGAAAAGAAACAAAAGACCAACTCCGAAAGGAGAAAAAGGGGAAAGGAAAACTTGACCTGGACGAGATAGTAACCACTCCTCGTCCCAAGGACAAGACGAAAATGATTTTTAAAAATCGTATCAAAAAATGAACTTAGAGAGGCAAAAGGTGAAACGGACAAGTTTCGCAGGGGGGGTCATTTTCAAAAATAAGCTAAACTGATTTTGGAAACAACAAAAATCAACATCTTTTAGTGAAAACTTTTCAAAGGTGCTAAAAGATATCAAATTTAAATGTTAGCATCTCTTTGTGAAACCTTCTCAGAGGCACTATAGGATGATTAGAACAAATTCATTGGTGAAAACCTCATCGAGGCACTAATAGCTAAGCACAAAATTTCTTCACTATTTATTGAAGATATTATTCAAGATCAAATAAAAATGGCTTCTAATCTATAGCATAATCAGATGGTAGCTACTCTCAAGATCAAGTAACAAAATAATCTATTGGTCCTATCAAGAGCATCTTCAAAGGTCTTTGGCCTTACCACAACTAAAATTATATTGAATCCGACATCAACAACATTACGTATGACTAAAATTCATAAAATTCATTTGTTTCCCATTCATTATACATTTTATTATCACCCACTTGTTTATTACCCACTTATCTCATTTATCCTAACATTATTTACCATCAATGGCAACACTTTCCTTGTTGAGGTTATAAGGATATCTTGTCTCAATGTTTGAAGATAGCAAAATCAATGATATACTAAGATCACAAACACATTATTGAGATATATATTAGTAGCAAGGTCTTAACAGAGTAGTTCTTTCAAAAGGGAAATAGGTAACAATTTTATAAATGATCATTTCTATTGTCTCACATATTGACTAGGATGTGCATCTCCATGTCAACAAGAGAAACAAAACCATTTTTCATTTACCATTTACCCATTGGAAATTTTCCATGCCTCATCTCTTGGGGGTAACCCTATAGAGCCTTTTTAGGCATTATTATACCATTGTGATACATGAACCATGTTATTTGAACTACATTGACTTGAGGTCTTTTGGGACTATGTAGGCATCACTCATGTTCTATTGAGGTCAGCTTGATCACCTTATTTACACCCTCGCCATTTTTTGAGAAATTATTCTAAGTTTGAATGCTCTTGTAATTTAATGAGCAACCTAAGCCTACATTCTTACCATTTTGTGAGCAATTTAAGATAATCATTGTTTGGGGGCAACTTTGTTACCACTATAGCCAATTATCTTCTGATCATTTTTTATACCAATTTTATTATACCATTTATTTACTATTGACCAAAGCCTATTATTAGTCATCCAATCTCATCCCATTTTGATCTTGGTTCCTTCAGTTCATCCTACTCTTTCTATGGGGGGATTCCAATATGGTTTTAGGATTTTTTAAATTTTGTGTTGAATGACAGTCTATGGAAGTATTATGGAATTTAATTTGACAAGTTATCTTTCATATATCATCTTATTTAGTATCACTAATTATAATTTCCTATGGGCAAATTATTATTTTTTTGGTACCCCTGATTACAACTACCTTTGGCAAATCAATATGATGACATTATTTCCTAATTATAAATGCCTATTCTTAAATTAGGTATAATTCCATTTTATCATGAAATGGCACATTATTTGATCATTACTATTATCATTTGTCTTATTACTCATCTTTATTTGTGAACTTATTGTGACCTAGTCAGTGTTTCATCACCTTTTGTGTGGGTAAAATTACCATGACTTGAGATTATTTTGGGGTTAGATAGGTTGTTCTCAATTCAGGTTAAGATCAACTTAGTCTCTCTTATCATATGCTCTCACTGTATTTTGAGTATTTTAAGTTGGTGTGATCTCATCATTTCATGAGCTGGACCATTTTGTTTCTCTTAATCCTCAATTGAGTTGAGATACTTAGAAAATTCCAAAAACATTCATAAAACATTCAAAACTCAAAAACATTTTGTGTGTGTTGTCTATCATGCTAGTCTTTTATTTTCCTTTTTGGTCTTGATTTTTTTATTTTCAAATTACATCTTGATGTTCCACATAGATCTCAATTTTTCATATCTTGATCTCATGTTGTTAAGATGTCTTATTTATCTTTTTCTTTGTCTTTGATTTTTTATTTAAATGTAAATAGTTGTAACTCTAGTTTTGGTCATTGTTTTACCATTATCCTTAGTTATAGATATTCAAATTTGAGTCATCTTATTATAATTGGAATATTATGCCATTATAAGTTCTTTATACTTATGATGCCTAATTTATTTTTTTAAGCAAGAACTTTGTGCTCAGGTCTCGAAGTCTCAAATGTCAACATCACTCTGATGAACAGCTCTCTCAAGAACACTTTACAAAACTTAGGCTCATGATATGGAATAAAGCATCTAAATATCACACATTTTATCAACTTGACTCTATGCTTAGATGTGTGTGCATATATTTTCATACATTATGAGTCTAATAAATTCTTGGTCAATTTTCGTCGTTCCTTATTCCTTTCTCTCCCAAACTTGGGTGAACTACATTATCCTAAAGTTCAAGTTGGAACATGAATCCATGGAACCATGTAGGTATCATCCACTTATCTAGCACATTTGGAGTAAAATAATTTATCTTTCATTCTTATTTTCTTCTCTTTCATCACTTTGTGCTTTCTCATATGTTTGGTTTCTTGTGGTTTTCCAAGCCATTTTACCATTGCATGTATGTTTGCACCCACTCGCTTTAACCTATCTTTTAGGTTCTATCCTTGAGATATTTTTATTTCCCATTAACCATGATGGGGAATAACATATGAAGAATTTCATAATAAAATTATATCTACAAGGTCAAACCATTATTTATTCTTTATCAATGATCAAAATTCTCCCTACTAGAGGAAAACTATTTTATCATGATCACATTGGCTCTACTAGGGCACCTCTTCCTATCCTCTCTTTGGAGACCCCATTATAGTGGTGCTTCCCTCCCTAAATAAAAATGTTCTCTATTTTATTATAATTATAATATCTCCACACTAAAGCCCATGATGGAAATATTTAGAGTGCAACTTGTCTTGGGATTGATCAATGGCATAAGCGCATAGCTTGTACTCTCAAAATTGGTTATGTTTAAAGTGTGTCCCTTAAATTTATGGATTGTATATTTTCCATTTACCCCATCTATAGGGCCTATTATACCTCTAATTATATTTTTTATCATTGATGGTAATCACTTGTAAAAGTATTATCTCATCTAGATGTGATCTATTCCATGGGTTAATCTCTCAATTTCTCTCTCTTTTTGAGAGTCTATTCTTCTCTTTCATCCTAATATGTCCTCTTGAGGGGGAATAATAGATCATTTACAATTTATTATTGATAAATATTTTATTCAAAAAGATTTTTCTTCAATTTAATGTCTCACTATGCCTTCTCAAATAGGGGTAAAATATAGACATTCAAATCCTAACACCATTTGTGTTGAAATTGTAAATCTTACTCAAATTGCACTAAAATGCACATTTTATGCTAAAATCCATAAAACACCCTAAATGGTTCAAAATTTTAATTTAAAAGTGCTAATTTAGATCAAATTATCCCTAAATGGGGCAATGTAATTTATGGGCCATCTAATTTTGGTTAATTCATTTCAAATCAAAATGATGATTTCACCTTTTTGTGCTTTGGATCACTCTTTTCTTCTAATTCATTAGTACATGTCATGTACCTTTGTTATATTATGTTAGCAACATCATAAATGAGAATATAGTTCCAATGCATCTAAATTTCACCTTCCAATTCTTATTGAGTCAAATTATGACCCAGTAATATGATTTTCTAACCATTTTTATTAATTGAGGGCCAATTTCTAAATAATTACACATATGTTGATTAACCTTGTTTAAGGCTATTTAATCCAAATAAAGAGCTTAAGTGGATTTTACATGAGAGTTGTTGAATATTTATTTTTGAAAATTGGTTTCTATTAACTACATCATCAAGTGACATCATTTCTTGGGAAGACATTCATAGGCCATAAATGCCACAAATATCAGGATTACGGGTCTCTCATGCCTCATAATGACAATACATGCCTCTTCAATGCCCATTTTTCCAAATTCATGATTAGGATAATTATGGATTTAATTCCAAATATTAAATTTAATCCTCAACCACATATATTCATCTCAAGATGGAGGGTTCAGGCTGATTCTAAGCAATCTTGAAACTCTATAAATAGAGAGGCCATGGACATCATTTTTAAGCTTGATTTATGCAAAGTTATTATGATGACTTATCTCCATAATCTTTAAAATTTGATAATTGATTTTTTAAGGAGTTATTGAGACATTAGAGGAGTTGTTCACCATTTTCATTGAAGACAAGAGCTCTTGATCAAGGGAGAACATGCTTTTGAGCCTCATTAGTATGGCGAATCCATTTGGGAAGGTAATATGGTGTTGCTTTCTTTCATATGATTTTTTATATCATTTTTAATTCCCACATGAATATATAGGCTTAATTTAGTTTGTTAGTATGTATTCTTCCTTTGATTTATTAGACTAATGTTTGACTAATCATGTTATGTAATCCTCTCTGTACCTATATGTGTCATTGTAGTATACCTGTAGGTGAAGACAAGGTGTGTGACTATGAATTAGATTAGTTATCAAAACCAACCTTAAAATAATTTAATGGTTCAATATTGGTTTCTCACACTTTGATAATGTATTAAACACATTTGAAACTCTTCATCCTACCACCATGATTTCTCCATGACTCTCTTTTATCCCGATTATAGTTACATGTTTATAAGAAGGCTGACTGTGTTAGATTCCTGATTGTGTTTTCCAAATGCTATTATTGAGATTAAGTTTTGAAAATTAATCTGATCATCATGATCATGAGGTTCACGAAACATCAATACACCTTTTATGTCAAATCCAAAACATGAAAAGAAACTCCACTACTGAGGGAAAATTGTCTACAGACTATGATAGTGTCCTTCACTAGCAATATGAGATACTAATGCTTTTATATTTAATACCACACATGAAAAATGAGTTGATAAACATGTGATTATGATTTCTACACTATCTATAAACACGTGCAACACCTAGTTTGTATGGAAAAACTCAAACAAAAGAGAAACCATTAAGGGATGAGAATAAGCAAGCATAAAGTAATGGTAGACTTCTTAGCATTGGTTAATAATGCACAAGAAAATAATATTATAAATACTTCCATGTATTTTAATTAAATAAAGGATAATACAACCCACCAATATCATTCAATCTTATTCCTCTCTTGCTCACCATACCAAACTAAAATTGGTTAACTAGTTCTGCCTGTAAAAGAGAGCGATAGAGGAAATTAATAGTTTTAAGCCATTTTTAGGTATTTAAATGCTATCCAAGTGTATAAATGAGTTTAGGAGAGTTGAAGGGACACTATATAATCCAACCACATGTTCCATACTCTTATACAAACCATACAACTATCAAAACTTCCTCCTTTTCCAACTATTTTCTTGATGTCAATGTAACACCTATAAGTTTTTAGTTAGGAATGGCATATCTAGCAATAATATAACACATAAGACATTTAAATACACTTTAGAAAACTTTTATTTCTTATTAAAATTGTAAAAACTTTATTAAATGACTCAAATAGGACCCCTAGAATGGCATAGGACATAAAGGACTAAAAGTGATTATGACAAAGCTAATGACACATCAAATTACATAACTAGGACCATGATACACCCTATAAGACCACTACAAGTCTTCAAATATATGGGGGTTAACTTATTTTGACTTATGGTCAACATAGTCAACACTATGTATGAAGGTCTAAAAATGACTTAAAGAATAATGTTTGAGATGAATCCCATTAACTATGATAGACAAATCCTCTCCATTCATCTTTGAGAGATAAAAATCATTAGCTTGTTTATAGTTGGTTATGATGTAAAGTCCACTCCATAGGATATCAAAATTTATGTGTTTCATATATTTTTCTCTATCATCATCCCATTTCAACACTAGATCTCCTTATCTGAAACACATATCAATATCCTTGTTATTAAATATACTATTCATTTAAGTTTGATGAAACTCCATGCTATGAATTTCATGGTTCCTAATCTCCTCCAACTCCATCAACTCTACTAGTGTCACTATCATAACATCATTTTCCATAAATTCTATATTTTTAGTGAGCTTAAGAGCTAGTAATTTAAGTGATAAAGCAAACCTTACTTCTCTCCCATCAACTAGAATGAAAGGAGAGTTACCAACAACCCTCTTGGGTGTTATCCTATCAACTCACAATGTTATTTTTAACTTGGTATGCCAAGTTCTTTGGTTATCCTCTATGGTCCTTTTGATAATATTTATTAGGTTCTTATTAGTAGATCATCCCAATCTATTACCTTAGGGGTAATAATTGGAAGAGGTAATCAAATGAATACCATACTTTATTGTCCTTTCACTAATTTTAGCTCCAAGAAAATCCATAACATTATTAGATATAATAGTAGTTGGAACACCAAATATAGTAATAATAACTTCATAAAAGTCCAACAATGAGATCTCATTTACATCTCTGAGTGCCATTGATTCTATCCACCTTGTGAAGTAATTAATGGTATTTAAGACCCACTTTTGATGAGTACCTAAAGGTGGGTTAATAATTCTAGTGAATTCCAAACCCCATTTCATGAAGGGTTGCTATACCTAGATAGGACAAAGAGGGAGAGCTATTAGCTTTTGCT